>CM040469.1:2410666-2468777 GCA_022758105.1 Pangasianodon gigas | reverse complement strand
GGGGGGTCTGGATCACCGGCAGCTCAGGAGTGTAGCTCGGCAGAAAGAGAAGGAAAGTGGTTAGGTACACTCACAGTCACCGTGTGGAGATAAAACTTAATGAGGAGTGCAGGGGACTCCGGCAGGACTAGCTATAACAGCATAACTAAAAGGAGAACCAGAACCATATATATCTTACAGGTTTATACTGATGCATGCGTTATCGTTATATGTTATCGTTTCCATAGTAACAGCTCATTCATAGGGAGTTGCACGGAGGATTCTCCATGCTCTAAGCCTATGAGTTTAAAAAAAATGTGTTGTTATTTTACACAGAAAAAGGCTTAATCATTCAATACGCTGAAGTTTTCTGTTAAGAGATGATTATGTATCATTTATGGAAGTAGTCTCCAGTGTCAGAGTTTTGTAACAGTCAGGAAGTTTTCTGCCATGAACGAAGACTTTGAGCCCAAGCTGAGTTTTTTTTTATTTATTTATTTTTAGAAGTGTTGAGGTAACGACTGCTATAACGTAAGTGTTAACAAGACCTAACTTGTTCTGCAGACGTCCCACAACATTAAACATAACTATAAATGGATAAAAAGCATGACGTGTTGTTCATTAATAAATTCAAAATTGTAATCTTTGGCAAATCACTGTGGTGTAAGAGGAATAAAACACGTCAGGCCATGCTGTTATTGGTAAATAATCAACGTTGATGGTATGGTGGTATGATGGTATGGTGGTATGATGGTATGCTGTTGTGTGTTATTTGTTATATAACAATATATAACAGCAGCTCTGACAGTTGTGTAGCTACAGATCACAGGTTTATATTAATGCGCTTGTTCATGTACGTTATCGTTGCTATAGTAACAGCTCATTCACAGGGAAGTGTATGGAGGATATGCTACATAAACAGATTAAAAACATGGAGCGAGTTGTTGATGATTGTAGTTTTCTGTAAGGAGATGTATGGATATGATCTAACATTTATAGAAGGAGTCTCCAGGCAGATTCAGATAAATTCATCATCATCATCATCATCATCATCGCATGACGATATGTGAGTAAGATGGAGCAGTACGCTTGAGCCATCATCGGACCAGTAGTCATTTGCGATCAGGGTTTAGTTTCCCAGGCTAGCTCGTACACTCTTCTATCGATTTCATTGTTTTTCCAATTTTTCTGCCCTCTGCCAGTCAGCGTTTGAAAATGAAAGTACCACGCTGCTTTAGTTCCTCTTGCCTCTGGCTCTACTCGGAGAAAAATGTATGGAATGAAAGCTGGCTTAACTTGCGTGGCTTAAAACAGTCATGAAAACAGGAACCAAAGAGCAGAAATGCTGCTTCATTTCAAAAAGAAAAGTAAATCAAAGAGAACTTCTGAGGTACTATAGCTAAACACTGGCTATCTTTAATCCCACACACACACACACACACACACACGGCTAGAAATGTTGATATATCAATATGTTTGTGAGCTATTTTTCCCCCTCATCTGTAATATCATCTCTCGCTCCAGAGATAAAAGAAATAAACCAGCGAAGGCTAGCAGATGATTATTAGCATTGTGCTCACTGATACACAATAACTTTTATTCAGTAACAACATAAACATTTTCTTTTTCCTTCTCGATATGCCTGTTTTGTCTGATTCTTCACTTCCACACCTCCACGCAACTCAACAACAAATAATTAAAAAGATGATTAGCATGACTAACATGAAGGAAAAAAAGCTGTGAGACCTGAAAATTATCTCGGTAGCATGATGCTAATTTGGCCCTCACTATGATTAAATTAGCAGCATTAGCATTTTTTTAATTAGTCAGTAATTAAAAAAACTTTTTCCACACATGATAAACTCAACAATAACAACAAAAGTTACTGGCTTTAACGTGATCTCGTTAGCGTGATGCTAACTGGAATAGAATACCATTCTATTTTCTTTTTTTTTAACCTTTTTAAAACTATTCCAAAGCATGAGAACCTCACATAAAAAAACATAAAGGTGAATAAACTAATGTTTTTCTTTTCAGATGTGATAAAAATGCTTTGTGTAAATAAACCAGCAGCTAACAAGCTAATATTGGAGCTTATTAACACTACAACATGTGCTAACTGATATATTAGCAATATTAGCATTTTTTGGTGTGTGAAGTGATGATTTAAAGCTGGAGATGAAATGATTAAAAAGGTCAGTAATTAAAACTAACGAGAGAGTGTGATGAGGCTGTTTTTTTTCTATTCTTTCACTGATTCTTCTGATTCTTCTGCTGCTTGCTGGAAGTTTCTTTTTAAGAAGAAATAGAAAGTAAAAAAAATAGATGCCTTGTTGTTAAAATGTGAATCATTTGTTTTAGTGAGGAGTGAAAATGGCATCTATTCATTTATCAGATGCTTTTATCCAAAAAAACATTCCAAATGTTTTTTTTTATCTGCTGCCTTACATTAGGAATAAAACACTCCATGTCATTCTGTTATGGGAAAATAATCAACAATGCAAACTCTTTTATTCCTCTTATACCACAGCAATGTGCCAAGGATGACACGCTGTACATTTTATCTGTTTATTGTTACATTTAGTGTAACGTCCGTGAAAGTTCAGGAGTTCCCAAACTAGGGGTCGTGACCCCATGTGGGGTTGGAAGAGAAACTCACAGAATCTCATCTTTTGTTTTATTCATTTTACGAATTAATGTAATGAACATCGCTCTAACGATGAAGGCAGATTTTTTGAGCTATTGCTACTGTTCGAAAGGTTTTGGGTTTTTTTGTTTATTTTGCTATTTTAGTCTTTTTTCACTATCCTACACACTGCACTAGCTCAGGAGTTCAGCAATAAAAACAGACAGAATTCCCCGTTTGCCTGTCTCCACTAGCTCCTCAACAACATCGAGTGACTCTGACTCAGTGGAACAATGGATGTCAGTTAAATAGACACAAAAATATGCAAAAACATAAAGTGATACATGGATTTATAGCTGTAATGGAATATAATAAAGAGGAATCAAAATGGCTGACATACTGTACAGCAGTGTCTGGATAAACAGAGTACGCGGATGTTTTTGAAAATGATATTTCCCTTTGCGAGCTCCTCTCTGTGTGAAGCTGGATTAAAACCACGTGTGTGTCAGTGTGAAGACACACATATACTGTATTACACACGTTACTGATGTAATAAAATGCTCAAATGTTTCAGAATCTGGAATAAAAAAAACAATGTTTACTTCTTTCCCTCACCAGACTCTTTTTTTTTCTTTTTATACTCAGTCATGTGAGCAGACAAAAGGCCACCGTTAGCTGTGAGACTGAAAAAGACGAGTGCTGTTAAGACAAGTTTTTTAAAAAAAAAACAGCAAGGAGTGAAGGAGGAATTTCAGATTTGAAACGAGATTCATTTTGCTGCCAAGTCTTGTGTAAAACATGTCGAGAAAGAGAGGCGGCTTTTGAAATAAACTATATTTATAGGAGAAATTTTTGAAGTCTGTTACCTTTTAATCTTACACAAGTAAATATATAAAGACAGAGAAGACCGAGATGAAGCTTTAATACGTTACATTTGGCTCTGTTTTCCTTCATATGATTTCTGAATATCAAATGCATTGCAATACAGTTAGTGCACTACGTAGGGACAAACGGAGGTCTAACATCATCTTAAAAATGAAATATTTCAGTAAATGTTAGTATCTATTTTACACTACATTCACTAGAACATGACAAGTCACTTATCTCGCTTGTAGTTTGTCTCTTGTGGGTGTGGCCTGTCCTGCGTTTTTGTTGTTGTTGCTGTTTGTTGTAATGAAAAACATTCACTGCGATTTAAGTTTGATTTACGTGTCATGCACGTCATGCTAGCTTTGTTGGCAGATTAGCAAAGCAAGCTAACTGTATTAGCTACATCTCTGCTACATCCTTCCACATTAAATGAAAGATCGTGTATGACAGGACAAGTTTTTCTGCGAGTAAATGGGAACTAATTGCAGGTAGGAACTAAAGTAAAGCAGGGAACTGAAGAAACATCGGGACCACACGCACCATAGCACTGGTCCGAGTAATCACTTGAGCCAATCATTTGGATTTGTCAGTTTATTGCATCATAACTAATCTGCATATAACTGCGACAACCTCAGTTCAAATCTCGCTTTGTTGCTGAAATCGTGGCTCTGTGTCACAGGCGTACATAGAAAATAACCACTCGCCTGTCGCCTTGTTGTAGGATTTCGATTAAGCGTAGGCTTACACACACACTATTAATGTTACATATGTAGATTTTTTTGGTTTGTTTGCTTTGTGCTGTTTTTTACGGCTGGAGTTGGCTCCGTGCCAAATTCTCACATATGATCGACACTTGTGCAAACACATTCTGTACTGTATGCTGGACAAAAAATATATTTAAAATAAAAGTAAACAGCACCGCAAGTGCATTGTAGCGTTGCCATGTCAGGGCACGACACGCTCCAGGGACCTCGATTCGATCCTGAGTGGAGTTTCCTTTGTTCTGTGTGTCCATCCGGGTTTCATCTGGGTTCTCCGGTTTCCTTTCAAAACATGCCAGTAGCTGGATTGGGTAGAATAAATCACCCCCTGTGCGTGTGTGTGTGTGTGTGTGTGTGTGATGGACTGGCATCCCATCCTGGATGTACTCCCACCTCACGCTCAGTGAATAGAATCCGGATCCGACCAGAACAAAACTCAAACATTTATTTAGACTTTTAAGTCAAATCCATTCAGATTATTCTGATCTGTGCTACTAAACAAACCAGAATAAACAAAGCTGAACACTCGGACAGAGTTAAGAGTTAAGCCTCAAATCCAGTCTATACAGTATCTGTCCTGCTCTAATTGCTTTATTTTCTCTGACTTTATTTAATGAACTCCAGGTCGATGAGCATGTTTGACTTTCTTGGTCTGCACTTTGACTCAGGTATTGCATACACTTTTGTTTAAACATGTAACTATATTATTAACACTGTAATTAAACTCAGCGATGCGAGCAGTCAAACAGTGACAGACCAAAATGTTATTTCAGGAAAGTAAGTAGGAGATGATGTTATGACAGCTTTAGACTGAGGCCTCTTCCACGTGTGTATATGGATATTTTTTATTCGTTGTGTTTAGTTGCTCGTCCACACAAAAATAAAGGTTTTCTTCACTGAAAACAAAGCTTTTTGAAACCACTGTCCAAGCAGGAGACATTTTTAAACTCTGGTTTTTATTCTGTTCTGATGTGGACACATGTCACTCCTCAAGACTACACATAGTCATAATGCAGATATATTTACAGCTATCTACAGAAAGAATTAAATCCTATGCTCATGTGAGCAGTTTTTAAATCTTTTTTGTGTTTTTTTTTTTTTGGATGGAGATGTTTTCATTAATGCTGTTCTTTTTTTTTTTAAATGGAGGGATAAAAAATACATTTACAAATATCCGTATACGTGTAGACAGGGCCTGAAATGTAGCGCTTTAACTAAGGTGAATGGGAGTAAATACTTTAGAGGTGTATATACATAAATACACTATATGGCCAAAAGTTTGTGCACCCCTGACCATTACACCCATATGTGGTTCCTCCCCAAACTGTTGCCACAAAGTTGGAAGCACACAATTGTATAGAATGTCTTTGTATGCTGTAGCATTACAATTTCCCTTCACTGGAACTAAGAAACCCAAACCTGTTCCAGCATGACAATGCTCCTGTGCACAAAGCGAGCTCCATGAAGACATGGTGTGTTAAGGCTGGAGTGGAAGAACTCGAGTGTCCTGCACAGAGCCCTGACCTCAACCCCACTGAACACCTTTGGGATGAACTGGAACACCGACTGCACCCCAGACCTCCTCGACATCCCAACATCAGTGTCTGATCTCACTAATGCTCTTGTAGCTGAATGAACACAAATCCCCACAGCCACGCTCCAACATCTAGTGGAAAGCCTTCCCAGAAGAGTGGAGCTTATTATAACAGCAAAGAGGGAATAAATCTGGAATGAGATGTTCAACAAGCACAGATGAGTGTGATGGTCGGGGTGCACAAACTTTTTGCTGTATAGTGTGTATAAATAAGTACACACCTGTCAAGTCTTAATAAACTGTGAGAACAAATGCAGCTACACATTTTAAGCCCTATTCGGACTGGATTAATTGTACATGAGCTTGTACAACTAATCAAATTATTACTGGAGTATTTCAGGGATTTTAGACGATTATCACATTATTACATTTGAAAAACAAACGATGTGTGATTTTCATGTAACAGATTCATTCACTGTACGATAATTGATTTCTTTTTCTTATTTTTAACAAAGAACTTGGAAAATAGTGTATGTAGAACGTGATAAAAAAGTAATGCCATAAAGTCATGGCCTCAGCACAAGTGTATTATGTGGCTGAGAAAACACATTTGGAGAGTGCTTCTTTGGGATTGTATGGGTCTCCTGTTCGCTATTTTATACACCACGGTCCACTTCGCCCTTACATCAGTCTTTTCAGAAAGAAAAAATGACTGAAATCAGCATGAACTCAGCACAGCCAGATAATTCTCCTGTGAGCAAAAACACACAATGTGCTTTGAAAAAAACTTAACAAGAAACACAATAAAAGCAGAATAAACAATCAAAGTGCTTTTCCAAAATGGAGGAATTTATTACTGGTGAAAGTGATGAAGCTGGACCCCGAATTAGCGGCACTGCTCCTGGACAGGTCTGTAACGCAATTTGTGTAAAGCTTTGGATTGTATGAATCGGCTTTACAAAATGAATCAGTAGACTATTGACCATTCTCATAAATCATTGAGTTGAATGTTGTGTGTTTATATAATATAATATAATATAATATAATATAATATAACAAAACTCTGCTGTCAAGTTAGTATGCTAGATTTAGTTGAACTCTACAAGCCAGGTTCTGTGGGCGGAGCTTTGTCTACATGGGTGGAAGTGAGTGGGCGGGCTCAAGGAGCATGAAAAAAATCATTTAAAATCATTCACACTCACGTATTTAACTTTTAGAGACCTAATCCTGACTAATTTTGAAAAAAAATCTTGCCTCCTGCAACTTTAACATGACTTGTGTGAAATTTTCCAAACTGTAGAAGGAGAAAAAGGAAAGAAGGAAAACTGATCAGAACCTTGATAAAGGAAAAGAAAGAAGTGATTAATGGATGTTCATTCACTTTTCGCACTCACCGCTCATATCATTACAGTGTGTAGATGAAAGCGAAAGAGACACAACGCTTGTTAAAAAGTGTGTTGCGAGGGTGCTAAGTGAAACATTTGTAAACAGAAGCATGTCGTCCTAGATATCTGCAGCCCGCTGTGCTGAGAGACGAGTGCATTATGTAATGATGGAGCATAATGAACTGTGTTTTGACTACAAAAGAGGAGGAGGAGCAGTGAGAGAGAGAAAGAGAGAGAGAGAGAGGGAGAGAGAGAGAGAGAGAGAGAGGGAGGGAGAAAAAAACCTAAGCGTAAAGCATGCTCAAACAAAATCCTGCTGTGATAAAGAGTATGGTTAAAAAAAAAAAAAAGAAAGAAACAGCAGTGCCATCGTTGTCTCTCAGCAGTCTCATGAAAAATGAAAACCTGTTTTATTCAAATCACAGTCCTCATACCTGTGCATTTGCTCGGAAAAAAAAAGGGAATGTTCCGGCGCTCCAGGTGAAACGACGGGAACAAAAGAGGCGCGTGAAAGGAAAACGATTTCAGAGATAAACGAGACGAATAGTGTGTCATTTTTTTCCTGAAGCCATTAAATGTTCATTTTTCCACTTCACAAAGCGCCGTTGCGTTTATGGCCGGCTTTTTGGGAGCAGTGTGGCTCAGTTTGTTCTAGTCTCCAGGCGAAAGAAGTGTCCTGCGGGTGTCGTGACGCCTTTTTGAACGCACGAGGAGGCCGAACCCCTGCGCCCCGGCCTCGCCTTTATTCAAGCAAGCGACGCTTTCAGAGGTTTCAATAAAGCTGCAACCTTAACCTTTGAAGGGCAACGCGTGAGCGATTATAGCTCGCATGAGCGTCGTTCACAGCAGCGCTCACTTCAGTAAAGAGCGGGAAGCATTGAAGCTTCGGTAATAAAATAAAAATTGCAAAACAAAACAAAAAAAAATGCTAGGCCGAGATTTTTACCGAGGCCAAACACTGGTTTGAATTTCATGGGCTTGAATTTCTAACTCATGAGGGATTTTGTGTGAGTGTATGTGTGTAGGGCCATGTTTTTATATCTTGGTGGGGACAAAATGTCTGACATATCTGAGAAATGTCCTTGTGGGGTACATTTGACTGGCTCTAATGAAGAAAAATAGCTTTAAAAAAAAAAAAAGTAAAAAAAGCCAAAATGTTTCCTTTAAGTTGACTCCTTTTAATTAGCTGCATCAATAAGTATATCAATGGAAGGTCCTCGCAAGGATAGTACGACAAACATTTGTGTGTGTATGAGAGTGTGTGTGAAAGAGTGTGAGTGTGTGTGTGAGAGCTTAGCAGCAATCCTGCATCAGTGTTTTGTACGTGAGCAAACAGAATGAGGTTAATTACTTTTTTGACCTCCGCTGCAGCCTAAAGTAACGCGATGGCGATGGCGGCGGTGACGGGCCTGCTGGTGAAAGAAACACGCTGAGTCAACGGCTGGAAAAAAAATAAAAAACAAAACCACAAAAACCTGCAGCAAGAGCGAGCTTTTTGATTGTATGCAGTTTCATACAGGAATATTGAGCGAACTAAAATGTGCAGCAGCAGCAGCGTGTACAGATTACTGCGCTGTTCCTATTGAATGATTGTGTCTTTTTTTTCTAGCCTCGATGACGAGCTTTACCAGTGTTCATTTAAAAAAAAATTTTTTTATTCAAAACCCCAAAAGTCTGAGCTGATTTATCAAAAACTAATATTAAGTATAAAAATACCAGTCAGTTTTTTCATCACTTTATCATAGGCTTTAGTCATGATGCAGTGTCACAGAACAGATATGTATTTTTTTTTTGTTGCTGTATGAAAAAAACTCTTTATGAGACAGAAAAGCATCGCAGTTGTGGAGAATATCATTAGTTATGAAGTGTCGATGAGCTGAAGGAGGACGTGTTGATGCCACCGGGCTCGTGTGGTCATAAATGATGCCGTAAATGATGTCGAGTAAAAATGGCACCCACGCTGAGGCGAAGCGCTCGATCTGTGTAGGAGGTACAAAAATACATTTGGACTTTAATCATCAGGTTTCATAACTGATTTCCCCCACGAGCAAAACACTAAAACATTAACATGCTGGAGCTTTTATACTCGCCAAATTCATCTGTTACTTCCTCTCGCTCTTTATTCATCTAGTTCAAATATTTATCAGCAGATATTAAAGAATAAAGCGACATTTTTAAAGGGTGTTGGGGAAAAATGAAATAAAATGGGTGTGTATGAACACCATGCGTGCTTGGATTAGCTTTACACAATTAACTGGTAAAATAATGAATAAATAGTGCACAGATAAAAAATATTTTTTATATTTTTATATTGTTTTATGTAATATTTTTATAATATTTTTATTATATAATATTTTTATATATAAAAATATTTTATATTTTTTATATGACTTACATACTTATATAAGACTAAGATAACATAATCTTTATTATTTTATTTTATTTTATTTTATTTTATTTTATTTTATTTCATTTTATTTGGTTCATTTCACATTGCTGTGATTTTCAAGAAGGACACTTCCTGTTGGTCTTTATAGATTTCCTGTTGGTCTTTATAATGCTTGTTTTATATTTGTAGGTTGTTCATTAGAGAAAAGCGCTACTGAATTCTGGATTCTGATTGGTCAGGAGGTGTTGATTAATTTTCTAGAACAGCAGCTCTGACAGTAGTGCAGCTGCAAATCACAGGTTTATATTAATGCACTCATTCTAATACATTATTGTTTCTATAGTAACAGCTTCATCACACAAAAATTGTGTCGTTGTTGATATGGTGAAGTTTTCTGTTAGGAAAAATGTGTTCATTTAACACATAAGGAGTCTCCAGTGTCAGCGCTTTGTAACAATCAGAGGTAACGCTGTAGCTTTACATTTTCCGACATCTTCAGGACAGACGGATGTTCCACAACGTTAAATGTAACTATAAATGAATATAAAGTATGATGTGTCATTCTTTAATAAATAAAAAAAATTTCATCATTAGCAAATTGCTGTGGTTTGAGAGGAATAAAACTCTTTGGGGCATGCTGTTATAGGGAAATAATCAATGTTGGGGTGGTAACACTGGGCTGCATCACAACGCCACATCATTGATTAGTTTTCTATAAAAGCATGTCCTAAGTGTTTTATTCTTTACATATTACCCATAATGTTAACCAAAGGTCAATCAGCCATTTTCTTTTAATTTCCTGCACTTTTACTGCAGCAGGGTTTGATTTAAATGGGCGGGACTTTATTTCATAGAGGTGATGTCATCAGGTCGACGTAAATACATTTATTTAATACTCATTACTTACATGTGGGAACATTGAACATCCAAAATTACAGTTTCTGACAATTTGTATAATAAAATTGACAAAGTTATATGGATCTTGAATGCATAGCTAAAAAATAAAAAATAAAATTAAAAAATATATAGCTAATATTGTAAAAATAGTAAATACATTAAAATATAAAATATAATTATAAAAAAATCCTAACAAAAAATACAATCTAGTATAGACTTTATATGTAAACAAATCCAATTCCAATCTTTTTAATTTTTTAACGGATTGGATCTTTTTTCCCCATATCTGATTCTGGCCCGATGATGATCCTGGGTATCGGATCAGTGCCACCTCTAATTTTTATATTATTTTCAGTTTCTGTATAAAATTCAGGTAATTTTTTTTTTTTGTCTTGGTGTGGCTTTATTTGTATATTTCTTATCATATTTCACATTTTTTTTCTTTTTTTTCTGACACGTCCTTCATTACCCGTGGATGTAAATTGCTTCTACAATTTCTGCGGGCGTTAAACAGTTAATATTCAATTAAATATTTTTCCTGTTAATCCAGGAATATTAACCTTTTTCCAGTTTCTGAAGTCCCAAGATTCTTTCTCTATAAATATGCACGTACACATTTCTACACATTATCTGTGTTTCTAATCCGAGGCTGAATTTTACACTGTACACTGTTTCATTATCAGAGATTAATGAAAGAACAGGTTTCGAGTGTGTGTGTGTGTGTGTGTATGTGTGTGTGTGTGTGTGTGTGTATGTTGCTGAAGAGTTTAATGTCATTGCGGTAGTGATTTGCCCGGGGGTCGCTCGATCAATCACTCTTATCTATTTCGCTACCAACAGACGTGAAACCACAGGGAGTTCTTGTCCTAAAAGAAAAAAAATCATTTCCGCACCGTCAGAACAAGAAAGATCACATCAGCATGCATGTAGCCTTCACGGAAAAGCAAAAAACACAATCCAATTGCATTAGAGTTCGCTCGTAAACAAGGACACGGGGAGCTAAAGTGCTTACAGATTTATCGATATTCAATTGTACACTCGTAAAGCTTAAAGCTGCACGCATTCAATTCATAATTTTTCTGAATATTGGGGTAAAAGCAGTTCACAGAACATCGTCCTGAACATTAACTGATTCTAGACGCAAGCTGTGTAAAGGAATAACACTCAGTGTCATCTCAGTGTCATGCTGTCACAGGAAAATAATCAACAATGGAGGATTATTTTCCTATAAAAGCAACTGTTTTATTCCTCTTATACCACAGAGTCGATTCTTTGCTCCATGCTAGTCTTTGTGTTTCATCAATTCTTTGCTCCATGCTAGTTTTGGTGTTTTGTCAGTTCTTTGCTCCATGCTAGTTTTGGTGTTTTGTTAATACTTTGTTCCATGCTATTCTTTGTGTTTTGTCGAGTCTTTGCTCCACGCTATTCTTTGTGTTTCATCGATTCTTTGCTCCATGCTAGTTTTGGTGTTTTGTTGATACTTTGCTCCAAGCTAGTGTTTGTGTTTTGCTGATTCTTTGTTCCATGCTAGTCTTTGTGTTTTGTCGATTCTTTGCTCCACGCTAGTCTTTGTGTTTTGTTGATTATTTGTTCCATGCTAGTCTTTGTGTTTCATCAATTCTTTGCTCCATGCTAGTTTTGGTATTTTGTCAATTCCTTGCTCCAAGCTAGTCTTTGTGTTTTGTAGATTATTAGCTCCATGCTAGTCTTTGGGCGTTATATAATACAGCATGGTGCTAGATTTTTTACTTGGCTACATGTGAGCCCTTGATCTTTGTTTCGACCAGCTTCATGCTAGCTAAATTGTGCATATACGTTCTATAACCATTTCATAAGCTTCTTTATACCTACAGATATCATGTTTACACTCTGCAAATGTGCTGTTTTTCTCCTGTTTTTCATTTAGATAGCAAGAAATGAAAGCTATTTTTTTATTTTTCAGTTGTTTTTGTTTGAAATAGGGTAGGTTCTTTCAAATCTCCACTAGCAATCTTTTAGCCAGCAGATTGTTTAAAATAATAATAATAATAAGAAGAAGAAGAAGAAGAATAGATTTGCATCAGAAACACAAATCCGGTGTCTGATCTCTGATTTATGTTACGACCCTCGCTTCCCATTGACTTTTTTTTTTTAGAGATGTAATAAATGGATTGAAGATTTCAGTCAACAGATTTTTTTTTTAAGTGACAAAGAGACAGTCAGTTCTGCTGAGTGAAAAAGTCCTTGATCTAGAAAAGACACTTTTGTCCTTTGTCCCAGCACTCTGAGCTGACGTATGGAAAATGTGTGATCCCTTTAAACATAGTAAGTCAAAGGACAAGTTTATCCATGTGCTAGACACATACAGAGGAAATCTTCATAGCTTCAGAGAAAAATAGTGTGTTGGTGATGATAGATGGTGTGTCCAGGAACAGTCTGTCCCCTCAGGGGTAAATCAAGGTAATTTAATGAAAGTTGAGTCCTATTATGTGAAGAAAATACTCTTAAATATATTGTGTTTATTTTTGCAGAAACACAAAACAGAGGTTCAGCAGTGTCGAGTGGAGTCACACACTCCTGCTTTTAGCGTTGTTCTGATAAAACAGACAGCGGGAAATAATGACTGATGTTTATGATGTTTGTACCTCCCAGTTAGCATTAATAATATTCATACAAATTAGTTTACTTTGCAAACAGTGTGAAACATTAAAAGGTTTTTTTGAGTTAAAATATTAAGCCACAAAATATTGTTGTAACGTTCTGGTGAATGAGGCGTGTATGACACTTTATTTTAGGCAAATCCCACAATCATAGTCTATATCCATAGCAGGGGTAAATACACAGGGTTCCATAATCAATAACTATAATACAGACTGGAATAAACATGGAACAGAAAACAATCCTCACAACTGCACGATACAGTCAACAAGACTTTACAAAGGTACTAAAACACAAGAGGGTAGAAATAGACAAATTATTCAAGGACCGAACATGGAACAGGTGAACACAATAGAGCAACAAACCAGTGACAGGACAGGAATGGAGACAGGACAAAACAAAGGCACAACAAACACGCGCAAATAGTTCTTACTACGTTGTTAAAACCAGCAACAAACAACATTTAGCTCAGAAGGAAAATGCAACTGAAACAATAATCACTTTAACTATTCTGGGACAGAAGCTTTCGTTCCGTATAGCCCACTCACTTATTGTTTAAGTCCTTTTTTTTTCAGATCACCATCAAGTACTGTTCAATTCTGGATTCTGATTGGTCAGAAGGTGTTGATTAATTTTCTATAACAGCAGCTCTGACAGTCGTGCAGCTGCATATCACAGGTTTATTTTAATGTGTTTGTTCTAATACATTATCGTTTCTATAGTAACAGCTCATTCACAGAGACTTTGTTTATATGGTTGTATAATTCACAGAGGCTTCGTATATATGTGTTTAATTTAACATCTATGGAAGGAGTCTCCAATGTCAAACTGACAATTTAGTCATGTCTTATTAAAAAGTGAAAATAGAGAGGCTGGTAAAGGAATGAATGTTTACAGCTTCTATAATATAATTGATAACATGAGCTAATAGTAACATAAATGTAACTATAAATTGATAAAAAATTTGAACATCAAGTTTCTATTTAATAAAAATCATAATCCTTAGCAAATTGCTGTGGTACAAGAGGAATAAAACATTTTGTAACATGCTGTTACAGGAAAATAGTCAACTTTGGGGTTATAACAGTAACTCCGCTTCCTAACCCCAATCCATCGTTGATTATTTTCCTAAAACAGTCTCGCCTTGAAGTTTAATATTCCTTATTTAATCATTTTACGTGCTGTGCAGTACAGGCTATAACATTACATGCCTTTAGTTCATGGAGGAAGAAGCAACAACATTGGGAGCTGGAGCCTAAAGGGATGGAGTGATACCAAAGGGGAAATAACAGTGACTCTGGTTGTCCAAGATGGCCGCCTCCATAGAGTTCCACTGCATGTATTTTAAAATAACTGACTTGATGAAATTTGATCCAGTATAGAAGAATTGATGTGCCTTTTTTTTTTGTTCTAACACTCAAAGTTAGTGCTCGCAGGTAAAATCAAACCCACTTTCTCTTCCCGATGACACACATGTGAGTTCGGATCACTCCAGGGAGGGAATAATTATAAAGCCGGTCGAACTCCCCTGAGTTTAATTATCAGCGTCAGGACTGAGAGAAAGCAGGTCAGTTTGAAGTTAATATGCTAATGTTTGGATCGTTTGAGCATCAATACAGAGTCAGAAATCCAGCGACCTTGCTGTGATCAGATAGGCAATCAAACATTGATCTGACACTTTCTACTTTCATTCATGTTTATAATTATTTGCTATTTGGTAACAATGCTTATTAATGATTTTTATAAACTGTAATAGAGCCTCATGAAACTCCATAAAGACCTAAAGTTAATTAATGCCAGCGCTCATCATAATTACTTTATTCGTAATTCATCAAAGTGTCTGTAACTTAGCAAATGATATGTGTGAGCTAAATTGGAGAAATTCTTGTCATTTTCGGTCATATAAGAGCAAACCATAGAAAAAAAAATTAAAAAGGTTTGGTACATTTCCTAAACATTGTAACTGCATAGTAGGCATGTATGGTCAGAGCTGATACAAGAGTTTAGTAGTTCCAGATGATCATGCTATTATCTTTTACTAAAGTTTAAACCAGGGGTTCCCAAAACATAACAAACCCAAATGGACATTATGGATTTTCTGCGACCTCAAGCTTTGACCACCCTACAATTTTTAAATTCTAGATTTATAATTTAGGACTGTTGTAACATTTGAACATTTTATTATGTTACTAACATACATGTGTGTAAAGTAAGTGACTAAAAACCAAAGGAATCAGAGCCAAAACATCCACGTCAGTCAGGTTTCCAAGTCAGACTGTAAAATTTACAGCGACATTAAACACACTGACAAATCTTTTAAAATTCAAACACTAACTGTAACAGGAAACCTGGTTAGTGTTAGTAATCTATAACTGTCTAGAGAAGTACACGACTAAAATTTGAGACACAATGCTAGTTTGTTCAGTGGATGTAGATGTTCAGGGAAATGCGTCTGTTTCTGGTCCTACTCTTAATTTAAATGTGGCTTGTGAGAATGTGGCTCCTGGTAACAGTTTAAAGTATTAGCTCACAAAATCCGTCTTCAAAGATTTTAAATCTGAAGTTGAAGATTCAGAATTCAGCATGCACTACACCTTAAAGATGGCTATTTTACTATTAATTATTTAAGGTCTATGTATATTGAATAGGGTAGAATAAAAATAGAAGTTTAGCTTAGAAGTTTAGTTTACAAGTTGTTGTTTTTTTTTTACAAATTTTTTACAAAAACTTTACATGACCTCCAGATATAATACAAAATGTCTTGTGTTTACATTTTGTTTGCAACCAAAGACTGTCCCGATCGCAGACGAATACAGTGTTTTTGTGCCGAGAGGTGCAAATTTATTAATAAAATATGGAATTTAAAAGAGAAAAACATTAATAATTCACTTCATTAACACATTTTTGACAAATATAGCTAGCTAGCTATGGAGAACCCCAGCCATGACAATCTGTGCTTTTTGCTTTTATTAACTTCAAGAGAGAGACCAAAGAGAGGCTGATGAGGGAACGACTCTTTATAGCTGCTGATAACAGGAGTGAACTTGTCTCATGACATTCCACAACAATAAATGTAAATATAAATGGATAAAAATCCATTGTGTCGATGTGTCATACTTTAAATAATGAAAAACTGCTAGCGTTGACACATTCCTGTCGTATAAGAGGAACAAAACAATCATCAACCTCAGGTAGTAGGAGTGACTCAGCTTCATCACGCCATTCTGTCATGTTGTATTCCTTACTTACATAATAAATAGAAGCTGGCCAGACTGGGACTACTATTTTATTTTATCCATCACCATCAGATTATAGAGATAAAGTGACATTTTCATAATGTATTTCTGTTCACAGTCATGGATTTTTATTTCTTTGCCATTCCTGAAGGGTCTTAGCGTCAGACTGAGGTAGCGAAAAAGCAGCATGTCGGGGTGTTTTGCTCCTGAGAGTTTGTCCATTAGAGAGAAAATATGCTGTTTCGCAGAAAATAGTGTCTCATTGCACATTCAGTAGAGTTTCTTATAAATAAAAAACATTTTAAAAAGTGATATGTTTCTTCTGAGTCCCAGCAGCTCTCTGTCGAGGCTCTGATGCAGCTAGATTCTAGATTTCTCCCCACCGTGCGTGTGTGCGTGTGTGCGCGTGTGTGCGTGTGTGTGTGTGTGTGTGTGTGTGTGTAGTGCTGTGTAGTGACTTGACTTGCATGTGATGGAGGACTCTTAAACGAGACTTTGGGCCATGACAAATTTGCTATGTGGAAAATAAATAAGTAATAAAGTCAAGACTAGTCAAGCAGGTAATCGCTAAATTGTAATAAACTACAGCCAGAGGCAGATGGCAGCTTGACAGACTCTTTATTAGGGCATAAATTAAGGGCAGATACGTTTCTGAGCTAAATCTATACTCGTTTAATCAGACAGCACAAGGTTAAAACCAGCAAGACTTGAAAAACTTACAGACCTTGGATATTAAGGGCATTTTCACATGTGGCTCGAGTCTGTACTCATGCTGCATTCGATTTTCCTCGGAAGTGGGAAGATGGAGCTCGGAATTACGGCATTTTTTACCTCCGCAATTCAAGCTGCACAGTGGGGGGAAAAAAACACGAATGCCTCCATCTTCATGTTTTGTTAGCAACAAGCTAGCCAGCTAAGTGATGGATATTTACTTCATCGAAGCAGTGAACTGTGCAGACTGTTTTTTAGATTTAACAAGAGAATATGTCTGTATGTTGATTAATCTAAAGCAAATACTTGTGTATAGCTCATTTAAAGGTAAAGAAGTGCTACTTTGTGAGCAGCCATGTTGATTTGATGTCACTTGCTGAACTCGGAGTTGAGACGACCATCCTGAGTTCCCAAGTAGTTGATGGGGTGTTCAATTTCTTTGGTTTTTCCTGGTCAGAGGTTGGAAATTGCAAGCTACAACCTCTAATTGAAAGTAGCATCAGGACCAATTCTGGGCTCATTTTGGGGCGGGGCTTATAAATATGAAAGCGCCGTGCTGCTGCACTAAATAGATAGATAGATAGATAGATAGATAGACAGATAGATAGATATCAAGAAAGGCTTCACATTATACTAATCACAGCATGACATTATGATGAGAAAAGATATTATATTATGTACAGACTAGTGTCATTAGAGAGAAGGCCGAGACGGATGCAACTGCAGTTAAGCGTTTTTAATGAAAGGCTGGCAGATAAATCTGAAACGTGAAGCAAGATCAGGATCAAAAACAGAATTAGGTCAGGCGATCAGCAAACAGACTACACTAGGCAAAGGCAGGACACGAAAACCTGGAAACAGAGTGAGGGTCTAAAGCAGAATAGCGATGACAGAGAATAACAGGTTTAAAGTCAGAGGCACAAACTGAAGCATCTACTTCCAGGGGATTGTGTGTGAGTGAGAGTCCAATATAGAGTGGCGGTGGGGATTGGTGACAGGTGTGCATGATTAGAAATCTGGTGATTGTGAGCGTGACAAGGTGCATGTGCTTTGGGAAGTGTAGTCTGGGGCAGCCATGTTTGTAGGCCGCAGTGTGTTCTGGGAAACTGAGTTCGCTGACTGACCTTGTTGACCTGACAACTAGACTCCTATTAGATGTTTATTTCAATATTTCTTTCAATACATCTTCTCATTCATAAAGGTTCATATTATCCTTTTTGTTTTTTATTTTTTAAATTGTCTCTTTATGCTACAGAACATTACATTTGAGGTTCCTTCTTCAGTCAACATTAGAAAAGATAATGAAGATAAAAAAAACTTCACCATATCACTGATTATATGTTATATGACTCAGATTATGTAAAGTGTCCGCCATGCAAATCCCTGTGTAACGACAGAATGAACACAACAAAGCGTTGGACGTAGACACAGCACACTAGCACGAAAAAAAAAATAAAAAAATCCAAATCTCACCACGGTACAAATGGAGAACTGTGGCCATCACCTAGCATGGCTCCTGCTCCTGTGTTTCTAGTCTCACATGCACACACCCAGCCATTACTCACCCACAGGGGCCTCTCCAGCCTTTAATGCCTCCGAAGAGTGTTAATGAATTTCCAAAGACCCAACTGGGCCTAATAGAGTGACTCAAGTCAAGGGCAGTGTCTGAAACAAAGGCATTAGAAAACATCACGCTCAATGAAGTGTACACCAGCGCTACTGCCAGAGCTGCACACTCGCCAATTCTCCGCGACTATTAAACCATTAGCGACGGAAAAGTCTGAGCACCTCATTGAACAGCATCCGACAAACTCATAAAAGGATTAAAAAAACGTTCAAAACTTACAAGTAAGAAATGTGTACAAGTCCCTTCATACAATATATATGATTTAGCAATAAGAACTCACACCAATTTAAAGAAATACAAGAGCTTGTTATTTACGAAACAGAAATAAAAAAGCAAGACAAGTCAAGAAGAAAAATAACTACAGCAAAGGAAATCATTTGTTGACAAAATGATTGCAATGTGTTCTTGTATGAAATGCTCATTTACTAAATCAATAACCGCCAACTGCAATCAGGGAAAAGGAGCATAATGACCGAGGAATAAAACTACAACCTGAAATTTCACACTTACACTGAACACGCAACAGTAGCAGTAATGATAGTCAAAGTTAAAGGAGAAATATATTTACGGAGAAATATTAGCTGATGTTTTAACAGAAGTTAGAGCAGTTGTAATAGTTACATTTGTATTAGCGGTAGTTATATGAATTTCTATGAATTCTGGATTGTGATTGGTCAGAAGGTTAATATAAAGCTATGTTTATAATAATGCGCTCGTTCCAATGCGTTATCGTTTGTATAGTAACAGCTCATTCACAAGGACGTGTACAATCAACGCTCCACGTAAATGGCTTAAAAAATTGTTGAAATGGTGAAGTTTTCTGTAAGGAGATGTTTATTTAATATTTATGGAAGGAGTTTTTTTTTTTTGCCGTATTTTGGTAACATAAACTACGTACATTTTTTTGTCTTATTAACTTCAAGTGCAATGAGACAACTGTTACAAAATCTTGAATCTTTAAGCATTTTTCAGTTTTCCTTCCGGAGAAATTAAGATCCGATATAGAACCCTACAACGAGGTGTTCACGAAACCCTTACCTATTAACAGCCCTTAAGAAAGAACCTTTCAAAAAAGAAAAGTCTAAGTAAATGCAAAGAATGTTAATAGTAATAACTTTTGAGTCTTGCTACATGCTTACGGTGTCTCATCTCACATTAGTAAGTATTTTTAGGGAGCGAAAAAAAAAAAAAAACACTACAAACATATAAACTCCCACTGAAAAGTTTTGGCACCCCCTGGTATTTATATTTTTTGCTTATCCTGTAAGAAAAGGGGGTACACAAGGGATTACATATGCAATAATGAGAAAATCTGAGTAAGATATAGATTAAATGAACTGAGAATTGATTTTCAGTTTTACTTTATTGGGAAAAAAAATTTAGATGTAACTGGAAAAATTCCAGGATTATAGGAACTTACAGTCTTACAGTAACGGCTTCACCAAACAAGAGTCACGTTACAATCTGAAGAATTCATTAAATGCTAAAATGTTGGGATTTGATGGAATGCTTGTATGTTTTTTTTCCTTTTTTGTTGTGAATAATGGATAAAATGTAATAAAGAAAAGAAAAGAAAAGAAACACCTCCTTTGTGTTCAAACACTTTTGACTGGCAGTATAGTTTACATCATATGTTTATTTTAAAAAAGAATCTTATTATAATATCTTTTCATTTTCTCTAAAATATTAGTTGGCAGTCTGACACTGTCTGACACTGCCATAAAGTGTCATAACGTAAAAAATTAAATAATAATAATAATAATGATAATAATATCACTCATACACAATCCCATAAAACAATTCAGGAAGACCAAAAAAATGAGCACAGACGACTCGCCATCAGAATTACGACCCAGAAGCACTTTTTTAAGACCTGAATTATGAGCAAACATCCGTCTGGGTTTAATCAATAAGAGTTAATGCAGGAAGAAAAGAGAACATACTCACACAAACCCAAAGCACTGCGCTGTCACACACTTTACACACACTTGAGTGTGTTAATGTCCACTGGAGTGGAGTACTCAAGCTCTTGGTGGAACACTACAAAGGGCACATCTTATATTCACTTCAGTGATTTAAACACTTCCAACTCCGACATGGATTTGCATAATGTACACTATTTTTTTTATCTGTTTGTTTGGACTCTGTATAAACAGCTGACCCCACCACTGTGGTGTTTTTGTGTCCACTTGACAAAAACACTTCAGCGCTCCTAAACACTTAAACACTTCACACTTGGTGTGTATTTACGAAAATTTTTTGACATTCTCTCAAGTGTTTTTCTTTTCAGCTGTTTTTAATTTGATAGGATTTTTTTTAACAACCGAAAGTCAACATAACAATTATAACAAAACAAAAAAATAACAAAATAAAAATAACAAAAAAATAATTTAAACTTGTATCTATCTATAAATTATTGTTGGCAATATGTTATCATTTTGCGTCTAATTTCTTATTACTCCACATCACTGTCGAATTCTGCATTCTGATTGGTCAAGGTGTTTCGTTTCTATAGTAACAGTTTACACAGGAACTTGTATGGTGGACGCTCTGCTTTATAAACAGATTAAAAAGCACGTGTAATCATTGATATGGTGAAGTATCAATGGGAGTATCATAGAGAGAAATGTGTTTATTAAACATTGATGGAAGGAAGGAGTCTCCAGTGTCAGAGGTAAAGATGTGACTTTAGGTTTTCCGACATGTTCAGAAGTTTACGCTTTCTCAGTAATATGACGATGTGTTTATTTTGCCTTGTTAATTATTAAGAGTCAATTTCACACATGGGCGTTGTCTAGCCAGATTTTTATTTTTTGCCAGTAAATGTTCATACCCTGAAAGTATACAGTCTACTGTGTAATTTATATACATCCCCGTTTTATTTTACTTTAATGTAAATCATTATAAAAACCAAGGAAAAAACTGAACCTGTGTATATTTCCATTTTCACAAAAGCAGGAAGCTGTGAGAAATGTGAACTGAGTTACGGAACAAAACACAATGCCGTAGGATTGTTTGGAGAAATTTACTGGAGCTGGTCATTTGGCTTTGTCGATTCAGCATATCACTTCAAGTTTGCATAAATATATCACTATGAATTTGCATATATTTTGAGGTAAAAAAAAAAAAATCTTTATTTGCCATGTTACTGAAATGATGGCTTCGTGTCACAACCTGAAAATATTCTGAAAATGGAGTGAATAAAGGTCGAAAGTATGAGGTGAAAGAAAAACTCAAGTAAAGGACAGATATTTATATACAGTAATAAAATACTTCTCACCGCTGACTGACACACACACACACACACCAGCAGCAGCTCTGTCCCTTCCGGCAGTTCAGCTCAGCAGTTCAGCATTAGACAGATGAGTTAACAAACTCAGCAAATATGAGTTTGATCATAATGATCAGAGTTAATGTTACTTTGGCCCCTCGAGCATCACATCACATCATACACACACACACACACACTTCCACTGCAGATCAATATTAAAGATTGAACATACTCTAACAGGGGGAATTCTTTCACCTAATGTTTATTGCTCCTCAGATAGAGGACTCTCTCACTGTCTCTCTCTCTCTCTCTCTTTCTCTCTCTCTCTCTCTCTCTCTCTGACTTTCTCTCCCTAACAAGAGCCCAATACAGAACTTTAGTTTGGACCTAACTTAAAATTTTTTCCACAAAATGTGTAGAAGCCTTATTTCATGCCCTACATAGTGCACTTTAATAGGGATATATATATATATAGGAATAATATATAATGCACACTACAGAGTAAATGTACACATGGTGAAATTTTCACATTTTCTACTGTATTATAGAGTGTGTATACATACATACATACATATATATATATATATATATATATATATATATATATATATATATATATATATGAAAATGTGAAAATTTCACTATGTGTACATATATATATATCCAAGCTCTTGTATTTTTGTATTATACATCATGTATTTTTAAAGTAGCTGAATCTGGCATCCCAGTCCCAACCAGTGGATAAAGAGGAGTCCTGTCTGCTCCTCCTTATCCACTAAAAATGTTTAGAAAGGTGAGTATGGGGCAGTGAACATCCTGCCCCTATGGATCTGTATTAGTGCTTGCTGCAGTTCCCATGCTTGACCACTAGGGGCAATAATAACGCTATAGACGCTAAATGGGGCAGTGACTGTGCTGATCCATGATTGCGCAACATCTACCAAGGTGAACAAATCAAGTGAAAGTGTTTGATTAACAGCTAAAAACTCTTACTTGTAACCCTGGAGTAGATACAATAGTGTACTACAAAGTGTAAATAAGCCATCATTTCTTCCCTATGTAGTGCACTTGGACAAAGAGTAGGGAGCTAAATTACAAATTGTTTTGGAGTAGATATTATAGTGTAATGTAAAATGTAAATAAGCCACTGTTTTGTACCCTATGTAGTGCACTTGTAGAGGTAAAAAGCAGCTGAATCTCAGGGTCTAGCACACAGTACCCTTGTATAGGAAGTAGGGAGTGAAGTGTGCACTTAGTCAGCAGAATGAGAGGTGACTAAAGTGGGTTAAGTCTAACTGTGTCTCTGTATAAAAAATGACAATCTCTCTCTCTCTCTCTCTCATATGCACTATTTTATACACTCCCTCGATTGCGGTTAATGAAGTAGGCCACAGGTACAGTCAGGCGTGACCTTTGACCCCAAGATAACGGATGGTAAGCAGTTTGGATACTTAAGTTGATAGGAGTCAACCAGCATTAATCCTGAGTATAACTGCATCTGCATGCATAGTGTGTGTGTGTTTGTGTGTGTGTGTGTGTGTGCAGAAAATATAGATTTTTGTCCCATCCTCACTGCATTATGAGCATATTTCATGCTGTCTATCATCACCTCATTATAGTTTATAGTGACATTTTGCTGACCTCATTTGATTTCAATTTCACTAACATTTAATTTGGAAACCTAAAATAGCCGGGAAAAAAACAGTTTAGGTTGCTGAGGTGAAGGTTTGGAGAAGCTAATATTACAGTTATTACTCCTGGAAAGTCACGTCTGTGCTATAACTGGGCTGTTTTCCAACAATCTGTGCTAAATCTCATCAGACTGGTAGCTATAATTCTAATTAATTTCAATATTGCTCCTTACAGATTTGCACAATTGGTATAAATATCACTCTGCCTGATCTACATTTATCTCATCTCTTCATTATAATTCATTATACCACTATTTACATTCATTTTCTATAACAGGTTTATATTAATGCGCTCATTCTAATATGTTATCATTTCTACAGCAACAGCTCATGGGCAGGGACTTGCACAGCAGACACTCCACATGAACTGATTAAAAATAACCGTTGATAAGGTGAAGATTTCTGTGTTTATGTAACATTTATGGAAGGAGTCTCCAGTGCCAGCGCTTTGTAACAGTCAGAGGTAAAGCTGTAAGTTCTCCGATATCTTCAGGAGAGAGAGAAGTTTATGCTTTACAGTTTCTCAGTAACATGACAAGCTGAAACATTTTGTCTTATTAACTTCAAGAAAGGAAAAAAGAGATGCTGGTAAGTGAGAAGCTGTTTAATGGACGTTCCATAACATTACATGTACTTTAATTAATAAGAGGAAGAAACACTTCATGACGTATTACAGGGTTATTCCTTACATATTTTCATGGAAAGGGTGCCAATAATTTTGGAGTTGATGCTGTATATAGATTAAGGCCTCTCAGATGCTGCCTCCTAATTCTAATCTTAATCCTTTTAGCACTGAGGAATAGATATGGAATGTGTGTGTGTCTGTGTGTGTGTATATATATATATATATATATATATATATATATATATATATATATATATATATATATATATATATATATATATATATATTTTTTTTTTTTTTTTTTTTTTTTTAATAATAAAAGTGAAGCATTTTCGAGAGAAACTGCGTCCTCAGATCACTTGCCCCTTAACTCAGGAATGCGATTAGCTCATGTAGAGTGTGTGAAATTGAATAATTTCATCTTCCTGCGCAGATCAAAGGGGAAATGAAATGAAAAGCGAGGCAGGTAATTCCTCGCCTTCGGCCCGGACCTGCATTTGCCTAGAGCGAACTCCGGGAGATGAAAATGTCTCAGCGTCTTTTATCAGATTTCATTTCTGTCGTCCAGATCCATCAGCGTAATCGTGATGCTGGAGTAAGCACTTCTTCATGCTTTTTTGCTTTGAGGCTTTTCGGAAAACAGCAGAGAAAGACAGAACGCCTGTGAAAGCTCTAAATCTCTCGTTCACTTATCTGTAATTATCGGATGAACGGGTTCGGCTCCATTACGGAAAACTCAAAGCACTCCTGACCTCGCTAGTGGACTTTTAGCAAAGCCAGAACAAAAGCTCAAATCTCTCTCAATATCCTGTTTACACACTGTTTAGGTTTTTTTTTTTTTTTAGATTGCTGTGATAGACTAATTCACCCATAACACAGGGTTAATTACTGATGTCTTTTAGCTAAGCTATATAATAGCTAAGATTATAGAAGCTAATAATAGGCTAGTATCTAAGGCCTGATAATAGTTTATTTTGGCTTTCAATCCTCTTGCGCTTGTAGATTTACTGTATATTTGTGAGAAAAAAAAAAAATCTTGTTTAACTGTATTTAACAACATCAGACCGTTTCAATTCACACACCGTCCAACGTACAAATGAACCATCTTGCATCTTGCATTTTTATTTCATGGCTTAAAATATTAGTGGTGTTTGTGTAACAAATAAAACACTCAGTGTCATGCTGTTATAGGAAAATAATCAAAGGTGTAGTGGTGTTTTATTCCTCTTATTCCACAGCAATTTGCCAACAGTTATGTTTTTTTTATATTAAAAAATTCATAATTTTTATCCTTTAATAGTGACATTTAATTTTGTGAAACGTCCACGAAGTAAGACACAGAGAGTGAAGAAAGAGAGAGAGAGAGCTGGAAAGAGAGAGAGATAGAAAGAGAAAAACAGCACAAATTGATTTTCACACCCAAGAGTTTTCATTTTCACATGGTTTGAGAGAGACACAGAGAGGAATAGAGAGAGAGAGAGAGAGAGAGAGGTTGCGTCACTTGCGTTAGAGCAGCTATAAACAGTCGTTCCCTCACTCTCTTTTCTCTCTCTTGAAGTTTATAAGATGGAGCTGTTACTATAGAAACAGTAACGTGTTTTGTGAAGTGTGAATTCATGATTACGTGCGTCTCGTCTGACTCCTCTTTTGTTCCGTATCGTACTGAACTCAGACGTTGGTATCTATCGCTTTTTTGGATCAGATGAGTGCAGAGGTTCCAGCGCTCATGTCGAGCCTCATCTGGATCAAATCAGTAAATACAGCAAGCACATAAACACTAAGCCAAAATCATCCACGCCGAGTTAATGACCAGAGCGTTTAGTGCTCCGTGTCCATAAATATTTATCACTTCTCTAATAACAGAGACGAGGAGAAGATTTGTTTCAATATTTTACATAAAATCTTTCAGTTTTACTACTATAACATCTGCAGAGAGATGAGAGAGAGATACTGAGAAAAAGAGAGAGACAAAGAGAGCAGAAAGAGAGATGGAAAGAGAGAGTGAGACAGGAGAGATAGAGAGACAGAATAGACAGAGAAAGAGGCATAGAGAAATGAAAGAGAGATGGAAAAAGACTGAAAGAGTGACACAAAGACAATAAAGCATACTTTGAACTTGACAGAGAGGTAGAAAGAAAATAACGAGGCAGGAAAAGAGAGAGAGAAAGGCTGGGAAACAGACAGTGAGAAGAAAGAAGACAGAGAGAGACAGACAGAGAGAGTGAGAGAGACGGAGAGAAAAGAAAGAGATGGAAAAAGAAAGACCGCTGCAGAGACAGAAGAGAGATAGAAAGAGACAGAAAAAGAGAAGAGAGATGGAAAGAGAGAGAGACACACAGACAGACAGAGAGAGAGAGAGAGAGAGAGAGAGAGGTGGCACAAATTGATTTTCAGACCCAAGAATTTTCACATGGTTCGGCTCACATGAGGAACTTCAGAGTGTCTTGGGTATCAAGAAGCCGTTTTAATTGGAGAAGTGTGTCCGACACACACACATGAACACACACACACACACACACACACACAGACACACACATTAACACACACAGGTTTATCAGCCACTGTCAGGTGTGTAATTATCATTGCATTCCACACACAGATAAAACAAAACAAAATGCAGCTCATTATACTTCTGCATATTCACACACACACACGCGCACACACACACACACACATGCACACACACACACATGCACACAAACACACACACGTGTATATAATCACACACACATGCACACACAAGCACATACACGCACTCATGCACACATACACTCACACACACTTGTATATAATCACACACACACAATCACACACACATGCACACACAAGCACATACATGCACTCATGCACACATACACTCACACACACTTGTATATAATCACACACGCACACGCGCATACACACACACTTGTATATAATCACACACGCACACGCGCATACACACACACACATGTATATAATCACACACACATGCACACACAAGCACATACACGCACTCATGCACACATACACTCATACACACTTGTATATAATCACACACGCACACGCGCATACACACACATGTATATAATCACACACACACACATGCACACACAAGCACATACACGCACTCATGCACACATACACTCACACACACTTGTATATAATCACACACGCACACGCGCATACACACACACAAGTGTATATAATCACACACACATGCACACACAAGCACATACATGCACTCATGCACACATACACTCACACACACTTGTATATAATCACACACGCACATGCGCATACACACACACACACACACACACGTATATAATCACACACACACACGCACACACATGCACACATGCACACACGCACTTGTATATAATCACACACACACACGTACACACAAACACACAAACACACACACCAATAGCATTTACACACCCTTTTCCTCTAATATACTGTATACTCTCAGTGTTGTGTAGCTGCTTTTCTAACCCAGTGTGACAGAAAAAAAACATGCAACTTGTTGGAAAACACCTTCTATACGTTAAACATCAACCTTCTGTCACAAGCGTACTTCCTAGCATTCTCAGGAATCTTCTCCTCTTCTCTGCAAACACACTCAGGCCTGCAGGTCACATTGTAACATGGTACGGTAACGCAGGTATTTTCAAAATGCAGACAGTTTTTCGGCTGTAAATTCTTTTGGAAATATCTGCATTGCCATACTGCGTACCAGAACGTTGCTATTCATCGTATATAGAAGGTGCTGCAAATACGTTGCATGCGAACATTTTTTTCTGTGAGACTTTTCTATAAATGATCTCACCTTCTTTTTAACATCTCTAACATTTATAGGATTTTCCTTACGGTGATTGTACAACAATTCTAGTTGCTTAATATAATGTAAGCGTGTAATATTTGCAGTCTAGTAGTTAGCTAGCTAAGTCAACTTTCTGGGTGTACCATTCAGATTATTAAAATCAAAGACGTGTAGTTCATGCCTCCAAGATTACCAGATTTTTCTTCAGTAGCAGCGTCCGAGAATAATTGAGACACGCCTCTGTTTTCAGGAAACTTCATCCGTAATTCTCACGTAACTTCTGCATAGCGTAGCACTTATGTGAATCTATAGTTACGTCCACTTTGACTCAACTCTTTGACTCTGTAGTTACGTCAGCTTTGATTCAAGTCTTTGACTCTGTAATTACTTCAGCTTTGACTCAACTCTTTGACTCAGTAGTTACGTCAGCTTTGACTCAACTCTTTGACTCTGTAGTTACTTCAGCTTTGACTCAACTCTTTGACTCAGTAGTTACATCAGCTTTGACTCAACTCTTTGACTCTGTAGTTACTTCAGCTTTGATTCAAGTCTTTGACTCTGTAGTTACTTCAGCTTTGATTCAACTCTTTGACTCTGTAGTTACTTCAGCTTTGATTCAACTCTTTGACTCGGTAGTTACTTCAGCTTTGACTCAACTCTTTGACTCTGTAATTACTTCAGCTTTGACTCAACTCTTTGATGACTCTGTAGTTACATCATCTTTGACTCAACTCTTTGACTCTGTAGTTACTCAACTATGACTCTGACATCAGTGACTTGTGCCGTCACTTGGCCTCGAGTCCTTTGAATTGGAAAGACTTGACACATTCTGAAAACCAAAGATTGAAAATTATACATTTAAAACTGTGCAGTGAATCAACTATTCTTTTTCCCAACAAACAATTCATTTTCAGCAAATCAGCATCAATCTTCATTTCCAAGCACAACGTTAAACCAGACCGACAATCAGCTTGCACTGCACGACAAACTTGAAAGACACAAGAATTTTTTTCCTCATAGCTATGCTCCCGAAGATAGTAGCCTTCACCTACAAGGATTAGGTGTAACAACAAAAGTGTGTGTGTGTGTTTCCTATCACACATCATGTTTGCGCAGCTGTGTTTGCTGTCCTGTGACCATGTGGTCAAGGCAACAAGGCAACATTGAATCGACACCGGCCTTTTTCTTGTCACTTCATCCTACACACGCGCCGCTGCACAGTCTGATACAGTTCAGCTCACACACACACACACACACACACACAAGCGCATTAAGCCGGGTCAACCATTAGCATAGTTCCATGTCAACACCGCCGTTCCGCTGTAATTAATTCTGCAAACTCTCCTGTTAATGGCCAGAGGCTGTGTACAAAAAAGTTTGTGCCAAAAAGAAAATAATATCTCCATCAGGGTCGAGATTATTAGTTTCTCATTAGACACACAACACAGCAAACACACACACATCTCTCGCAGGGAGAATAATGAACTCGGAATGACTTGTGAATGAATAGTGAAGATCACTGCAGTGCTGTTTGAGCAGCTAGTGAGCATGAGTCGTGCCCTACGTAGTGCACATACATAAGACATAAACAGCTGAATGAAGGCACCCTATAGGACAGTCACTATTCCGTACAATTTATAGTGAACATCGGACGTATGTCGTAGGGATCTGTCCCAAATATCAGTCTATTAGACAAAAAATCCACTTCATAGGGTGCCTAAACCAATTAGTGTAATTACTGTAACATGTAAAAGTCCTTAATTCATACTGTATGTACCGCACTATGTAGGGTCTAGAAATTTTCCTTAAATATTATTATTATTATTATTATTATTATTATTATTATTATTATTATTATATTTACAGCATTTATCAGGGCCCTCATAAATGCTTTATAGTCTCTATCAAAACTACTGATGTAAAAAATTTTAATTTAATATTTAATTTAATTATTTTTAATTAAAAACATAATTTAATTAATATTTAATTTAATTTTATAGTTTAATTTATATTTTTTAATTTAATTTTACATTATTTTATTTTATTTTATTTTTTATGATGCATGATTGTTAGAAAACCCTAAACTACAGTTGCATTACTTATTTGTTTGTTTCTTGTTTGCTTGTTCGTTTTTTATGATTGTAAATTTATGAAAAACCTGTAGTTGCCTTGTTTGTTTGGTTGTTATTTTGTTATTTGTTTGTTATTTGTTTGTTTTTGTGTTGTTCTGAGTATTATTAGTAGTAGTAGTAGTAGTTGTAGTAGTAGTATTATTATTGGTGTTGGTGGTGGTGTGGTTGTTTATGTCACACATGTTGATGTGGGTTATAGGCAGTTTATAAGACAGTTATAAGCCCTGAATAACACATTTTAAGGCAACAGCGATTCTTTCTAAACTGCTTATGTGATATATTTTATATAGAAGCTTTGTACAGAATGATCTCAAAGGATCAGAGCCTTAAAACAGGCTCCTAGGGAGTGTGTGTGTGTGTGCGTGGGCGTGTGCGTGTGTGAGTCTGTGTGTGTGTGACAGAGGCCAGGTTGCGAGGGCAGAAATGACAGATAGAGTCGAGGGAAAAGGCCAAGTGTCCATTCAGGAGACTCCTGAGCTCCTGAGGGAGGAAACGGACACACACACACACACACGCACACACACGCACACACACACACACACACAGACACACAAACATAAAAAGCCAGTGCTGCCTGACAGTGACTGAAAGCTTGTGTCCTGTAATTGAACCCCTTCTGTAAGGTGTGTGTGTGTGTGTGTGTGTGTATATGTGTGAGAGAGAGAGAGAGACACTTTGTGTGTGTGTGTGTGTGTGTGAGAGAGAGAGAGAGAGAGAGAGAGAAAAAAAGACACTTTGTGTGTGTGTGTGTGTGTGTGTGTGTGTGTGTGTGAGAGAGAGAGAGAGAGAGAGAGAGAGACACTTTGTGTGTGTGTGTGTGTGTGTGTGTGTGTGTGAATTTGATGTGTAATGCAATTCTGCATATTATATATAGGTTCTATACTAATATATGATCTAAAATTATCACACTTTTTTTTTTTTTTTTTGCTTTCCAGAGACAGTACCCCATGCTGCTCAGTTTCAGTTATAGTAACACACTTAAATATTCATGAATACATTGTTGTGTGGGTGAAAAAAATATTTGGCGCCATTATTCCTTCATAATTATCATCTCTAAAGTGCCAGAGAATCTCTATAAAAGCACCTTAACCTGTGTGGCAGAAATATTGCTGCAAGTGCGGGAAGAGAAGTGATAATTAAATTCATCTCATCGCCGAGGATAATTGCATCTATAATTAATACCAATTAGTTGAGCTTACAAGAGAAAACGCAGGATTGGCACGGAGATTTCCTTTCTCAGGATAAATATTGGAAAATGGTCGTGTCGTAGAGTGGGTGTTACAATAACTGTGTCTACAGTCGCAATTAGAAACAGTCAGAAAGGTCGTGAGTTGTTTGTGAAAAACTTTTATTGTGTTTTTAAAGAGGAAATAAATGCAATGTGTTTTGCTGGAGTTAAAACTTTTCAGCTGAGGAAGATTTTACACAAATCACTAGTCTTTCTCCTTTTATACAATAGTGCTGGTGAATTCTCGATTCTGATTGGTCAGAAAGTGGTGAGTAATTTTCTATTGTCATGAATTATATTGCATTTTGTCATCATTTCAGTCTTGACTCCGCCCCTGTCTTGTCACTGGTTTATCTCCCGCTTGTGTAGTGATTGCATGCACTTGTTTTGTATTAGCTCCTGATTGGTTGTTTGTCTACTTTATTGTGTATTTGTCTCGTTACAGAATCATGTTATTGCTCGAGTGTATTTTTAATGCTGCAATCCATTGATCCAGTAGATTTTCTAGAGATCTAATTCATTTAGAAGTGCTTAAGAATTTTGCACTACGCTATAAGAGTACACTTAGGGTTCGAAAAAAATCAGTGTTGAAGTGCACTTATGAGGGCATTTCCTATTGACCCCTAGAAAGCAAGACCAACTTGTTGCTCTTTCTCACAATATCCAGCAGAACTGCAGTTTTCTATCGGGACCACTTTTGGAAAATTCATTTAAAATTTGTGGAACTTTTGGATGGACCAATTTTTAGTCCAGCTTATTATGTAATGTATAGACTCATTTAAAATAATAGTTCAGTCAAAGAAACCAGTCAAAAGAAAATGAAAAATTTCAATCAGGTGTTTTCCTCTCTTACAGCAGCAAACCCATTTTGCAGGTGTTTATTGGAAAAGAACGGGGGGTTTTCAGTTTAAAATGCAGCAGGAATCGCGGAATCTATTCCACAAGCCACGATTGCATGCAATTTTCCCCTTGAACAATCATCTGGCTGGTCATCAAACACTGATCGATAACCGCAAATAAAGACAGAATGCACTTCAATATCATTTTTGCTCAGCGCGCTATAATCACGCAAACTAAAACATGGTTATTGGCTTATTTATTTTCCATTCTGTTTATGTGCAGCATTTTAGTTTTTGCCTCTGCTGTTAGTGGTTGGTGAAATAATGAAAAATTGGGCCTTTCTAAAGAGTTGCACAATGTTAATTTTGTATAAATGAGAGAAAAATATTCCATATGTTCGACTTAAAGTATGTTACAGTGCATTGTTCACGCAAACTGATCTGCCACAAAATCAGTAGCCTGTCACAGTGGTATAGTAGCTTCAGACATCTGTGATGCATTTTTAAACGCTTGCCCAAAGATAAATCTCTCGCATCGGGACAATTAAATTAGCACACAGAGAGACGACTTTCTGCAAGTTGTTCTGTCTACAAACCTGGATAATTGTGTCATTTGGTCATATTTATTTATTTATTTATTTATCAGCATCTACCGTTATACACAATGGTGAATTTGGCATTATAATATCCCCTTAATCAGCCTACAGGATCGCACTTTTCTGTTTGGTTTTATTTTCTTTCCCCGATTTCACGTTATTTTCTTGTCATTGTCATTAGTGTGTTAGCCGATGGTTTATATACACTTAATAGCCCTTAATTAGCTTGTTTATATACACTCTGCTGTTTCTTTTTCTCTTCACAAAAGTCTGATCATATTTTTGTCTTGTTTAGTCCAAGCCCTAGTGTTCCCTAGTGCCTTGTTTCTGTACTCCATATTTCCTGGTTGTAACCCTTACTCATGTTTTCAGTGTTAAACATTGTCCTAAATATTATAATAATAATCTTAAAAAATATTATTCAATAATAAATTATATTTAATTAAATAATTATGTCATTATAAATTCTTCTTATGGTTATATGTATGGCACATTTTCTTTTTTATTAGCTATAATTTATCATTTTATTATTTAATTAAATATAATTTATTATTTAGGACTTAAGTGCTACTTGAACTATCACACACATATTACAATTTCATAAGTTACAATTGACTGTTGGTGCACAATATAAAAATGCAATAAAATGTAAAATATTGCAAATATTGCATTTTCCGTCCATGTGCGCTGGATCAAGTTCTATTTTATAAGCTGTTGAATAATGAGGGCAGCCATATTGTTAAAATAAACCAAGTAATAATTACAAATAGGACTATTCATGCAGGAATATATTGGCAATATACTAGACTCCTATTAGATTTATGTCAATGCTCACCATCTTCTCATTCATATAACACAGTATTAGTCTTTTATTCATTTTCTGCTTCTTCGGGTCACATTTTCTACCCCTGATTTTTTTAAGGCTTAAAGGTGAGTGCTCGTGTTTAAAGGTGGAGGTCTAGGTGCTATTGTAAAACCCTGTTTGGCAACCTCTAAGAGTAAAAATAAACAGATTTAAAAAATAATCGTATAACTGTTGATGTGGTGAATATTTTTAACATTTATTGAAAGAGTCTCGAGTGTCAGTGCTTAGTAACAGTCACGGTGCTTTGCAAAGTTTCCCAGCACGGGAAAGTCTTCAGGACAGACGAGTTCATGCTTTCCAGTTTCTCTGTAAAATGACAAGCTGCGTTGGGGTTTTTTTTTTTTTTTACGAGAGAAAGGCAAGAGAGAGAGAAAGAGAGAGAGAGAGAGAGCGAGGCTGGTGAGGGAATGAATGTTTATTGTTGCTATAACTTAATTGAGAACAGGAAGTAAACTGTCTCACAGACGTTCAACAACTTTAAATGTGATTAACTTTAAACCAGTAAAATGTGTGATGCCTCGTTTATTAATAAATTAAAGATTGTAATTTTTGGGAAATCGCTGTGGTATAAGCAGAATTCTTTGAGATTGTGTAGACTAAAATAACAGAGATACACCAGTAATAATTACATCACCCCTCCTTCCCATGTAAACCTAATCCAGTCAGAATATAGGGTTAGAGTCTCGCTTGCATTCTTTCTCAGCTTTCTTTTTCTGCTAATTCCCCAGTTCTCCATCTTTCCTGCTTTCCTTATTCCTACATTTCACAGTCCCTAACCCTATCCGTGATGAAAGCTGACTCTGGTTTTGACCTCTTTCTGTTTAGGGATTTGTCAGCGTGTGCTTTGACCCTGAGTGTGGTTTCCGACTATGATTTTTGGATAAACTTAAAAAGTGACTGCCATTCGCTATGATGAGGAAAGCTTTTGGGACTCCATTTCCATCTATACTGTTTATGTCGCTGAGATACAGGTAGGATGGATTGGGTAAAAATACTGTATATATATATATATTGCTATAATATATAAAGAGATGGCTTGAGCATTAGCCCAATAGCCCATTAGTTCAATAGCTGTGAACACACAGTAATTCACTGCGTATTCCTAGATGCGTGTAGTTAGACTTTAAAAAACAAAAAGCCCACACTTTGGGAGTTAACACAGTTAAACTTTTCCTGGAGTGTCACAAAGCTCATCTATCTAAATCACTCTGTTTAACACACATCCTTTAATTTAAATGAGGAACATGAAGCCTATGAAAGATGCACAACTGTGATGCTGCAATTACAAAACACACAATTACATTTCTTTTGTGCTCCCTCTTTTGTCTCTTTTATGCGTCGAAAATCCACTCTTTGTAAAGGATCATGAGCAGTTTCCCGATAACGAGCTCCCCGTGAGAAGTGAAATCTGACGTATCCGAGCGATAATTCCCCACCAGCGGATTTCTCATGTGAAACATTAAACTAGCTGAGTGCAGCATCTCCAGTTTGTCCATGGCAGAATAAGACACCGAGGAGCGTTAAAGCTATCTAGCATTACTAATAGGGCAATTTTGTCTCATATAAATGAAACGCAGTACTTACACAACAGCCTTAATCAATGAACACACACACTGTAAACCATGCACAAGTTCTCATAAAGGCCTGTTCACACCCAGCGCAATGCAACCGAACGTCAGGGAAGTGTGAAATATTCGCACTTAAGGGTTTTTCCGCATCGCATCGATTCTTACCGAGCACGGTGCGCTTTTTGTCAGCATTCACTGGGAAAAAGATCGTGATGATGATGATGATGATGTGCAGGGTTGCCAGGTGTGTGTGACAAAAATGTAGATACTGTGCAAAAAATAAGAACTAGCTATAAACTCTATGGACGAGATAAGAGAAGTGTTGGGACCCAACATTATCTGGGCTAAATACCATAAACTAGACTAAAATAAACTGAATAAAAATGTAATTTAATTTTTAATTGAACTTATAGAGCCCCTGTAGGAACATTTACCACAAAAGAAACATACATACTAAAGAAACATTATTGTGAAAATGGAAAATTATCTCGTGCGTGTGAGAAAATTTGCCGTTTTCATGAGATCTTTTTTTCCTGAAACAAAAGGACATGGAGTAATTTATTTATTTTTATTTTTATTTTTTTTTGGTGTTGTGTTTGGTTTTATGGTGTTGTTTTTGTTGTTGTTGTTGTTTGGTTTGGTGTTGTTGTGTTTAGTTTTGTGTTTGGTTTTGTGGTGTTGTCTTTGTTTCTGTGGTTTTGTGGTGTTGTGTTTGGTGGTGTATTTGGTTTTGTGGTTTTGTGTTTAGTTTTGTAGTGTTGTGTTTGGTGTTGTGTTTGGTTTTGTGTTTGGTTTTGTAGTGTTGTGTTTGGTGTTGTGTTTGGTTTTGTGTTGGTTTTGTGGTGTTGTGTTTGGTGTTGTGTTTGGTTTTGTGGTGTTGTTTTTGGTGTTGTGTTTAGTTTTTTGGTGTTGTTTTGGTGTTGCGTTTGGTTTTGTGGTTTTGTGTTTGGTTTTGTAGTGTTGTGTTTGGTGTTTGGTTTTGTGTTTGGTTTTGTGGTGTTGTTTTTGGTGTTGTGTTTGGTGTTGTGTTTAGTTTTGTGGTGTTGTTTTGGTGTTGCATTTGGTTTTGTGGTTTTGTGTTTGGTTTTGTAGTGTTGTGTTTGGTGTTGTGTTTAGTTTTTTGGTGTTGGTGTTGCGTTTGGTTTTGTGGTTTTGTGTTTGGTTTTGTGGTGTTGTTTTTGGTGTTGTGTTTAGTTTTTTGGTGTTGTTTTGGTGTTGTGTTTGGTTTTGTGGTTTTGTGTTTGGTTTTGTAGTGTTGTGTTTGGTGTTTGGTTTAGTTTTTTGGTGTTGGTGTTGCGTTTGGTTTTGTGGTTTTGTGTTTGGTTTTGTAGTGTTGTGTTTGGTGTTGTGTTTGGTTTTGTGGTTTTTGTGTTTGGTTTTGTGTTTAGTTTTGCGGTGTTGTTTTTGGTGTTGTGTTTGGTTTTGTGGTATTGTTTTGGTGTTTTGTTTAGTTTCGTGGTGTTGTGTTTTGTCTTTGTTGTCGCACAGGATCATCGATGGCGTCTGACACACGGTGGAGAGAATAAAACACTAAGCTATAGGCTTTAACTCACATATTTCACTCCATAATCTACAGCAACGGCTCACCCCCATTTCTGTCAATAACTGTAACACGGAAAAGACCAGACGCTTCGAACACAATTCTGCTCCCACAGCGTCGCGCTGCTGCGAAAGAGAAAAGGAGCCGAAAGCTACCACAATTTTGTGAGATTTATAAAAGCTTAATGCTTACAACTGAGCTGCTTCAGCACGGTTTAGCGCTAAACATTTCCCTGTTCGCTGTATAACAACATGGCCGAGTGTTAGGAAGTAAAACATCAGGGAAAACATCCTGCAACAAAACTCTGCCAAATACAGTTTATTCCAAATATTTACTTCCAGAAACATAACAGATTCACTCGTTCTTTACAGTAACGAATAATCACTCCTGTAGCATGCTGCTATACACACATAGAAAGTTACTTATTTGATTTTTGTTAAAAAAATTTCTTGTTTACAGTTTGTGGTTTGTCTTTGAAGCCATTTCCCATTTATTTTATTCGCTGATATTTTTTTTATTCACATTGATAATTAAATATTCAGCGCTGATTGCTGTCATATGTAGGGTTTTGTTTGAAGGAAAGAAAGAAGGAAAGAAAGAAAGAAAGTCTGCTAGTAAAATACAAAGGAAGAAAAAAGACATGTCAACAGATATGCAGAAAGACAGAGCGAGAGAGACAGATAGATAGATAGACAGATAGATAGACAGATAGATAGAGAGATAGGTAAACTTTAGTGTCATGCTGTTATAGGAAATTAATAAAACTGCTGTGGTGTGATGAAGCGGCGTTACTGTTACCATTACAATTTTTTCTTTATTAAAGACTAACACATAATTTTTGTCCATTTATTGTTACATATAATGATGTGGAAACAAATTCCTCTTCTCACTTATACTATAGCAGCTATAAACAGACATTCCCTCACCAGCTTCTTGTTTTTTCTCTCTCTTGAAGTTAATAAGACAAAAAATCGCAGCTTGTCGTGTTACCGAGAAACCGTAAAAACGTAAACTGCTCTGTCGTGAAGATGTCGGAAAACTTACTGACTGTTCCAAAGCACTGACACTGGAGACTCCTTCCATAAATTTTACATAAACATGTCCTTACAGAAAACGTAAAAAGTGTACGCACATTTTTTTTACAAGTCCCTGTGAATGAGTTGTTACTATAGAAACGATAACATATCGTAGCTAGCGCATTAATATAAACCCTAACATAAAGTGATCTGCAGCTGCACCATTTTAGAGAAATTAATCAACACCTTCTGACCAATCAGAATCCAGAATTCAACAGCGCTGTGATATAAAATGATTTAAGGACAAAAAATTTTTTCACACAGAAATAAGATTTTCATGCATTTTCAAAACACATAGACTCACTTGCTGGAGTTCTGTGGTGTTAGGAAAGCAGCAAAAGACTTTTATTCACATGATTGATGTACTTGATGTCAAACTGTCGACATTTCCAGGAAGCTCATGACTCTTGTGCAAGAGTGCACAGATTTGGCATAAGCCTCCAAAATGCCTCGCAAATGCCAAACTAAAGTAAACATGATGGCAAGACTTTGCAATATTATTGCATCATTCAGGTTTGTTTTTAATGTTGATTTGGTTTGGAGTTTGTTTGCTGATTTAATGTTGATTTTAAATAATGTTTTATTTAGTGTTATTTAGTCTTTTTATGTATCATGTAGTATTTATTTGCTTTAATTTTGAGCAATTTTAGTTCAGTTTGGTTCAAGATTGTAAGTACTTTATCTAGATGAGAAAGTAGTAAAAAAATGATTTTTGATTTATTTAATTACATTTTTTTCAGAAAAACAAAAATGGAAATTAATTCATATCTATTTAGTTTATTGTTTAGTGGTTCTGATTTAACACTGGTATATGTTTTACAGAATATTATTAAAATAACTATAATAACAACCTTACAATCTACCAAAATGATATCTTAGCAAGTAAAAATATCTTGACTATAGACAAATTCAACTAATATTTCTGTTTATTAGACTGCTTTTAAACAAATGAAAGATTTTTTTCTAGATATTTTTTACTTATTTCAGGTGTTTATTTCTAGAAAAAAGCAAAATTATCTGAAATAGAATGAGATAAATTTAAGCTTGAAATTAGTAAATAAGTCTAGAAACAGGATTAATGATTTTATATTTGTTACGTAATAATCTCATAATGAGAAATATTAGATCATTCTTCCTTTATTCAGGATTTCTTCACTTGCTATGATAATAAGAACAGAGGAAAACAATTCTTAAGGGAAAATGTTGTTATATTTTGTCATCTATTTTGAACAGGAGGGTGAGTTATTATTTAGTTACCTTTAATTTTTGTCGTGGAGAAAGATTGTTGATTAACTAATGTTAGTTTTCATCAACAAAATCAACACTGCTTTAAACCTACAAAATAACAACAAAAAATTACATACATAAAACTAAGCTAACCGTTAGTTAAATCATTTTTAAGTGAAACTGAAGAGTATTAGAAATAGTTATTGTGCGATGGTGACGTGCGGTGACGTGTCGTCTTTGGAATCAGGAGATTAGACTCTAAGAGTCTTTAATGTTCAGTTGAGTAGATTATTTAAGGTTGAAAAAATGTAATGGAGTAACATCAGCACAGTTACTCTGGGATTACTTATAAAGTTCCTCAATTGTTTCCTCATTTTTTTAAAGAAGATCCCATTATTATTTTATTATTTATTATTTGTTTATCTGTATTTCATTTCATTTATACAGAGCCTCTGAAGGACCATTTGCAAAACAATAACACAACAAAACCAAACACAACACCAAAAACAACACAACAACAACAAACACAACACCACAAAACCAAACACAACACAACACCACAAAACCAAACACAACACATCAACACCAAACACAACACCACAAAACCAAACACAAAAACAAACAGAGCACCACAAAACCAGAGCACCACAAAACCAAACATAAAACCACAAAACCAAACACAACAAAACCAAACACAACACCACAAAACCAAACACAACACCAAAAACAACACAACAAAACCAAACACAACACCACAAAACCAAACACAACACCACAAAACAGCACAACAACACCAAACACAACACCACAAAACCAAACACAAATACAAACAGAGCACCACAAAACCAGAGCACCACAAAACCAAACATAAAACCACAAAACCAAACACAACAAAACCAAACACAACACCACAAAACCAAACACAACACCAAAACCAAAACCAAACACAACACCACAAAACCAAACACCACAAAACCAAACACCACAAAACCAAACACAACACCACAAAACAGCACAACAACACCAAACACAACACCACAAAACCAAACACAAATACAAACAGAGCACCACAAAACCAAACCCAAAACCAAACACAGCACCACAAAACCAAACAAAACACCAAAAACAACACAACAACACCAAACACAAGACCACAAAACCAAACACAAATACAAACAGAGCACCACAAAATCAAACCCAAAACCTAACATAAAACCACAAAACCAAACACAACACAACAAAACCAAACACAACACCAAAAACAACACATCAACACCAAACACAACACCACAAAACCAAACACAAAAACAAACAGAGCACCACAAAACCAAAACCAAACATAAAACCACAAAACCAAAAACAACACAACAACACCAAACACAACACCACAAAACCAAACAGAGCACCACAAAACCAAATGTAAAACCACAAAACCAAACACAAGAAGACCGAACACAGTACAAGAAAATCAAACAAATAAAAAAACACAACACCACAAAGAACTTTCTTTCTTTCTTTCTTTCTTTCCTGTTCTCACTTAGCAGCTATAAACAGTAATTCGTAAAGTGATATGTCGATAAACTGTTGGTGTTTCTTATATATTTTTAAGTGCAAAAGTTTGCCACCCCCACTTAGGAGAAAAGTGAACACAAAACTTTCTTTCTAAACTCTGCTAAAGAAACTTTAGCGACATCAAAACTTTTCGGAGAGCAGCTTCACGGCACGTGCAGAGCCTGACACGCTAGCGCATGGAGCTCAGCGCTGTTTAGCTCCTTCGACTTCACAGGAAGATGATTATTGATGAGCTGTAAGGTGTCACTGAGGCCCGTGTGATATCAGGTGATGATGGACTGACAGCTGATGGGAAACTGTGGAGGAATAAAAACCTTTCTGAGAAGGAGATGAGGCATTAGCATGCCATGTCAGATACATCGTAACTCTTTGCTTTAATGTTTGACAAAACACTCCCTCATGGTGCTGTGTCACTCGTTCACTCCTTCACTCACTCTATTTCTGTTTATCTGTCCCTTTTTTCTGTCTCTCACCTGTCTGAGTATAACCCGTTTCCTGTAGGACTCGGTTACGATCTAAAGATCAATCTATCTATCTATCTATCAGTCTATCTAATCTATCTATTTACTATCTGTCTATCTGTATATCTATTTAATGCTAGTTCTTCCTTTCCTTGTACTTAATTACCTGTTTTTATCTGTCTGTCTATCTGTCTGTCTGTCTATCACTATCTATCTAACATTCTTTCTTTCTTTTCTTATATTTAACTACTTGTTTTCTATCTATCTATCTATCTATCTATCTATTTACTGTCTGTCTATCTGTATATCTATTTAATGCTAGTTCTTTCTTTCCTTGTACTTAATTACCTGTTTTTATCTGTCTGTCTGTCTATCTATCTATCTGTCTATCTGTCTGTCTGTCTATATGTATATCTATTTAACATTCTTTCTTTCTTTTCTTATATTTAACTACCTGTTTTCTTATCTATCTATCTATCTATCTATCTATCTATCTATCTGCCTGCCTGCCTGTCTGTCTGTATATCTATTTAACTTTTTCTTTCTTTCTTTCTTTCTTTCTTTCTTTCTTAATATTGAACAACCCGTCTATCTATCTTTTCTCTTCTCCTCGCTTTAACGTGTCAGGAAACAGAGGGAGTTACCGGAACGACACACCCTCTTTCTGTTACTGACGTGACATGACGTGACGTGACATGACGTGACGTGACATGACGTGACGTGACATGACGTGACTGGCTCGATGTTTGAGGCAGCATGACCTGCTGTGCTTCTGTTCCTCCCTTACTTTCGTTTATTGTTTTTTATTCATTTGTTTGATCATTACTTTTGCCTCATCATGATGGTAAGGATGTCAGCGACAAAATGCATTTATTTGAAAGGGTGTTTTGGGGGTGCCAATAATTTTGGAGATTCTTTTTTAAACAAGTGAAAAATAAAACAAATAATAATTATAATGTCATTGTAGACTGTGAAATGGAAGCTATTGAGTGGGAGTACATATTATAAGACACACACACCTCAGTACACACCACTCTGTGTGTGTGTGTGTTTGTGTGTGTGTGTGTGTAATGAATTGCTCTCACCTTTTTTAAAAGCTGCATGTTCATCTCCCAAAACACTGTGTTTCTGCTCTCAGGAGCTCGAACACACACGTACGAAAATAGCTAATATACAGGTAATTACTGTGTAAGGTCACACACACACACACACACACAAAACTCACTTAGGGAAAAGTGTTCGTGTGTGTGTGTATGTGTGTGTGTGTGTGTGTGTGTACACTCTGATAACTCAGACCTTAACTAATAACAATGGATTCCAGTTGGAAATAAACAAGGCCATCAATTCCGCCGCACAAATTGCATTGAACTTTGCAAATCCCAACCAAACTCGCATGACTCCGAGAAGCTTAATGAACAATTTATCTCAATGAGTTTGTTTCGTTCACATTATTCAGCAGTAAAGGTTTTAATTTCGCCGACTTGCATGTTCATTTCTCTCCCAAACGACTGCTGAGACGAAGCTGATTTCATATTGAGCTTTATCTTCATGCTTTATTGTTTTATGTTTGCGTGGGAAGCAGAGCAGAACGCTTTTCTCCCCTTATTCAAATGTACCCTTTTATACACTCAAAATCACAGACGTGCTGTGGCGTTGTAGAGAAATAATCAACAATGCGGAGTTACCATTATTACCCAGGGGTTGATTATTTTCCAACAACAGAATGTCCTGAAGTGTTTTATTCCTCTCGCAGCACAGAAAGGTTCCAACACTGACCATTTTTATTCAATGAAGAACAACACAGCCTACTTTTTTATCCATTTATAGTTACATTTAATTTTGTGGAACATCCGAGAAACAGATTAGTTCCTATTATCTCTTACTTTATAGCAGCTATGAACAGTCATTATCTCACTGGTCTCTCTCTTTTCTTTCTCCTGAACCAAAAAAAATGCAAAAAGAAAAAAAGAAAGCAGCTACAGAGAAACTGTAAAGTATAAACCCCTCTGTCCTAAAGACTTTCTCATGGCGGAAAACTAGTTTTGTTTGTTTCGTCTTGTTCATCAGTTTTTGTGTTTATTTTTGTTTGTTCCGTCTTGTTCATTGTTTTCGTGGGGTTTTTTGTTTCTTCTTCATCATCTTTTTTGTGTTTATTTTTGTTAGTTCCATCTTGTTTGCTGTTTTTTTTTTGTATTTATTTTTGTTTGTTTTGTCTTGTTCATCATTTTTTGTGTTTATTTGTTGTTTGTTCCAATCCAAGGGTGTAAACTCAGCATGTGTTTTATTCAGGGCAAACCAATAATCATCAGTGTAGTTCCAGACATGAGACTAAACACAGGTAGGTAGCATCAAAAAGGGCAAATCCGTAACAGTAGTCAAAACGCAGGAAAGAATCGGGAAAACCGGAAAACGTGGAACACGGAAAAACAGGCTTAACAACGTATCTACATGCTGAACGAGACTCTGCAAAGACATCGTCACACAGCAAGGTATAAACAGACCAACTAACCGGGAACTAAAATGGACACAATCAGGAGACACATACAGGAAGAAACAGGGTGGAGACAGGACCAGGAAGTGAAAACCAAACGTGTCAGGATAAGAACGCAGACTGTGTATGTTGTGTGGGGAAAAGCACCATGCTCTGAGTGCACCGTGACACAGTGAATGAAGCTGAAGTAACAAAATTTATTCACTGCAAACAATAAAGAAGATACGCTAATGTTTACGTGATAAAATAGGGTGGAGTTAACAAAAATAATTCTGTAGATTCATAAATGATTATCAAATCATCCTTTTAAGGGCTAACATTTGTTTGACCATGCAGCCTGCATATTAATATTATTTTTGTGTTATAAATGAAAAAAAATGGAATCACAGTCAATATTTCATTAAATCTACTCATTGAATTTATCCAATCAAATGCCTGTTTATCGCGTCTTTTTAATTCAGTTGCATTTTTGATCGGTTAAATTTCTTTATCAAATCCATTTCAGGCAATTAACATTTCTTACTTTCTCCCTCTCGTATACCTCTAGGTGTTAATCACGGCATGTTGCATTGCAGTATGTAACTAAATATCGGACATAAAAAAGTCACGGCTTGAAAATCCACTGATTAACTCTGAACAATGGCTGTGTGTATCTGCGGCTGGCCCGCTGCATACATTACCTTCACACACGGCCACCTAGATAAAAATGTCGAATTTCTACAAGCACAGAATTTCTTTCTCTCTAAAGAAATCACTCAACGACCTTTCTCTTTCTCTCTCGGTGTGTTTAATCAGAATGACCGCCGGGAACTTTCTCCTTATCGTGCTCGTCTTCTATTACTCACCATTTTGGGAGAAATATGAGCATTTAAAACGTGCAGCTCGCTCTATCACACCTCTCTCAGTCGAAAGCTTGATTCGGTATTCATGGACAGGGCCACCTGGGAAGATGACACACACACACACACACACACACAGGCCGCAGGTAAAAAGAGATAGATGAACATCGACTGAATTTTAGAGCAGTCAGTTTTCAACAGTTTGCCTTTTTATCCATCTGCAGGTACCACAGCAGTCACTTTCAGCCTGTGTGTGAAATATAAAGTACAAAACATATTTTTCTCTGGAGTTTCAGACCCTCTAAATTCATCTACTGTTTCAGTCACTGTAATATACTGTAAATATCTCTAAAACTGCACCTCATCGCCCCCTATTGGTGTAACCTAGTTTAATGTTTATCCTGTTAGGTGTACTGTAGCCTTGCAAGACATCTAGCTTTTGTCTAAACATCATGATTTCTTCCTATTTGTAAGGAATCACTTACAGATACATAAGCATGTTAGCGCCCACGCACAAAGTGCCAGTGTGTATTAGTTTATATGAGTGTACACATACAGCATGTAACACACACTCTGCTGAACACCACATCAACAATAACGCAATATTTACTATTATGTCATTCACACATCTATGAGCCACTACTGATCTCTCTTAGATTTTCCCTTCCTATTGTATTGTTTTTCTCTCTTTTTGGCTCTGACATCAAATCACAGGTTTATATTAACCAGAGAACAGGAACTAACATGTTTCATGGAGGAACAAAACACTTCAGGAAATGATGTTATAGGAAAATAATCACCTTTGGAGTGTTATTTTTTTCTGTATTCCTTTGTGTTCTGCTGTCAAATTGTGTTTTTAATTTGTTCAATGTGCACATGCGCACATGCGTAATAATTTTTTTTCTCTCTTTTTTTCTCTGTTCTCTCCATTTGTTTTTAATTTTCATTTAGTTTCTTTCCTTTTCAATTTTTCTCTCCTTCTCTTAGGAGTGGTTTTAATAGACCATTTAAATGTAAATGTACAATATTTTAGTATAACTGTAACTGTATAAATTGCTAAGTGCAGGTATAAATAAATAAATAAATAAACTTTTTGCAGGTGCTTTCACACCTACCTTGTTTGGGGCAATTTAGCTCTTTTTGACAGACGTAAAAACTCCTCCTCCTGTACTCGGGTACCGTTTCCATTTCACATCCGTGTTTTCACTGTATCTTCACAACAGAGAAAGAAACACCAGGTTTATTTTCCACCACAATGATCTGAATCTCACTTCCTTGTTTTAAGTGCACAATATAAAGTAATATTACTGCACACCATGTCCGATAAGGAGTCATTTAGATGTCAGTTTAGCCTTTGTTCCTAGTTATTTTGCACCGAGATGCAGAGTGACATGGCAGCACTGGTCTGGTGTTATCACACCACAGACGTTCCTTCTGTAACCATTACTAAAGAAATGTCTCCTGAAATCACATCGCACTTGCCAAAGCACACAAGAATTCAACTGGAGTCAAATTTCTGTTGTACATAATAAAATGACTCCATATCTGAGAAGCTTAAGATGTGTGAAAAAAACACCATATGGCACGTAAGACTTGCCAAGTAAAGAAGAACTACAAGTAATAAAGCTCAAAAATAGACTCGTGGGGAATGTGAGAGGTTTTATTTGGTCAAAAAAATGTGAGAGTGAACACAGAAAAGGATCAGAGTCTGTGATAATCTGAGCAAACATACTGGCTTTGTGTCTGGGATGCGACAGACAGGAAGTCAGATACGTGTGTGTGTGTGTGTGTGTGTGTGTGTCCATTGTGTGAATTTAGAATAGCAGCTTAGAGAGAATGGATGGCTGGATAAAATGTTTATGAAGGGAAAATGAACTGTTTCCTCGAATGAATCCACCGCCGCTGCCTTTATGCCTTCGTTTATCTGCGAAAGTTCCCGGTCGGATTTTAGTGTAATCCCGCTGCCTGACTCCACCGCCCGACTTTTCATTAAATCACCCGCCGTATTTTAGCAGGGAAATGGGTTTGTTGTATAATGGAACCAGGCTGTGAATAAAACTGAAAAAATACTGAAAGAGAAAGAGAGTGTGTACAAGCGTATGAGTGTGTGTTAGAGTAATACACTGACTCTTACAGGTTATTAGAGTGAAATAGAACCGAATTCAGCACCTTTTTCTTCTTATAATCAAGGTGCTGCTGATGTCTCAGGAATATAACCTAATAATAAACAGATTTAAAACTCATTGTTATTTAAAAAAAAAAAAAAAGTTTAGAAAAAAAAATTTAGAGCTGTAACTTTATGTTTTTGGACATCTTCAGGAGAGAGGTTTTCGGTTTCTTCGTAACACAGCAGGCTGCGTTTATTTTTCGAGAAAGAAATACATGGCTGGTGAAGGAACAACTGCTTATAGCTGCTAACATACATAGCATAAATGATAAGAATTCTTTCGCAGACATTCCGCAAGTTTAAATGTAGCCATAAATGGATAAATGTACAACGTGTCATTCACGCTTTAATAAATAATAAAAAAAAAATCATGATAATCTTCAGCAAATTGCTGTAATATAAGAAGAATACAACACTTCAAGTTGTGATGATGTAGGAAAATAATCAACTTCAGGATGGTAACAGTGACTCTGCTTCATCCCACTACCTTGTCGTTGATTAGTTTCCTATAACAACATGATATAGAGTGTTTTATTCATTACGTAACTGATTTTAGTAAAAAAGAAAAACAGACACAGAAGTTCTAACATGTCTAGCATAGTACTTTCAGTCATTTTTGTTTTGTATTATCTGCTTTACAAAATCTTCACGATGAAATTGTTGAAAGACACAAACAGACAAATCATCATGGATCATTCTGAGACTTTTAATGTATTTAAAACAACTTATACAGTACACACTATACATTATACAGTAGGCTGGTAGCTGGACTGGTCCAATGTGATTACAATAAACAAGATGAAGTGGTTACTGGAGATGAAGAAATGAATGGTGCTTGGACCCCTAATTATAACAATAAGAGATTGAATACGAAAATCTGAATCAAGAGCCGTTCCACAGATTAGCGGTATTAAGCAATGCTCTGTGTGAAGATATTGTAATTAAGCATTTAGCTTTTAGGCACAAGACATTACTTTGTTGCCGTAATGATAAAAAAAGTGTGCTGTAGGATGATTTTCCCCTAATGACTTCCCTAAAGTGTGTTATTATCACTCTTACCTGACTTTGCCTATGCTGTTTTTAAAAAAAATATTGCTTATCCCTCATAGTTTCCGAAAAACCCGCACTAGCTAGCCAATGTTAGTCTTTCACAGCACAACAACATCACGTCGTAAATCTGATTAGTGTATGAATAACACACAGGTACAGTGCTGTGAGTCACTTTCAAAGCAGCAGGTTTCCTATTTCATGCTGAAACAACACTTATATTGAAAGCAGTTCTATTCTCCAGCTTGTGGAAGAAATAAAGAGAACGAGGTCCAAGTGATAAGATGAAACAGATCGGGATAAAAATTCATTCAAAATGAGCCAAAATGAATGATCTTGGTGATGTAACTAGTCTTCGGAGAGAAATCCTGTCTCTGTGAAATATATGAAAAACAAGAGGATTTTAAATGAATGTGTGTTTATGTTGCCATGAGACATTTGGCAGCAAAATGGTGGCTCTTTGTGTCCTAAGCCAAAACAAACAGGATGTTAAAGCAGCCATGTTGTGTCTGGTTTCAGTTTAAACACCACGGCTATAAACAGTGCTAATTGAATCTATCATTAGACTCCGTACACTTTGACACTCTCTGCCATCTTGATGTATTGTGTAATTAATATTTCCATATGCCTGAGTCGGACGTTTCGGCGCATCTCTCTCCTGCAGCATCTTTCACACCGACAAATCGAGTGAAAACGAACTCAAAACATTTACATGTGTGAGTCGGCCCCATTACGCTGCCAATTCTCTCAAGCCAGAAAACACTGAATATTCATAGAGCGGCTCAACGATAAGCTTCACGGGGCCACTGCACTCTCTCTCTCTCTCTCTCTCTCTCTCTCTCTCTCTCTCTCTCTCTCTCTCTCACACACACACACACACATGCTCAGCACATGCTGGGTTACGCAGAACACGCTGAGTACTTTAAACTCATGATCAAAAGTGTGCAGATTTGATAATGAGTGAATCCTAATATGCATAATCATCACAAATAGAAGAAGAAGCCTTTGTCACATACACATTACAGAACATTTACATATCCCAGCTTGTTAGGAAGCTGGGGTCAGTCAGGATACACCACCCCTGGAGCAGAAAGGATTAAGGGCCATGCTCAAGGGCCCAATAGTGGCAGCTTAGCAGTGACAGGGCATGAACCCCAATCTTCTGGTCAGTAACCCAGAGCATTAACCATTGAGCCACCACTGCCCTAAACAGCTAGAGTTTCAAAACAATCAACTTCTGGGTGGTAACAGTAACTCCATTTCATCACACCACATTATTGTTGATTATTTTCCTATAACAGCATGACACAGTGTGTTTTATTTCTTACTTAAACAGCACTTTAAATATAAGACACTTTGAGCCAAAGTGCTTCTTTGGTTTATTGAGACACCCACAAAAAGTGGTTAAAGAACCATTTGTCAAGCTTCTTTAGGGAACCTAAGGGTGCTTTTACACCTATTAGTCTGGTTCTTGGGTCTGAATCAATGTGAAATCGCTTAGACGCTCTTGGATCAGAAGTTTTGATCCACGACCGAGTGTGATTGCTGTGTTCTCACCTGCACTGAGAGGAAAATACACCAGGATTCAGTTCAAAGGGACTAAAAAATGTACAGTATACGTGAAAGCACACTTTAAATCTTTAGTTCTCTAGTTCTCTAGTTCCTGCATCCTTTTCGGTCCAGCAAGCAGTAAAAAGGAGATTTTAGGCGCTCGGGTTTTGAAGCATGAGTTCACAGGAAACGAGTGCTGCTCTGCAATCACACTCTGATTTCCCCTGTCAGAGTCTAATTGGCGTCAGCAGCAGGAGAGTTTTTCACATGCGGCTCTCCGTAATCACAGCACAGCTTCTTCGGGATGGTGAGAAAAATGCGGAAATTCCCAAAATGCTCTGCGCTCTTTCCCCCCATCGGTAGCTCCTTGGCGGTTTTTTCTATCTCTCATTTGAAATGTTTATTTGTCCTTGTGCTCACACATAAGCAAGTAAACAGCAGCATTATGGTTAGGGATGTAGGGATTAAAGCATGCTAACAGACGGGAAAGATCAAAAACACCAAAGGGGTGGATAAGCGGTGCGGTTCGACAGACGGGGCCACGACGCATTTCACACTTCCTGACTCTGCTCATTGGCTCGGGCTTTCCCTCTCGCCTCGCCCCTCCCTTGTCCTCGCACCGCCTATCGATTTCTACTCAGGGAGGGATTCTGATAATCCTGTCTGCACTCTTCTAGTGTTTGAGATGGATATGTGCAATTTAGAGGCGCTGTGTTTACACCGCCACACTCCGCAAACAAACACGAGTCGACCGGGAATGCTAACACGCTCCAAGCATGAACTACAGAGGATTAAAAGTTTGACTGCGAGTCTGGAATTTTGATTGCGGCTGACGAGCGCTACAGGTCAATCCAAGCACTGAAAGGTGTGTGTGAAAAAGTTGTTAGAAAATACACTCTGAATGAAAATTTGGAAAGAATAAAAAAAAAATTAAAAAGACAGGTTCCTCCTGCCTCACCACAACATGCCAGTAGGTGGATTAGTGACTCTAAAATACACTCTAGGTGTGAATAAGTGTGTGAATGTGTGTGCATAGTGCCCTGAGATGGACTGGCATCCTTTCCTGGTCATATTCCCACCTCACACCCAGTGTTCCCATGATAGGCACTGGACTGACCACAACCCAGACCAGGATTAATGTTAAAAAAATGAAAAACAACTGCTTATGCTTATAAAAATTTCTCAATTCCTTTTTTGCATCAGAAGAAAAGAGTGCATTTTATTTCTTTCAGACTGACACCTGTTCACTTAGCTCACTCTATTCTGAAAAAGAAATTGAAAGATATTTCAGTTTCAGGGTCGAATGACCTCCATAACTGCATCTTTCCGTTATTATCATCCATTAGCCGTTCCTCTACTTTCTGTGTACAATAAGAACATAAGCTATAATGCATCAATTCTGTTTTAAATATCACGGCATACAATAAAGCGCTTCTTTCAAAATGTTATTTTAGTATGTCGCTGTTCTTTTCCTTTCCTTTTCTCTGTAATTGCTCTGCTGAGTGGGGACGCAGTGCAGTGGGTGCTATTTGTTTAATTTGCTCTTACTGTTCAAAATGGCATTAAAATGATAGTTCAGAGCATTACGGGGCCGAAGGGACTGCGTTGAAAATGTCAGAGCACTCATGCCGCTCGTCGTGGGTGTTGATTTTCAGCTGCTAAGAGTCGCAAAGTGGAATTACTGCAAAAGTGGTCGCATGGAAATTCTTCACATATTAAAAGAGGTTTCGCTTTTTTTTTCCAGTGGGTGCCATGTGTATAGTATTAAAACTGTTGAAAATATCTACATATACATTTAGTCATTTGGCTGATGCTCTCACACAGAGTGAAAATGAAATAATATAAAGTGCTTGGAGACTACTGCTGCGTTGTACATGTTCTAGAGCAGCCAGGCTGGTAGTTAAAGTACTAAGGACTAATATACAGCCTTTAATTGATACAGCAGATGTCGGATCATAGACATACAAACAATGGGTAGGTCACGCCCCCTTCGCTGGGATTGACAGGCACAGAGATCACGCCTCCTTCACTGAGACTGGCAGGCACTAATGCCACGCCCCATTTACTGCGACTAACAGTCAGAGGTCACATCTTTATTGATTAATAAATGATAAATGAACAGATAACATCACATTTACTGGGACTGACAGGTACTGAGATCATGCTTCCTTTACTCAGATCTACAGGCACAGAGGCCACGCCCTCATTGCCGAGACTAACCAGCAATAAAGCCACACCCCTTTTATTGTAACTAACAGGCTCAGGCCATGTCTTATTCTATAGGACTGAGGGCAGGCCCCACCTCCTGCCCCAGAACTGAAGGGCACAAAGGCCACACCTCCTTCACTGGGACTCACAGGCACAGAGGCCACACCTCCTTAACTGAGCCTCACAGGCATATAGACTATACCTTGTTCCCTGCAACTGACAGGCACAGAAGCCACACCTTCTTTACTGAAACTCACAGACACAAAGGCCACACCTCTTTTACTGAGATTCACAGGCACAGAGGCCATACCTCCTTCACTGGGACTGACAGACACAAAAGCCATGCCTCATTTACTCACACTTAAAAGAACAGAGGCCACACCTCCTTCACGGATACTGAGAGGCCACGGCTTCTTCATTGGGACTGACAGACACAGAGGCCACACCTCATTCACTGCCACTCAGAACCAAAGAGACCATGCCTCCTTTACTCAAACTAAAAGGCACAGCAGCCACACCTCCTTCACTGACACTGATAGATGCAAAGGCCATGCCTCTTTTCACTGAAACTGAAAGGTAAATAGGCTACACCTCCTTAACTGGCACTGACATGCACATAGGCCACGCCTCCTTCAGGGGGACTGATAAAAAATAAGTGGTGTCAATTACTGGGAGTGACAGACACATAGGTCGTGCTCTTTTCACTGAGACTGAGACACAGAGGCCATGCCTCCAACCAATACTAACTTAATAATAAATGCTAGGAGCTAGGCATGAGGTATTGGACTTTACCAAAATATGTTTTAGCCTGCCGATGCAGTCGTATCTCTTAAAGTCCTTTCTTCTACTTCCTTTCATCCTTAAGACGACTGTGTTTGACCTTTTCTCTTAGATGCAGCAGGTACCGAGCTCACATTGCCTCCCAGCAACAGTACAACCGTGTTTGTGTAAAAGCAGCTTCCCGCCATTTCTGTCAAACCTCAGACTGTGCGCTTTTGTCCCTCTTTGTCTCTCTCAGACGGGCGTCTCTTGGTGGGACGCTTGGGCCGTTTGTCCTTGCTCCATGTGAATTGATTACACACCGCTGTGTTTGACTTTGACAAATACGACCAGCGGGAGGAACTCTTCTCTAGCGGCAAGGTGTCTTCTCTTTTCCTCCCATCTGCTGTCTAAAACACTTGATCTTTCTGTCTTGGCCCATCAGTCAGGCCTCTTCCTTTTCCCTCCGTGTTGTAATGTAGCTCATGGTAGCCATGCGTGAAAAGCCTGTCTCTTGATTTGAAGCTCTTTGAAAGGTCCGCTACAGTTCTCTGTGCTGTCATGCGTCTGGTTTACGAAGATCCCTATCTCCAGATGGATGAAACTGACTTCTAGGAATTCGAGCTTTGTCATATACAACATGGTCGCACATCTGTAAATTCCCAAATCTAGCCGCTGTGTAAAGTCAATAATTCATGTTACACGCTTGATCTGTGATCACCGTTATATTGTTTTTCGATGTTTTTTTATTTACACCTCGGAAAATGACCAGTCCAAACCCTGCCATCTCCAAGAGATCATAATTATCCTGACCTCTGGATGGTAACAGCGGCGTTTCTCTCCCCTGTGGAGCAGAACCAATCCCAATGTGTGTGTGGCAGTTTGTGCTTTCTTCCAAGTGTGTTCAGCACCGGCTTGAACGAAGAGTGTCCTACGATACATTCTTAAAAATAAAGGGAGCTGGTGAAATAAGTTCAAGGGTGCAATAGGACTGTAAATGACACTATGTGTATCTATATCTATTCTAAACCAAAGTGGGCGTGGCCTAAATCTGAAAGGGATTTTTTAAAAAATGAAATATGTCAGCAGTGTCAGCATGATGTGTGAATTCTGGCTCTGACAGATCCTCAACCTCAGCTACATCACTCCGGTTCATAATTCGGCTCAAGCAGGTGTTATTTTTGTTTGCCATTTATATTTAATTGATTCTATTTCCCAAAATATAAACAACCTAGTAGCCTAATTTAAACCACTGCAACCCTGACCAGGCAGTTATTCTACTTCATGAATGAATGAACGCTGTATTCTTATGTTAATGAACTTGGTATTTCTTTGTCCCGTGAGCTCACAACCAAATGACAGTAAAAATCTTCCACTTGCTTGATTTTTTGTTGCGTCCCACAGGATCCCAGTCCCAATGCACATCTCAACCAGATGCTCTGTGAACCTTTCTGGGAAGCTTTCTAAAGAAAAAAAAAACGAGTAGTGCTCCTCTTATTCATAGCTGTATTTACTGTATATTTGTTTACAACACATTATCTCTGTATTCTGAATAATAATGTATTCATATTCGGTTATGTCCTTAGTGTGTAGTCAAAAAATACTCTCGTTGAGTTTTCAGTAAAGTTGTGTTTAAATGTTTTCGTAGGCCAAACCAAACAAAAAATTTCGGCCACATTTACAAAAGTTTGCACATCACAGCTTATTTGCATTTAGTGACGCCCAAAAAACTCCATATAAGGTAAAGCTAACAGTGAGCTGAAAGTGTGACATTCTCAGTGTGGAAGGTATTTTGACGCACATCTACACCAACAACAAAATATTACTTAGTAGCGTAACAGCACTTAATCTGGAAGGCTAAAATCTGTAACATGATGTGAATTAGGTGTGAATTAAGTGACGTGAAAAGAAAATGGTTTGACATGAAAATTGAAAAAAGATTTTTAAAAAGGGAGATGTAGACTGTACCCAGGTAATTATGGACATCACACAGGGAAACTGCTTTGTTTATTTGTTTTAAGTGTCTCAGGAACTGTTGGCCAGAATTCTCTCACGATATGAACAAAGTTGTTGTGTAAATGCTCGTATGAATGATTTACGAATAAATTAGTTTGCACCCAGTTTGATTATCAGCTAGCTAGTCTACTAGTCACAAACTTGTGGAACGTATCTAATAGCAGAATATGTAATCTGATGTGCGGCACGTTTTAATATCCAAAAAAAAAAAAAGAGGTACAATATTGATTTGATAGACCGGAGACTATGCATTATATGTTTCAATAAACAATCTGAAATGACATGACATCATCTTCTCATTTCTTTTTAAACAGTAACTCCTATTACGTTAGCGCCCATGGCTATTTTTACTGTAAATTCACGCTAAATCCGACTAACTCACGTTTCAGTCATTAAAGCCTTTATGAACTGCATGTGTGAGATCAGCTTCTCACGTCCCGTCCACTCAAACCCCAGCGTGATGAAGAAGGCACTTGTCTGTACTTTAATGAAGAAGGTCTTGTTTGCTCGCTCCAGCTCTCCTGAATGCACTGAAGCGTTTGACAATGTTACGGCAATAAGCAGCAGTTTGAAATGATATAATGAGGGACTTCATAAACACAGCAGGAAGTGTGTACAGCTATTTAACCTTTCTCAGAGCTAAGACAGGATGTGCTAGCAATTAGCTGTATGTGTAATACAGGGGGCAACTATTTTTTTAAAAAAAAGGTGACATATTTATACTTTTAAATACATGATGGATCTACTTTGAACCAATTAAAAAAATATTTCTGCAGCTAATAATTTCAGGCTATTTGCATAAAGAAATCATATTTAAGCCAAATCTGAATAAATCCTATTATGGTGATGCTTAAACATTGGTTAAATCCTTTCTTTAAAGAAACAGTATAGTAATGAGCATTATAAATACTAATTTAATATTTAATTATGTCACATCTTGTTGTCTTTCTTGTGAAGTGAGGTAAAATGGACAGTTTAATTATGTACTGTTTGAGATTACTTGCTATAATGCTAGTTGGTGTTGGTAGCTTGTTTACTGTAATGCCAGTTTACAGGTTAGCCTGTTCATTATAATGCTAGTTAGTAAGAATTTGATAAGGCTAGTCTATGGACTAGTCTGTGTACTCTAACACCAGTTAGTGTTTTACCTGCCTCATTATAATGTTAATTCATAGGTTAGTATATTTTTTATGCTAGCTCAAGAGTTAGCTTGTTTACTGCTACTTCATGTTTTAGCTTATTTAGGATAAGCTGTTTACTGTAATGCTAGTTCATAGGTTGGCTGTTTAAAATAGTGCTGAGTCAAGTGTTTATTATAGCATTAATTCATGTATTAGCCTGTTTACTATCTCAATAATTCATAAGTTAGCATGTTTACTATAGTATTAATTCATACATTAGCATGTTTACTATAGTATTAAATCATATATTAGCATGTTTACTAGAGTATTCATTCATACATTAGCATGTTTAATATAGTGTTAATTCATGTGTTAGCCTGTTGATAAGTGGAGTAGTGAAACTGGAGTATGTGATCTTAGGAGTTTATGAGATGTAAAGTAAATAATCAGCGTTAATTTTTTTTTTCTTTTTGCTGTTATCACCCCAGATAGATACGTACGCTTCATGATCGCTGCTTCTTCGTGATCTTCCAATGTTAGTGAACTAATTGCATTTTTTGCGGTTTCTGGTTTCACCACAAGGGGGTGCCTTATGACTACCTGATTCGTAAACCTTTTCACCAAAAGATAGTGCTGTTTTGCATATCTGTTTTAAAAATCATGGCACCCCCTGGTGGTCCGGAGGCTTTAAGTGAGTTTTACAGAGCGACTTTTACGTACTTTTGACTGACATGGCTGACAAGAAGAAATTGGATTTAACACAGTTTAGAAAAAAGCTTGACTGGGTGCTTAATAGGGAAGTGTTGGTGTTTTAGATGCTCAGATGGTCAGCTAAAGAAAGAAAGTAAAAAGGGAATGTTAAATCACAGCTCGAGCTTTTATCCCCACTACACTGGTTACTTGGACAATAATCATGGATCACACTCTCCCTTCCTGTATCACACTAATGATCCCTTCCAAGGATGCCAGTTCCTCCCTAATCCCTCTCCAATCAGTGAGCAGAAGGTTCCACACTTCCCCTGCTGTTCAGGCTGAGCGCCGTCGTCGTGCCCTACAGTGAGCCCCGAGCAGTCTCCCGAGATTACACACCAGAGCTGTGATTTTCTCCTTCACAAACACTCTGTCTTTTGTCTCACCATCTGTCCCTCTCTTCTCTCTCCTCTCTCTCTTCTCTCTCTCTTCACTCAGTCTCTTTCCTCTCTGTCTTCTCTCACTGTCTTCACACTCTCACGCTCTCTCTTTTCTTGCTCTCTTCATTTGTTTCTCTCACTCTCTTCTCTCACTCTTTTATGTCTCTCTCTTCCCTCTCTTTCTTCTCTATCTTCTCTCACTGTCTTCTCTTTTCTCTCTTCTCTTGCTCTCTTCTCTCACTCTTCTATGTCTCTCTCTTCTCTCACTGTCTTCTTTTGCTCTCTAATCTCTCTCTCTTTCATAAGTCTCTTCCTTCCCTCTCATCCTTCTCTCTCACTCTTCTCACTCTTTTCTCTAGCTCTCTTTGCTCAATGTCTTCTGTTGCTCTTTACTCACATTCTTCTGTCTCTTCTGTCACTCTTTTCTCTTGCTCTCTTCTCTCCCTCTGTTCCCTCATTCTCTCTCTCTCTTGCTCTCTCCCCACACTCTCTTCACTAGCTTTCTTCCCACTCACTTTTACCCCTCTAATTTCCTTCCCTTCCTCTCTACTCTCCCTGTTCTCCTGCACTGCTCTCTTCTCCTCTCTTCTCTTCTCTTCTCTCTTCAGTTCAGTAGTGCCTTATTGGCATGAATGCATGAAAGTTATAAATCACATTGTTGCCAAAGAAGATAGTGCAGATAGATTAAATTAAAGGTTATACAAATAACACACATATATTTGCATTTATGCAAAAACATTACAAACAATAAAAAAAACTGACCGCTAAATGTCTGAACATGTTGTGTATAGTTGTGTATAGAGAGTGAGTGTATATTGAGGGTGTGTGCAGGACACTCAGTGTGTCACTGTCCTTCAGGCTGTCATAACCCGCTATGTTCTTTGCAGTGTGTCTTTCTCCTAAAATAATTTTTAATTTCTCTTCTTCTGTCCATTTGAAGATATTTGGTATTTTGTGTGTGAAAGATGTTTCTTTTGTGTCGATATTTTTCACAGTGGAGGAGGAAAGAGGAACTCTCTCTCATTCTTTTCTCTCTCTTCCCTCTCCTCTCTCTCAGCCTTTTCTCTCACTCTCTTCTATCTCACTCTTCCTTCACTCTCTTCTTTCACCCTTTTTCCTACACTTTCCCCTCACCCTTTCCTCTCTCTCTCAATTCAAATAAGCTTTATTGGCATGACAAACTGTACAATGTATTGCCAAAGCATTTATATGGGCAAGGAATAAAACCTGAACACAGAACAAATGATAAGATGAACAAGTGAAGAAAACAAAACAAAAAAGTACAGTCTATGGGCTATGTGTTTTGTGTGTGTGTGTGTGTATGTGAGTTCATGAGCACATCGCTGTTTGGTCGACTCTTTCTTCTTTTTGGGGCAGGCATCGATGTTCCATGCCGCTAGTGAAATGCAGTCTGTTTTTTTCTCCAAGCAAACACTGAAGTTGTGTGTCATTCTCCAGCTTTTTGAAGTTGGGACAAATAATTTCAAATTTGGGATAGAATTGTTTTTGAATTTGGTCAGAGTTAGGACAGGTGGATAAGAAGTGTAGCCCTGTCTCTAACACTCCTTGGCTACAGTACAGGCGTAACCTGCGCTCTCTGGGCAGCCAACTCTGTGTGTATCTGCCTCTCTCTA
>CM040469.1:2396100-2410566 GCA_022758105.1 Pangasianodon gigas | reverse complement strand
GGCCGTGGCTGCTCTGTCTGTATCTGCCTCTCTCTACACCCGGGCCGTGGCTGCTCTGTCTGTATCTGCCTCTCTCTATAGCCAGGCCGTGGCTGCTCTGTCTGTATCTGCCTCTCTGTATAGCAGGCCATGGCTGCTCTGCCTGTATCTGCCTCTCTCTATAGCCGGGCCATGGCTGCTCTGTCTGAACCTCGTCATATTCTTCCTCAGCTTGTTGTCTCTGATTGTGCTCAGGTATTCTGCTGTTGTATGTTCTCTGCTTAGAGCCAAATAACATTGTAGTTTACTTTGTTTTTGTGTTGTTTCAGTCCGGTAAGATAGATAAGTTTCTTTTTGTGCATTAATCAGTTGGGTTGGATTCTGTGGATGAGGGCGTCAGTGTCCTGAGGCTGATTATTATTAGTCAGATTAGTCTGTTTGTGGAGCTTCAGGAGCAGCTGAGTGAGGAGGCTTTTTCACTGTTCATTTCATGGTTTTTCAGGGCTTTTCAATGATAATAGATGTTTCCAAAAGTTGATGGCTCTTTTCTCAGTGTGGATTGTGCATTGGTAGGTGCATTGGTAGGTGTGTTCCTCTGTACCCTGAGGATGCTTTCACAAAACTCTGTAGGCAGGGCTTCTCTCTCTCTCTCTCTCTCTCTCTCTCTCTCTCTCTCTCTCTCTCCCTTTCTCTCTGTTTCTGTCTTCTTTCTCTCTCCTCTCTCTCTTCCCTCCCCTTGTCTCTCACTGTCTTCCCTTTCTCTCGCTTTTCTCCCACTCTTCTTTTTCTCTCTCTCTTGAATCCCTTTCTTCTCCCACTTTCTCTTCTTGCTCTCTTCTCTCACTTTCTTCCCTCACTATATTTTCATTCTTCTCTTGCTCTCTTTCCATCTCTCTTTTCTCACACTCTTCTCTCTGTCTTCCTTTCTTCTCTTCTCCTATCCTCTTGTCTCTCTATTGCTCTGTGCCTTCGCACTCTTCTCACTCTCTTTCTTTTCTCTTGCTCTCTTCTTTTCTCTCCCTCTCTTCTATTTCTTTTGCGTCCTCATCTCTTCCCTTCCTCTCTTCTCATTCTCTTCTCACCCTCTCTTCTCTTCCTCACTGCTCCTACGCTCTTCTCCCCCCTTGTCGTCCTCTCTTTTCATTCTCTTCTCCCCGTTTTCTCACTGTCTTCCCTCCCTCATTTCCCTCCCTCTCTTCTACCTCTCCCCTCTCTATTGCTCTCTGCTTTCACTCTCTTCTCATTCTCTCCTCTCTCTCTGTATGCTCTCGAAGGAAGGGATGAGAAGATGAGTGGATGAAAAGTCTCATTTAAACCCATCAGTGTTGTAAGACAGCACCCCCTCTTGGTGAAGATTTATTTAATCTGTACATTCCCTTCACCCAACATTCCACCTGCAATTAATCAACATCATCTGATTTTTTAGGTTGTTGCTAAAAATGCTACTCAGGAAATGTGTAGCAATCCTGAAGCTTGTGGCCAGAAAAGTGCATAAAACATACAGAAGCCTTTGGACAGAGTGTTTATTATAACATCACTTCCTGTTTCAGCCTTTTCATTATAAAACCGGACGTATGTTTTTTTAATAATGCTATTTTTTGAGCTAGCCAGTTTACTATAATGCCAGTTTGTTTACTCAATGCAAATTTGCATTAAATAAGTTCATTGCAAAAGTTTTTAAAGTACCTCTCATGAGGAATAGCATAAGTGCTGAATGAGGGAGTCTTGCATCAGCGGGAGGAAACGAGGAGAATATGAATACACTCACTCATGTATTCGTAATGTTTTTTTTTCTTTCGCATTGCTGAAAAACCATGAAGAAAACCTGGAGAATGTGGAATTAAAAAAAAAAAACTTGCTATTTTTTTTAATCAGTGGTGATGAAACCTGAAATCTGTCAGGGAATTAGAGAGAATGGAGTAATGGCTCATCACGAGCTCTTAATTGGCATATGAATGTGTAATTTGGTCAGATTCGGGTGAGCAATGAGCTGGCTGGCCGGGGAAAGCTGTCTTCAGGGAGAAAAGCAGCAAAATGGCAACGCTGTTTTCATCCAGCACAGGAGTCTGAAGAGAGCCAGCCTGAAATACGACAAATCTATTAGAGCAAGGTGGAACGTTTGATTTGATGAGAAATCCATGGAGTTCTCCACTTTTACAGAGAGAACAATGCAGGAAGGAAGAATAGTGCCAATAAATCATCATTTTCCATATAGAAACATTCTCATACGTCAATATTAACAGGAGTCATGCATTGCAAAAAAAAAAAAAAAAAATCAAGTATAAGATTATTCAGGTTGTTTTCAGATGCTTTACTCTTTTCAAGCTTCAAATTTTCTTATTCTATTGCCAGATAATTTTACTTCTTTATAGAAATAAATACTTAAAATTAGAAAATTTATTAGCCAATAGAACAAGAATATTTTAATCTTAAAAAAGTAAAAAGTAAAGGTAAAAACATGTCTAGAAATCTTATATTTGGTTTGTAATAATCGCAAAATTATTAAATAACTTTACCCATATTCTTTTTTTTTTTTAATCATATTCTGAAAGAGGCCACTGCCATATTGTCATATATCTATCTATCTATCTATCTATCTATCTATATATATATATATATATATATATATATATATATATATATATATATATATATATATATATATATATATATAGCAGTGTGTGATCCTATACAGTCATTTATTTCTGTGAATTGCCAGTAGCCCTGTTTGGACAGTATTTGTTTTTCAACATGATGAAAAAAAAGTTTAAAAAAAAATTGTACATCTTCTCCATGATAAAAGTCTTGCATCCAGTTGGCAATTAACACAGGACAGATGAATTTCTTCCAGATATTTGGAAGCAAGCTATTTCCCAGATATTTGGTCAGTCAAAAAACAGTAGACTGGTACACAGTCAGACAGGGAATAATAAACAGGGAATATCCGTAATCATCCAAGTGAGACAGGCACGAGGTCAAAACTAGGAAATCAAACCAGCGCTAGGAAGCTTGGAAACAGAAATAAAGGAAATAAGGGACTGTGGAAAGAAGCCTCAGAGACGTGCATTGAATGAAAAGAAATGCAAAAGCACGGTGAAACACAAGGGTATAAATACACAAACTAATTAGGAACCTCAGCAGAAACACCTGGAGAAAATTGGGATGAGTACAAAGGTATGACAGCACAAAGGGGCGGAGACAGGACCAGGAAGTGAAAATAAATAGCACAGTAAGAGCACAGGCTGTTTGCACCAGCAGCACAAACTCACCGTGCTCTGAGGGGATTCGTTTGTATCAAAGAGACAGTTCAAAAACTGTAGAGTATTCGGGACTGAATTTATGTGGGAGAGAAGAAAGAAAAAAATTCACACTGCAGATCCGGGTGGAAATAAATTCCCTGAGTAGCAGCTGTAAAAGATGAAAAAAAAAAAATCCATTTAAATAGTACTATTATCAGGATTTTCTCCTGGCCCTACACCTCAAAGAGAAACATTCGGCCCAAAATACCTTTTTTTATTATTATTATTTTATCAATAAAAAAAAATCAGAGGTAATTCAATATTATTACTTGTCACATTACACAAGATGATCACAATAAAATCCTAGCCGAATTCTGTCGATATCATCTAATCGATATCATGAACCTGCGATTAAAGAAAATGACTACTTTCTGCTTACATCACCGCAAACATGCTCGCATAAACACAAGCAAGCATAAACGTCAACGTGAGCTTGAGGTAATAAGGACATTATTTCTGTGCATTAGCACGTTTCATTTACATTTTGCCATCACCACTAGTGTATCTGTAGCTGTCCTGTGAGTTTCACGTCAATCCACCTCATCCTCCTAACGCTGGACTTTACACGAGCATCATAGCAGCGCTCATACTCTGAGATTTCAACCAAAAATTTCTCACACTTAAAAAAAACTTATTGAATTTACTTAACTCAAATGCGTACATCAGTTCCACAAGATTATATTGAGTTACATTAACACAATTCTGCTAATTATATACTACAGTTATTTATTCCCGTCAGTGCCAACATCCTCATGAGCTTCTATAATGTAATTGTTTTTTATGGTAATACTACGTGAATTGATCGCGCTCACTCTACATCATGTAATCTAGTAATTGTAAACTTGTTTAAATTAAGTTCAGTATAAGCAATGAAATCATGTTTTAACGCTAAAATATACATAATATACAGTATGTTCTCTTAAATACGACTGACTCGATGTTGATCTGATCATTTGGACGGCATCTTCTTATCTTTAGTGCTTTCCAGAAGAAACTATGATTTTACAGGCAGCTGTTGCATTTTGAATTAAGCTTTTTTTTTTATGCCAATAATGTCGTCCTATCACTGTGATGATGACATCACAACTCACTGGATTCACAGGAAAAGAAACACTAGAGTTTTACAGAAATATTTGTTTCGTTACAGATGTCACCCTGAGAAGTTAATCCTGTCTGAATAGGATTTTTGTGAACGTAAATCTTCATTTTGATCAATTCTGAAACACGGGGTTTTACACTGTGCAATTCCAGCAGCCTTTTACTAATATTATAATATTAATACAAATAATATTATTACTTGTCACACTATACAAGATGACCCCAATAAGAATTCTGTAACAAACTGTATGATAAGAAATGTTCTACATGTCAGATTAAACCATGAAGATAACGACTATGTTCTGCCGTACTGGGTGCTCAGTGATGCAGCACAGTTTTGTAGTTCTTCAACTGTAAAGTGTAAAAATAGTAAATAAACTCTATGAACAGAGTGTTTGCGTGCTAATTAGCTAGCTACACAGCAGTAATTCATCCTCTGTTTCTTCCCATGTCATGTCCCTTTTTGTCTTGTTATGATATACACCGATCTGCCATAACATTAAAAACACCTGCCTAATATTGTGTAGGTTCCCATTGTGACGCCAAACCAGCTCTGACCCGTCGAGGCATGGACTCCACAAGACCTCTGAAGATGTGCTGTGGTTTCTGGTACGAACACATTAGCAGCAGATCCTTTAAGTCCTGTAAGTTGCAAGGTGGGGCCTCCATGGATCAGATTTGTTTGTCCAGCACATCCTACAGATGCTCGATCAGATTGAGATCTGGGGAATTTGGAGGCCAAGTCAACATCTTGAACTCTTTGTCTTGCTCCTCAAACCATTCCTGAACAATTTTTCAGTGTGGCAGGGCGCATTATCCTGCTGAAAGAGACCACCGCCATTAGGGAATACCGTTGCCATGAAAGGGTATACTTTGTCTGCAACAATATTTAGGTAGGTGATACGTGTTAAAGTAACTTCCATAATAAAGTCCAGGACCCAAGGTTTCCCAGCAGAACATTACCCAGACCATCACACTGCCTCCGCCGGCTTGCCTTCTTCCCATAGTGCATCCTGGTGCCATCTCTTCCCCAGGTAAGCGACGCACACACACCCAGCCATCCACATGATGTAAAAGAAAACGTGATTCATCAGACCAGGCCACATTCTTCTGATGATTCTTCTGTTGTTTAAGTTTCACCATCACCACTACAGCGTTTGTAGCTGAGAGTTTTGTGTAATCGTGTGCCGTCCTCTTATTGGTAGATTTTAGATGAGTGTCGAAGCAGTGCCAGAACTTTGTCGATGGCTGTCTTTGGTTGCACCGTGAGCTCATCACATTACACGTTCTAATTCCACCGATCTCAACTCACAATCGAAGACTATCCTTTGCGAAGTACAGTCGTGTCTGTGACAGCAAAATCTGGCCAAATATCATACAATGTAAAGCGGGCTTTAGCTAGCTCACCAAAAAGAATCTAGTGCTAGCTTAAGATAGCTGCTTATCCAGCTAAACAGAGTAACAAACTCAAAGGTGTTTTTTTTAGTACCAAATATTGACTTTTTCCCAATTCAAATCTAACACTTGCTGTTCAGTAAAATTGAAAACGCTCAAATATTCCATATTGCTTCGTTTAAATAGAATGAATAATAAATGTAGCGTGTTCTTATTATAGATATCATTTCTGTCAGATAATGATAAAATGCTGATAGGGCCTGTTTTTTTCCAGTCTACATTTGCATAATCATATTTGTTTGGTTTTGCTCGGTATCTGGAGATTCCTTTTGACAGATTAGCTTTCCAAGTAAACGAATTAATCTGACTGATAGCATTGAGCGAGTGTCTACCGAGATGTAGGATTCATCAATATTTGTTTCTTTGTGTGTGTGTTTGTGTGTGTGTGTCTGGGTGTGTGTAGATAATTAGCATTGCAAAATGAAGCCAATTAGCGCTGTGCAAAACACCATTTTCAGCTCCATGAAACCCCAGTGCTAAATTGCCAGAGCTGGAAGTGCTCCTAATGAACTAGTGAGAATCGCTAGGCAGAGATTAGATGTCTTTAGGGTGGAGGGGGAAGTCGCGCAGTCCAAACGAGAGATAAACACTGGCTAAGATCCGTACGGAGAGCTAGCAGGCTTGAAGATAACCACAGCTCTTCTTAATCTTCCAACCGTGGAAAGAGGAAGAGTCAAACTACACACGGGTTTTTATCAGCACACTAAGAGCCATTATCACGGCTTCTCAGCTGCGCGCCGTCAGTATCTGCAGGCGAGCTTTAGCTAATATACCCGAGTCACATGACCTTTAACAAAATTAACAAAGCACTTGACAAATGTGTGCCACTCTTTTGTTGTCAATGTACACAGAAAATCTGTAATAAATATTGTATAAAGTTCAGACACCATCTTACTATTTTCACATAATATTTAATTCATTTGATTTGACCTTTACTACAATGCTAGTTTGTGTTTTAGCTGCTCATTATAATGCTAATTAGTTTTTTTTCCTTGTATTCTAAAATGCTAGTTTGTGCATTAGCCTGTTTACTGTAATGCTAGTTTGTGCATTAGCCTGTTTACCATAATGCTAGTTTGTGCATTAGCCTGTTTATTGTGTTTTAGTCTGTTGACTAAAATGTTATTTTGTATTTTAGCCTTTTTATTATAATATGAGGGTTCTTTTGTCATGTTGGTTTGTATTTTAGCTGGTTTACTTTGTTGCCAGCTTGCTATAATGCTAATTTATGATTTTACCATAAACCTAGTTTGTGTTTTAGCCTGTACACTGTAATGCTATTTTATTAGCATGTTTGCTAAAATGCTAGTTTGTGTTACAACTTGCTTTTTGTAAAGACAAATTGTCTATTAACTTGTTTGCTATAAAGCTAGTTTTTGTTTTGTCCTGTATATATTCTAGTTCATGTTTTAGCCTGTTAACTGTTTGTATTTTTGGTCCAAGATTTAAGACCTTTTTTTCCAAGATGCGCTTTTCCTTTGTAGTGTAATGTTGTAGTCTGTTCACTGTAATGCTAATTTTTGCTTTTAAACTTTTAGTCTGTTTTTTTTTACTGTAATGCTAGTTTGTATTTTAGCCTATTTACCATAATGTGTTTTTAATGTGCTGTAATTCACTATGGGTTTGCCTGTTCACTGTAATGTTAGTTTGTATTTTAGCCTGTTTACTACAATGCTAGTTCATGTTTTAGTCTGTTTAATATAAAGCTAGTTTGTGTTTTAGCCTTTTTACAGTAATGCTAGTTTGTAATTTAGCCTGTTTACTGCAACTCTACTTTATTAGCCTGTTTGCCAGAATGCTAGTAGCCTGTATGGTCAGTCTGTGTGTGTAAAATGCTGGCAAAACTTGAAAGTGGCCTTCATGCAAACTATAATGTGAGTCCACACAGGCGTTTACACACGTCAAATATTAGAACAGCATGGTAGTTTAAAATCTCAATATATGCGTATTAAACATGGTTCTGATAGAAAATAATAAACACTGGTCTTCGCTAACGTCAAAACGAATAGTGGCTGTTTTTTCAGGAATATAAACAACAATCTTAAATGTGAAAATTCACACTGACAAAAACGTATAAAGCTGTTTTTGTTCTCCTAAGTTATCTAATGTGCTAAATTGTTATTTCATTATTACTTTGTATGACACTCGCTATGAGAAAAAGTTTTTCATGTTTGTGAAAATTTAGATTTTTGGAGATGAACATGAAAAAAATCTCAATATAATAACAGCACAACACCAGAATCACTGTATAACTCTACTTCCTGTTTTCCTCTCGAGTCGAGCGTCAAAGCGTCATTGTGTAGCATCAAATGGTAAAGTTGTGGATTGTTGCACCTCCATAGGTGAATAATTGCACCTTGTTTTGTATAGTGGGATTTATATTATCAGTAACAGTTTACCATTATTTTAACACTGACAAACTTCCAGAATAAACTTGAGTGTAAAGCTAAATCCCTGTGATTTCTGTTAAATTGCAAGTCGACTTTATTTTTGTTGAGTCAAGTCTGTAGTCCTCAAATTTGTATCTCGAATTTGAGTCCGTCATATCACTCCATCGTCACTCTTCCTAGATAGGATCTGCACAACCATATAAAAAATGTTTAATCAAGCACTCTTGTCTGCTTGTCCTTCTGGTTTCAACCTTAAATCTTCTGTGTAGAACCAAACAACAGAGTGAAAATTCCAGGTAGAACCCCGTTAGAAAGTTAAGAAACTTTAACTATTCGACAAACCACTGAGGCGTTATCCAGTGGTGGTTTGGATGGTTCCCGATTCAAAAAACCTTTGAGGAACTATTTATCAAGGGTCTTTAGGGTCTTTAGATAGTTCTTCAAATGTCTACTGAGGAACTATCCAGGAAACCCTTAGGGAATTATCAAAAAAAAATAAAAATACTAGAAAGAAAGTCTAGACCCGTGATGGTACTTTCTCAAGTGTTTATAGAGTCTATTCAAAGAAAAACTTCCTCTTAGTGTCATAGAAAAAAATGATTTCTTAAGTGATCTTTGGGTGGTTCCCTATCCAAGGATCGTCTTTGGATAGTTCTTCAAATGTCTATTGAGGAACTAGCCAACAAACCCTTAGAAAAATTCCAACAAAAAAACTCTGGAAGAACCAAAGAAAGTCTCCATCTGTGATAGTAATTTCTCAAGTATATAGTACAACAAATGTTTGTAGTTCAAAGAAATACAAAGAAAAAAAGGTTTCTCTGAGTGTCTTAGGAAAAAAAAAAAAAAAAAAGCGTTCCTCAGGGGTTCTTTGGATGTTTTTTTTAAATGTCTATTGAGGAACTATCTAACAAACCATTGGGAATTAAAAAAAAACACACACACACATGCAAAGAACCACAAAGCAGAAAGTCTATACAAGTGATACTTCAACAAATCCTTGAGGTACTATAAGGAAGGAAGCCTTATAGGTTCTGTGTATATCTGTGTTTATCAGAAAAGATACCAAGAAGAACCTCTTTAGAAAGCCAAGAACCCTCAACTATCCAAAAAAGAAACCTTTCGTCTAATGTCTGAGCCACACTACAAGATTTATACAATCCTACCCAATGTTAAAAATGGCAGAGAACAGATTTTTTTTTTTTTTTTTTTTCCTGGATTGTACTTCAGTTGGCCAGGGTGTATTGTGTTCCACCTTACACACAGTGTTCCTGGGATAGGCTCTGGATCAAAAAAAAAACATTTCATATTCATTACATAAATCAATTCAAGCACAATAAGATCCACGTAGAAAAGTCCTTTTTGTACAGATCTGTTTTCGTTACCATGTAAATTGGTTCATTCTGACCTCAACTGAGCATGGGGGTTATAGAATAAGGATTAGCATAGCATTAGGAGTAGCATAAGCACTTAGTGAGTCTTACATCTTAATAACAACCTGCTCCAATCACCTCATTACAGCTCTGACAGAAATGAGGATGAGTGTGGATAAAGAGATGAGGATATGAGACTCTGGGGGAGTTTTGCTGTAACTCTAACACAAATTAGACACTGTAGACCGATAATGTGATGTTATTATCAGCTCCTGCATATCTTTGCTAGCTTTGCTACCCTGACGTAAATCAGTGCAGCTGTTCTACCGGCTGCTGCTCATGCTGACGTGTGTGAAAATGAAATTTTATACTTGTAAATGAGCCAAAATCAGCTCAAACTGTAATTCCCCCACACAAGAAAAAGTTTCAAATGGTGCCATGACCCAGGAAGACAGAAAGCATACAAATGATCCCAGATATCTCGAGCTGTAATTACAGACTAAAACTTAAGCCCGGTGACGTGACAGGAAATCTTTTCCCCACTCTCCAGGTTTGTTTGGTTTATTTATTCAACAGAAATCAAATCTGCTTGAATGAAATTGCAGATGAAGCGTGCAGATAAGAGGTTCATCGCTGAACAGTAATAAAGTATAAAACAAGCTGAAGAAAATCAAACTGCACTAAACGTGATGTTTCGCTGTAGATAAGCATCTCAGACTGCTGATAGTCACCACCTACAAATGGCTTCTAATCCATTGTACACACACTGATCTGTGTTTTCTATTCCATCATATTGCCATCATGTTTCTCAAACGTTGTTCAATAATACAGAACCGTGGGGTTTTATTGGCTGAAAACTGTACAGCAGAACAGTAATGTGCGCTAATTAAATTATCATGTCATGAGTCATTACCAATTAACACCATGTTAGAAGAGTCATCTTTTTATTATTTTAAATATAGACCAATCTTTCAAAAGTTACTGGTTACAAAAAGAAATCAAGAATAATAGAGGAAAAGAACCTTTAAGATCTATTGTACAGGATTAGAAGTAAAGCAGGACAGTCAATACGACATAAATAGTGACGCATAATATCTTCAATGTATTAGTTCACCAGATTGATAAATGACTTTAAAGCAACTAGTTTATCAGTCTTGGAGAATTATGGAAATTTAGAATATATATTTTTTTTAAAAGTATGACTCTACCATTGACCTAACTCATTAAATTTATCATCTTTAGACATTCCTTGATGTTCTGTACCTACTAATTCACATCACATATAATTTACAGGTTTTCCCCTTTTTGTGGAGTCAATGATTTCAAAAGATTACGTCTGGGATGTTAAAAAGCAGCCTGCACTGAAAAAAAAGGTCAGTCAGTATGTGATTCAGTCAGATGTAATAGAACATATTACATACAGTTCACATAAAAATATTAAGTATCTTATCAAAAGGCGATTTCATTGCCTATACATAACTTAATTTAAATTTCTAATTACTAGATTGAATTATGTAGCGTGAGCGTGATCAATTCATTTACTATTAACAAGGTGTTGCAGAATGCCAGTGATCTGGGTTCGATCCTCAGTTCAGATGAAAGTGTGGCGGTCGATTTTATTCAGGGCTTTGAAAATACATGATTAAATCATGTACTTGGATGTACGAAAACAAATTCTCTCCGTGTAACTCAGTTCAGTCATGTGGAACCGATGTACATATTTGAATGAAGTAAATTCAATGAGCTTTTGTTTTCAGTGTGGAATAGGCTTTGGATGATTGATGATGGCATCAGGAATCGGCAATAGATTCCAATTATCACGGAAGTCTGGCGATTTGTGCAAATGTCTGTCGGAAAAGGTCGTGTCTGAAGCTTTACGATAAGGTCAAGGTAAATTTATTTATATAGCACATTTAATACAACATGAGCGTTGACCAAATTGCTGCACATCAGGCATAACAAGAAATAGAATACATTAAAATTGTAACATAAAATATAATTAAAAATGAAAATATATATATTAAAAAAATTTCTATAAGAAAACAAACCAGATATAACTAAGACCAGAAAATAGGCAGCTAGACAGTGGCAGAAAATAGGGCAGATTATAGATAAGCCTGAGAGAAAAATAAGTTTTAAAGGATGATTTAAATGAGTTTATTGTAGAGGAGGATCTGATAGAGAAGGGCAAACTATTCCAAAGCTTCGGTGCCATCACAGAAAAGGCCCTATCGCCTTTGGTTTTTAATCGTGAGTGGGGAATGGTTAGTAACAACTGGGAAGAGGATCTGAGAGTTCGCTGGGAAGAGCGAAGGCAGAGGAGATCTGAAATATATATGGGGCGAGTCCATGCAAGGCTATAAAAACAAACAATCAAATCTTAAAATCAATTCTGCATTTCACCGGTAATCAGTGGAGTGAGGCTAAGACGGGTGATATGTGCTCTCTCTTTTTGGTTCCAGTCAAGAAGCGAGCTGCAGCATTCTGTAAAAGTTGCAAGCGCGAGAGTGAGGACTGGCTAACTCCTGCATACAGGGCATTGCAATAATCACGCCTTGATGAAATAAAAGTGTGAATAACAGTCTCAAGGTCTTTGAATGTGAGAAAAGTTTTTAGCTTACGAAGTCCCTTCAGCTGGAAAAAACTAGCTCTGACAACTGAATATAAAAATAAATTATGTTGTATTTCATAATTAGCTGTTTCCTTTTCGTCTGTTTTGTGTCCTATATGAACCTTAATAACCTGCTGTCTGACTTCAGAGCAGAGCAACAGAACATCTTTCTCTGATGGATCTCAGCTTCGCTTGTCCCTGCTGCTGAAAGTCGTGAACATCTTCGCTCACAAAACCTGAACGGAGGTTTAAAGAAAGAAAGTGAAACAGTGTGTTGTTTATCAGGACGACTTCGTTATGCAAGAACTCAATAAGTATCTCCGCTGCTGTACAATGCAGAGCACATGCACGTGTAGATTATGTAATTTATTTCAATTGTATAATGAGATTAGATACAGCTAATAATTTATGTTTATTTACAGTTTTGCAGCCTTCCTAACTTTGTTAATGTGTATTTAATTAAAAAAAAAATAACCAAATGCTAATGATAGTGACTAGCAGCTACAGCTGACTCGTAACCAGCTTCCTGCGTTTTTTTTTCCCACTGCAATGACGTAACCTGTACACACACATGTGGTGTATGTTTGGCCACACCCCTTTCTTTTCACCCTCAGAGCCACAGGTTTTTCCTTCGGAGGTCAGAAATTCCCAGTTACAAGCTTTAGTCGTTATTGGAGCATTTCCAAGATGGCTGCCAAGTGGATAGACTTTACTAGAAGGATGTTGCTGGTAATTCAGTGTATATCGTGGATCGCATATAAAATATAGACTGATTTAGTAACTCCTACACCACCAACGTAATGTAGAGGAAGTTACAAATTAGGGAAATCATTCTCCATGTAATATACATTGAAAATGAAACAGAACATTGAAATGCAGTCCACCAGTCCCTAACTTGTAACTTTGAAAAAATATGACGTTATGAGTATCTAATAAACGAGCCCCCATTTACATGAAGTAAAAGTTCCCAGAGTGAGACCGGTCACCTTGGAGGAGTTGTAGAAGCATTAAGAGATTAGGCACGGCGGCTCCTCCTGTGATTGGTCCTCGATGCTTGCTGTGTCACGGCAGGTACAGGTGCTGATTGGCTGCAGGATCTTGTCAATGTCTGATCCAAACAGAAGCGGTCAAAGGTCATGTCTGTACCTTTACATCTCGCTCTGAGAGATGAAGGTCACTCGGTGGTGGCTGATGGGAACGCAGCGTTACGCGCACTAAGAGTGGACGTGAACATGATGGGTCATGTGGAGAAAGAAGGAGAAGGAACTGAGTGGAGGTGGAGGTGAGAGAAGGACGAATGGAGGTTGGATGACTCGCGCAGTATGGAGGAAGGAGGTGACGCGAGTCTCACGGCTGGAATTGGTTTGGATGGACATAACATCTTGGAGAAGTTTGGGATTAAAAAGTGTTTTAAAAAAAACACTATCTCTCCTGCAGTGTCTTTTTTAGACTTTATAGCAATATAATGATTATTTTAAAACCTCCAACATCACCTCTTCATCTCAAACATGATCAATATAAACAATCATCTAAAGGAAAAAATCAAACTGCCTGTAGAACTAGGACATCCAGCAAAAGTTCACTTCTTCACTTAAAGTAAGCTTTGTGCCAAATGCCTTGATTTCACTTCTGAGGAAAAAATAATAAGCTCTTTGATTAAGCGCACAATTAGAAGTGCTTCACGTATTTGCATATATTTCATCTCACAGAAATATTAAATTCAGCCTTTTTAGGTTGAAGTCAATTATAAAAATTGGCACAGTTCAGGACGACCCAGTAATGCTGGTTTGAACAGGATTGTGGGAATTGGAAAGCTAATACAGGACAGTTTATAGGTTTGAAAAGTTTTAAAAAGGTTTCTGAATAAACTGAACAGGATTTCATACTGCTTTCTTTCATCTCCTATAGCATGTATTATATTGCTTTAATAATTAAAAGTTGAATATTTTATAAGTGTAGACTGTAACTGTAATGTAGGTAGCTCACTGGGTAAGGACCAGCAGCAGGGACCGGAAGGTTGTAGGTTCAAGTCTCAGGACTGGCTGGTTTAAAGACCTTCTCTGATCTATGATGACTAAATTACAGGAGAGCTCCAGAAATCAAAATTCAGAACAGTGTAATATCTGAGATCATTTTTTTTTATAATGATTTATTGATTTATATTACTCTATTGATTCATATTCTATTGTTGTTACTATTATGTCAGGAGTTGTAGAGGAGGCAAAGTGCAGATTATTTATTATGTGAAGTATAAAACAACAACC
>CM040469.1:2385875-2396000 GCA_022758105.1 Pangasianodon gigas | reverse complement strand
ACACACACACACACACACACACACACACACACACACACACACACACACACACACACACACACACACACACACACACACACACACACACACAAAAACACTACAACAAAACACTTGAAAATAAGATGCCGAAAAACTGGAACTCAAATAGTGGTGTTAATCAAGGTGAAACAGGAAACAGATGTGAGTGATTAGTGACATGTGACGTGCTGGGGCTGATGGGTAATGTAGTTCTGAGCCCATTGGGGTTGCCATGACATATTACTATAATTATAGTCCTTAATCAATTACAATTTTTTTCACCTAGCCTTTTCTTCATAATTAATTATTTTAATAATTATTTATAAAGATCACCCCATGCATTGGACACATTATTTATTAATATTAATTATTGATTGTGATTGATTATTAATATTAATAATTAGTACATTAAGTATTTAACAATGTGAATTACGTAAGCACTTATTATTATTATTATTATTATTATTATTATTATACTCACATAATGTAGAAATATATATTTATATTATTGTATATAATTATGGACAAGTATATGTCATATGTATATAATTATCAAGAGTTCTATTCAAATATTACATTTTCAATTTGAATTTTCACATATACATTGTATTATTTACTACATACTGTATATTACACTATATTACTGTATGTATGTACTATAAAAGTAAGCTATTATAAACAGTATAAAAAAAGAAAAAGAGTGTATTTAATGTAATATAATTAAACACTGGTAATGAATATATTAAATGAATAGTTTCCAACTCAGAAAGATTATTTCTGCTATGGCAGAGTAATTAGGGCTGAAGTCATTTTTGTTAAATCATAATATTTTCAAAGAAGGACACAATACAAGGTCATATAAGGTCATCAGGTACGTTCAAATGGTTGGTATAACAACAGAAACACTGCTTTCTCTCATTTTAACATCTTTTAAAAACAGTTCTGCTAAAACTAGATCAAATATTGGGCTGTATTTATCATGCTGCATGTAAATGAATGAAGAGAAATCGTTCGCTGGAGCATTTACACAAGACACAAATCTGTGTAAATGTACATACAAGACCTAAACCTCGATTGCTCAGATTCAGATTATATGATTGGCGATGAGTTACAGCAATTTTAAAATAGGGATTACACTGTCAAGTTTAAATCACTCATTTAATTCAATTACACACAAATTTAATGAATATTTTGTAAAGCTCTGTCATTTAATAGTAATGAGATTCCAAAAATGAAGACGAATAAGATTAGCTAGCTAATCAGGACAAAAGTAATGGTGGTCTGCAAAAGGAGGAGGAGTTTGTGTGTCTATGGTAGCCAACATGCTGCAATGGCAGAGCTGCATTATTGGATGATATAGCGCATGCTGCGCTCAGGAGGCTCTTTTTCACCGTTTTTTTGTCCTTTGCAACTTTCTGTGAGCTTTGTGGGCGTGGCTAAATGTAAACCGCCAGCTTGGCAATTTATTGGTTATTTGCCGTTTATGAACACATGCACCTGGGTACAAAGAAAATCAGCGAAACCTTCGTAAATCTGACGGGATTGTTTAGTTCAGTTTGACCATGAAAACATTTACACACAGCTTTTACTTGAAAAAGATTGATAAACATATGATATATTGGTGTTATTTATCACTTGTCTGAGATTTTGGACACTGGACACTGGACTCAGTTGGGATAAAAAGAAACCTATGAGCTCATCCTTTTTAAAGGTCTTAAACGTCGGAGGTGTTCACCTCCAGCTCTTTAACAGCGTTTGGATGAGAAATAAAAGCGATTTTGTCTGGAAATGGGGGAAAATAAAATGAAAATTATACCCATGAGAAGGACAGATGGCTTTGACATTTAAGGAAAGGGAGGCGTGATATTGTCGTCGCTTCACAGGAGCCTTTCAGTCCGACCTTAACAACGTGCTCAATAGAACAGAGAGAAGATAAAAGTGTTGACTTAACGCCACCAATTATCTGTGTGTTTTCAGCACAGTGGGAAACCTACAGCTGTAACAGACAAATCTCAGCATGTGTTTGTTTCTTCCTGACCTTTTATTGGACTTTTATTGGTGTTGTGTTTGGATCGTGTTCGGTTCCATTTGATCTGGACTGAGTGACTCATCACATTGGCTTCGTCCCCGAGTTCACACTGTACAAATGAGCAAAAGCAGGAGGGATGGAGGGGGCAGATAAATTCATCCCGGGGATTGTGTGTGTGTCTGTGTGTGAGTGTGTGAGGATGTTTACGTTATCATCAATTACACACACGTTTATATGGAGCATCAATAACGAGATCATATTAGAGCAAGCGCATTAATATAAACCTGTGATTTGTAGCTGCACTCCTGTCAGAGGAGTACTGTTAGAAAACGTATCAACACCTTCTGACCAATCAGAAATGAGTATGGCCAGAACATGACCTGCACAAGTTTGTGACATCACTGGTGTGACATTGTAACTGCCTTTAGAAACTGTTTTATTTAACAGAATGATTCATAGCTGCTGTAGAAACCACAAGGGATTACTCTCAGAAACACACATACACACACACACACACGTCATCTCGATCACTGCAGTCATTTAGAAAACTAATTAATCTTTTCCCACACACACCACGTGAAGCTAACAGCAGTGCTGAGAGAGAGAAAAAAGAGAGGTAGCAGAAATACAAAAGAAGATACATGGACAGATACTGAGAGAGAGAAAGAGAGGGAGACAAATACATAGACAGATACATAGAGAGAGAGAGAGAGAGAGAGAGAGAGAGAGACATACAGAGAGAAAGAGACGAGGGGCAGCGAGAGAATGCTGCTTTAAGGCTTGTTTTGCATAATTAAAAACTTCCTTCATTAATCATTTGCACTGGACTCTCTCTCTCTCTCTCTCTTCTTCTTCTTCTTCTTCTCTCTCTCGCTCTCTCTCTCTCTCTCTTCTTCTTCTTCTTCTTCTCTCTCTCGCTCTCTCTCTCTCTCCCAAGTTAGACTTATATTTATCTCTCAGGCCATATCTATGTGTCTGTATAAAAAAAAAACATAAGCTGTGTGTGTGTGTGTGTGCTGCTTGCTAATGGGTGAGTATTTACTCTTCTTTTTCACTTTGTAATGTAATTCTTTATATGCTTTCTGTTCATCAACACTGTTATGTTCCACAGCTAGAGTTTAATCTGTGTCACAGTCAGGTAATTATGTAGTTTGTAAGGAGATATTTATTTAACACTTATGGAAGGAGTCTCCAGTGTCAGAGCCTTAACAGTCCATCATCTTCAGGACAGAGGAGTTTACGCTTTCGGCTCCTCAGTAACATGAAAAACTGCTTTATAATTGTCTTATTAATTTCTAGAAAGAAAAAAGAGATGCTGGTGAAGGAACGACTGTTTATAGCTGCTATAGTGTAAGTGAGAACAGGAACTTGCTTGTTTCACAGACATTCCAACATTAAATGGATAAAAAAAAAATGATGTCTTAAATTTTTTTTTTTTTTATTGTAATCGCTGTCAAATGACTGTGGTATAAGAGGAATAAAACACTTCAGGGCATGTTGTTTTTGGAAAAACAGCAACTCTGCTTCATCACATCACTCTGTCGTTGATTATTTTCATATGACAACATACCCTGAAGTGTATTTTCCTTTACATAAACAACAAAATGGAATGTAATATTAAATACAAAACCATAATCTAATCTTAATCAAACTATTTATTCATTTATTACCAAATATGTTGTACATAAATTAATTACTATACAGTATAAAATGTTATTTAAATGAATGGAAGTGTAAGAAAAACACAAATAAATCAATACATTATATTAGAACGATGTAAATAAGGATGTATGTTGACTCAAAATATTGGCACTCTTAAGATAATGGGCAAAAATGTTTAACATAGCACATAACAGCACACACAATGAAGAAATTATTTGCCTTTTTTTAACAAATAACTTTTTTTTTTTTAATAATAATTGCATTTTCTCTGAAGAAAAAAAAAAAAAAGACCAACACCCCAGCAGTAGCAGTAAAATAATTATTAAGAACACTCAGGCCTGTAAGTGAAAAGACCCAAAGACTGAAAAAGTTTACAACTCACCAGGAAGAGAATAATATACATTTAATATTAAATATGTCTTATTACTGTTGATAAACCTCATCAAAGGAGTTAAACAAATGAATCTGAATTATTTCTCCCACTTAATAAATCCCAAGCTGGGTGTTTTTTTATTCACAGAAGCACTCCTGAGAGCTTTCTGTTTATGAAACGCAAACCTTTGCTCGGTTTATTCTCATTATTCATGAATAAATTATGTAAAACTGAGACAAATCCGTTTATTAGCTGTTTGACAAATCCTCAGATGAAATAGAAAAATTCACACGCAACAAATGCTGTGAATTGGCTTCATGCCATGTGAACTAAAAAAGTAAGGGAGCTAATACACAGAAAAACTTCTGCACAGAAATTCGATCGAAACCCAAATCGAACCCAATCGACCCTGAGTGTTCAGTACCAACACCTTCTTATTTCACCACTTATTAAAAATTAATGCAGCGTTTTCCTCAGCTGACCCTCAAGTCCATTATTTAAAGGAACAGCTCAGGCAAAAGTGAAACACCATGTCGGCTTACTCCAAATGTAGTCCATCCATCAGCTAAGACATGCTTCTTTAGTTTGGCACTGGAGCTACGAGGCTAATTGAAGTATATATCTACCAGTTTAGCACAGAGTAACCTGCACACACTCACTTCAAAGGACACCATAACACTATTTATTGGGAATAAAGCGGGAAGAGAAATTGAGGTAAACTCCAAAAGTCCCCTCCAGAAGTATTGGAACGGCAAGGCCAATTCTTTTGTTTTTGTTTTACACTGAAGACATTTGGGTTTGAGATCAAAACATGAATATAATAGGATAGATCAAAATTTCAGCTTTCAATTCTCGATATTTACATCTATATGTGTTAAATAACGTAGAACATTGAACCTTTTGTTTGAACCCACCCATTTTTCAAGTGATCTAAAATATTGGAACATGTGACTGACAGGTGTTTCCTGTTGCCCAGGTGTGACCTGTATGTCCTATTAGATTGACTGTTTAAACAATTAATAGCTCTGAATGTCTACTCTTAGTCTGAGCCCTGGATTTCACCTGTGAAGACTGCATCTGTTGTTAAAAAGGATAAACCAACATGAAGACCAGAGAGCTCTCTAAGAAAGATGGAAAATCAATCAGGGACATTGCACAAGCATTGGGCATAACCAATACAACAATATAGAGAAAAAAAGAAAGCAACCACTGGTGTACTAACAACCAGACCTCGAACAGATCGGCCTGTGAAGAAAAACCCAAAAACAACAGTCAGTGACATCACCGGATTAAAAGTACGACATGCCAGTTGTTAATAAATTAATGTGGTATAAGAGGAATAAAACACTTCATGGTATGCTGTTATAGGAAAATGACCAACTTCAGGTTGGTAACAATGACTCCGTTTCATCCCGCCACACTGTCACTGATTCTTTTTCTATAAGAGGATGACACGGAGGATTTTATTCTTTACTGAAAACTCCAGCACAAAGTCAAATCCAGTTCAGTTGCTGCTTTATGCTTCTTCCCATAAAATCCTAAAAGTTCACCTGTCCTTTCTCATCACCTGTATTAAGCAGAAGAATAAATCCTCTCCTGGAAAAGCTCAGCTGTTCATTAGCATTCAGACGAGCCTTCTTATTGGTCAGCTCTTAATGATTTGTAATTAGAGTCTCTTTCCAGCAGTCAAATCCAACACTTCCTAATTAGCTGACTCATAGTTTTTTGCATAATGGCGAACAACTGCACTCATAGATATTAATGAGATATGGAGTTTTAATTCCATAATCCTCTTACACACTGTCATTATGTAATATTTATAAATGATCTTGCTTAATCTTTCGCTAAACCGCAGCGTGCGCTGCATGCTAAACTCCTGGAAGAAGAGAAACATGCGACCCAAAGGCAAACACAGTGTTAGTGTTTGCCTATATTTCTCACAGCGGTAGGGACTTATTTTAGGATTTTCATTTTTCATAAGAGCGCTGAATAATAACGCCGTTCATTAAGCCATCCTCTGGTAGAAAATTGTCAGAATGGAATGGAGGAAAAAAGCTTTGGCTTGGGTTCAAGTCATTAAATCCAGCAACGCTTTATGGCCTGGAGTTTTTTATTAGCTGCCAATACGTACCGGAGATTACAGTGAGGAATATTCCTCTAATAACTTCCTGCTATTTATGGCAAGTTCTTTATGAGGGACGTTTTTCGCCATTCGGCAGCTGCACATCACAGTAAAGGTTCTGACGTAGCACCAAGGGTAAAATATAAGAGGAATAACACACTTCGGGTTGTGCTGTTGTGGGAAAATAATCAATGGCAGGGTGGTGTGATGAAGCAGAGTTACTGTTACCAACCTCAAGTTGATTATTTTCTGACAACATTACATCTTTTTTTCAAGTTTTTGTTCCTCTTGTATCACACCAATTTCCCAACAATTAGAATTACAATTTATGAAAGAACAAGAAGTTGTACTTGCTAATGTGAGCTAGCAGCTGCATGCACATGTATATACAGTATATCTAAAATAAAGTATATTGTATAGAGTATATGTTTACTTTGTACACCCGTCTTACAGATGTACTGATTTCTCCAAGTCACAGCTGGACATTTAGCCAATAAAAGCACATTTCAGCTCCAGTCTGATCCGGTTGTAACAGTAACTGCTTCAGGAGGTTATTACAGGACGTCCTACACGCTGTTCACTTCACCCCGCTGTGAGCCTGGACTCAGACAGCGGCGGTGTGTTTGTAGATTAAATCCTGAAATCCTCGGCTTTGTGACGGATGAACAACAGCTGAACGTTACTGTGTAATCCATCTGCTACCGCTCGGAACTGAGTAATCTCCTGGATGTGTTCAATACGTCGCACACTTTACAGAGTGTGCAGGGAGTAACAGCGAAGTGCACTTCACTCACTTCACTCAGCTCACAAAGTAAAGTGCACTGAGAAACAAAAGTCTCTAATCAGTTCCACAAGCAAAGTGTCTGTTTGTCTGTCTGTCCCTTTATCTATCTACTTCTCACTCCGTCTCTCTATCAACTGATTATTCTGTGTCTGTCTGTCTATTGATCTGTTTATCTATCAATCTACCTGTCTATCTGTTTTTCTGTCTCTTTATCTATCCACCTGTCTTTCTGCCTCTATCTGGATATCAGCGCATGTGTCTGTTTGTCAGTATATCTACCTGTCTGGCTATCGCCTATTGGTCTGTCTGTCTGTCTGTGTCGGTCTGTCTATCAGCATGTCTGCTTGTCGCTATGCCTCTCTCTTTGTGTTTGACTGATTGCATGTATGTCCATCTGTCTGTATGTCTATCTATCACCATGTCTGTCTGTCTGTCTATCAGCATGCCTGCCTGTCTATCTGTCTGTATATGTCTGTGTATCAGTAAGTCTGTCTGTCTGCCACCATGCCTCTCTGTCTGTATGTCACCATTTCTGACTCTCTGTATGTCTGTCTGTCTGTTAAAGCTTTATCCTAGATACTGTCTGTCTTTCGATATATCTGTTTGTCTGTCTGTCTGTCTGTCTGTGTGCATGCCTGTTTGTCTGTCTGTGGCACGTCTGTCTGTCTGTCTGTTAAAGTTAAAGCTTTATCCTAGATACTTTCTGTCTTTCTATATATCTGTCTGTCTTTCTGTCTGTCTCTCTTTCTTCCTGTCTGTCTGTGGCACACCTGTCTGTCTATCTGAGAAAGTTAAAGCTTTATCCTAGATACTATCTATCTATCTATCTATCTATCTATGGATTCTATCTATCTATCTATCTATCTATCTATCTATCTGTCTTTCAATCTGTCTGTCTGTCTGTGGTACATCTGTCTTTCTGTCTGAGAAAGTTAAAGTTTTATCCTAGATACTATCTATCTATCTATCTATCTATCTATCTATCTATCTATCTATCTGTCTAGGAACGTTAAAGCTTTATACTAGATACTGTCTGGGAAAATTGAAGCCTTATCCTTGGTACTGTAGATCTATCTATCTGTCCATTTGTCAATTTCTCAATATGTCTATATGTTTGCACTCTCCCCTTGCTGAAACAGATTGCAGTGGTGTAATTCCCTCTCACAGTCACTCGCCTCGTTTATCTATGATTTATTTCTCCTGAATTATTTATTAGCTTTTACAGCCTGTTTGTCCACTGAATGTTTGTTTGGTTTAAGTGAACATAACTAGCTGTTGTGGCTAAAAGGCTCCATGTGCATTTAACAAGAGTGGCTTTAATTGCTGCCTCACCATGAAAATAAATGAATGACCATTACGGCAGATAAAGAGCGCGGTCTGGTCCGATGTGGTTCCAGAAACCCGTACGGCATAATCGGACGTGTTTGCAGTCAAGTGTGTGGTATTTCCGAGAAGATGTGCAAACATTTTAATAAGCGAATATTATAAATATCACAAATATATTCTGATGTCTTCATTTCTACATAAAAGAAGTTAGCATTCAGCGAGGCGCACACTGTTCTGAGATTAGCGTTTTACAGCGACGCTATTAGAAAACCCTGAGGGACTGAGCTGGTTAATGATTAAGAGCATAATAGCACAGCAAAAAAAAAAAAATCCCCAGTGTTAAATTAAAACCTTACAGCATTCCTAGAAGTCCACAGGGTCACAAATGAGCACTGCGTGTGTTAAGTCAGCGCCGGGGATTATGCTGAGTTCAATTACTATTCATTTCTATTGATTCGTGTGAGTGGAAAATGGAAAGTCACATTTGGAGCATATGACTCCAGGCTAATTAGAATTATTTATTGCTACAAGCAGTGCACTGGAAATGGTGTGAACTACACGGCTCAGTCAATATGTTCAGGGATCATTCCATTTTATACACATGCATCATAAATAATATACAGTATATTAGCTACTATAAAAAGATATATTACACAGTGCATGTGCAACACATGCACATAGTCTCATGCATATCCTGTGATATGGCTCATGTGTCTTGGGCTGATTATTGAATATTTAAGATCTCTGACACCGAAACTTTTGACTAAAACTGCTGCGAATTTCCACTAGTGATGCAAATTGTGGCTTTTTTCACCAATGATTCGACTCATTTTGGTTCCCAAATGGCTCACTGCAAGTTTTTGTTTTGAAAACCAGCTATTATTGTTCATTATCATTCAAACCTATTTTGAAAGTCTTATTCTCATAAAGGAAATAACCTTATTCCTTGGTCTGCATTCCTTATAAAGTCTATTTCAAATCAATTTAAACTGTCAATTCAATTTTTATAAAATATAACACTTTGTACAGCTCTTTAGTCAGTACATGTTATTTTAAATATGCTTTATAAATAAAATTTACCATAAGTTCATGTTCTCAATACATCACACTACATTGTTTTGCTGATATTCACTCGATGGATTTTAATCACGGTTGCATTACAGGTTATTAACAGTGTTCACTAACGAATGTCACAGGATCCATTTAGCTACATAATGCTAATAATAATAATAATAATAATAATAGCAGTAGTAGTAGCTGTTGTTTTTGTTGTTATTAAAAAAAATAAAGAACTCAGTGTCAACTGTGATGAAGTCCTTCTTGTTACTAATTTGTATGACTGAAAAACCCTTAAAATATATTTCAAACAGGAAGTAAGCTATTGAAGAAAAACTACTTCATACATTTGACCTTGCTGTGACCTTAACCCTGTTTGGATCAATTCCAAAATCTAATCCGTTCATCTGCTGGTTACGATGATAATTCCATATAAATCCTACAAACATTCAACCGCTCGTTCTTGAGATATCACGCTAACGAGAATCTCAGACCAACAGACAGACAACCTTCTTACTGGTGGAGGCTTTAAAAACATTAAGATACGTGAGTCGGCTCTCAATGTTCGCTTGAAAGACCTGATTCAAAGAGTCGGCATGCATCTCTGTCTGTCTGTCTGTCTGTCAGCATGCCTCTCTCTCTGTCTGTCTGTGTGTCTATCAGCGTGCCTGTCTGTCTGTCTGTCTGTCTGTCTGCATGCCTCTCTGTCTGTCTGTCTGCCTGTCTATCTGTCAGCATGTCTATCTGGCTGTCTG
>CM040469.1:2345810-2385775 GCA_022758105.1 Pangasianodon gigas | reverse complement strand
CTATGCCTGTCTGTCTGTCTCTCAGAATGCCTCTCTCTCTGTCTGTCTGTCTGTCTGTCTATCAGCATGCGTCACTGTCTGTCTGTCTGTCTGTCTGTCTGTCTGTCAGCATGCGTCTCTGTCTGTCTGCCTGTCTGTCAGCATGCCTCTATGCCTGTCTGTCTGTCTGTCTGTCAGCATGCCTTTCTGTCTGTCTGTCTGTCTGTCAGCATGCCTCTATGCCTGTCTGTCTGTCTCTCAGAATGCCTCTCTCTCTGTCTGTTTGTCAGCATACCTCTCTGTCTGTCTGTCTGTCTATCAGCATGCCTCTCTCTCTCTCTCTGTCTGTCTGTCTGTCAGCATGCCTCTCTGTCTGTCTGTCTGTATCTGGGCATGTCTTTCTATCTGTCTGAATGCTTGTATGTATGCGAGTCTGAATCAGGGTTCTTTTTTTTTATATTTCTTACTAGTACAAATAACGTGGAGAAATATGCACAACATGATAAAAAATGTACAGTATATAATGGTTACAGGTATCACATCAGCACAAACGTATTACGTGGCTGAGAAATCCCATTTGGAAAACTGCGTTACAGTCTGGAATACTTGTTTGTGTTTGGATGGACCTCTTGTCAGTCATTTTATAGGCACACCCCCAATAATGCCCATCACTCCGCCCCCATCTCAGTCTCAAATAGCAAGTGCACAGCACAGGCAGATAATTCTCCTGTAGGAAGAAAATCACTCTGTGCTTCAAAAAAAATTATCAACAAGAACCAGGGCAACACCAGAATAAGCACTGGCAGTGTTTTTCCAAGATGGAGTAATTTATTACTGGTGAAGGGGATGTCGCTGGACGTGGATTTGGCGACATTGCTCCTGTACACGTCTGTAAATGCAATCTATGTAAAGCTTTGAATAGGTGACTGGCCAGCTTCACATAGCAAATGAAGTAGATGTGATTTTTTTTTTTCAATACAAAGAAAAAGGCATTCGCGAACATCCTCATAAATCAACATGAGCCAAATTTCATGTGTTTATAGAGTTATAACTTGGCTTTCAATGAGCCGAATGGTCTATCTTTTAAGTGGTGATGGTAACAATGCTAACATGCTAATATCGCCACTTTAGCTAGCTTTCTTGTTAGAACTCGTAATTTTGCTCAAATTGTCTTGATAGCTTGGTTTTTTAAAGCATTTTCCAGCCACAGTTCCAAGAATCACCTCCGATAGTAACCCGAGCTCAGGAACTCTGGACAAGAGACAACTATAAAAACATGAACATCGCTTTATCTAGACAATCAGAAGGGTGTATATACTTTCGCTGTGAGGTTTAGGACTCTGCCTTGCTTTAGCTAACTAGCTAAAACTCTGGCTGAGTGTTTTTTAAATCAAAACAATGGAAATGAACCTCACTTGAAAGAGCTAGCACATACAGTACACTGTAATTCTACTATAATTAGCTATGTGTAGCTGAACACACTGATTTTTTTTCCATGTTAAGAATCTCAGGAGCGAAGTGTCCATCCGTTAATCCCCTCAATAATGATGGTTTAAAGTGGCTTTTTAAACTCACTATTCATTAACACTTTAATCTGAAATGACTCTACAAATATCTGGCCTGATCGTCTCGTCTTCAAAGCACCCTGAGTAACGAGTAATGAGACAAAACGACATTAATGAGGAGAGACACGATGATCGGGGAGCGTGTTTAAAGCCGGAGTGAGGAAAAGCAGGAAGCAGGAAGTCAACAAGCCCCTGTGACGGTACTGTAATTAATTCAATTTATTATTATTAGAGAAGACATCTTGAACTCGTGTAGTATGTAAATGCACTACATGTATGACAAGGTTTATGCAGAAACACAAAATCGGGTTCTCACACACTTAACACACCCTAAAAACCTTCATCCTCCGAATTAAACCACACTCTCAAATTCTCAAGGACATCTCTTGTGTGTGCGTGTGTGTGTGCGTGTGTGAGATGGTCCATGCTAACCCTGAGGCTCATGAGGCTCCAGCATAAACATCTCGCAAATTAGCAGCTCAGTGTTTTCTAATTAACACTCTGTTCATACAGAATGCTCTTCCTCAGGCTCAGACGTTCTTATTTAAACTCCACAGCCTTGAAAGTGCAGAACTCTCATCAAACAATTAAAAATACATATTTAACATGGCCAAAACCCTGAGCCAAGACGCCAGTCAGAGAATTAGCTCATTTTAAATTTAGATCTTCGGGTTTTTTTGCTTTCTTGAGAGGTTGAGGATGCGGGTGATGGGATGTCAAGTTTTTTTTGCCTGATTGATGAGGATTCTCCAGTTTGATATGATTATGTGTACAAAAAAATCCCCAAGAGAACTCAACAAATGACAAATTCCATTAGTAGACACTTTCACACCTACTAGTCTGTTTGCTGAGTCTGAATCAGGGTTAAAGGTGCAATAGTTGATTTTTTTTATTTCTTAATATTACAAATAACATGTAGAAATATGTACAATATGATAAATAATAATAATAATAATAATAATAATAATAATAATAATTTAAGCCACGGCATCAGCACAAATGTTTTTCGTGACTGAGAAATCCCGTTTGAAAAATGGTATGTAATTTAGTGCTGTCTCAGTTTTCTGATGATTATATAATTATATATAAATTAACTAGTTTAAAACTTTTTTGTGTATCACATCCAGCATTTATTTTCTCTTTTCTGGCACTCATGTCCAAATTTCCAGAAATCTCCACATGGCGTTTCTACTACAACTCTGTGCTTTGGCTCAAAAAATGCTGCAACCCAAAATACAAGGCATGTTTGATTCACTTCCTGCAGGTGAGTCAATTCAGAATTGCTTTCTCACTGAATTTCACTCAGAAGTGGACTGAGACCACCTCACTCAGACACTCTCGGGCACGCGTGTGATTGTTGTGTTCTAACCTGCTTACAGAACCGCACTGAGTGGAGGACACATCAGAGTTCTGTTCAAATGGACTAAATGCTGTGTAAGTGAAAGCACCTGTAGTGATATATACCTGTATAATATGCATTCCTGTGTGTGTGAATGCATAAGACGGTTTTGTTCAGCCAATCACTTTTCCCCGATTCATGGACACGCTTCTACTGCCCCCTAATGACGGACGTTTTTTTTTCTTGAGACAAAAAGTTTAGGAAACTATTTCAATAGACTTGCGTTAGACAATGAAGAGTGTAATCTGAGGTCTTAAAACATTTGAATTTGGATTTTAAACCCTCTACATACACTACTACACTTACACACACACACACAAAGTAGCTCAGACAGACTCTGAAAATCAAAAACGTCCCGGGATCAAACGCTCAAACAAAACAGACGGCTGAATCGAGGATCGTACGACTCTCGACAGCCACATGCTAACTCTAATTAGGCCTCTGGGAACTAGGAAACGGTGTGCGTGTGTGTGTGTGTGTGTGTGTGTGTGAGAGTGTTGGAGAAAGCAGGATGAGTGTGTGGCTAAGAAGAGAAAGCAAAAAGGTCTTGGTACTGTTTGAGTCCCAGTGGTTTAACTCCTGTTTGACTACAGCAGAAAAATGGAGACTGAACATATGTCTATAGGCTCGCTAATCATCCATATAAAAAGCTCCAGAGGATTGTCTCACACACCAGAAAAACATATCCATCTAAAATGAGTTCACACAGGAGGTTTTATCCTAGTATTTTACAGTTTGCGAGACTTTTATTCGGTCCGTAACACGAGGGAGGAAAATGGCGGCGGGATGTAACTGTAAAAAGTCCAATATAACGTTTCAATAAAACAATCCGGGGTTAAAGTTCAGCATCACAGACATGTCTATCTAGGTTTTAGGAAAAACAGCTAGGTTTTTCTCACATTTAGGACAAATCATGAAGTTGCTAAGCAAGTGTATGCTACTATAAGGATTATGCGAGCTGTGAATGTACAGTATATAGTGTATCTGCATTAGATACTATACAGCAGTGTTTCCAAAACCAGCACCCTGAAGTCGTGTGTGTTGGGAAAAGGGAATGTGGTATGACAAGAAAAATAAAAATATAAATGTTTTCTTTGATAGTTTCTGCATTTGGACACACACACTAGAGTCTAGAGTTGATTTTTCATTAATATCTCCAAAGAAAATTGAAACATCACAACCTTGGATCAATGATGAAAAGCCTCAGTTGTACATCTCATAAGAACAAGGTGACTATTAGATATAGTGTCCATGGATACAGCTCTCTGAAAATTAATTTTTAATGCTAAATTACAAGCATGCACTAAAAGCATTGGGTTTTTTTTTCATGTTTAATTATATATTTATCCATCTTTCATGTCGTGAATGAACAAAAGAATTATGAAAAACAGTTGAAATCAGGGCAGCTACACACCACAGGATAATCTGCAAAGATAATCTCTTAGGACCAGACTAAAATCTGGACAGTAATGACTAACACAGGTAGGTGTTTGAGTTTTTCTCTGTATTTCTGTATTTCAGATGTCAGCATTTCAGGTGTCTCACAAACATGCTTAACTCTTTTTACCAGATGCCAAAAAAGGTTATTTCCGCTGGTTGGGGTGCCCGTGTTCAGCATTGAAGTTATTTGTGAAGTCACACTCCGCAGTAGTGGGTAATGGCTCAAATGAAAGTAGACACTCAAGGCTTTAAGAATTAAGCCTACTTGTCATGGATTCCAGGGAGTCAGATGCAAATGCAGAATTTCTTTAATAACAAAACAACTAAAAAAAACAAGCAAAGACTGGAAAAGGACCCAAAAACAGTAACAGCTAAAACAACGAACTAGACTGAGGCTAGGCAAAGCAAGGCAAGCAAAGAAAAGAAAACTCAACATGAAAACAAAGGGCCATTCATGGTGCAAATATAACATAATATACCAGCAAGCATATCAGCTATGCCCAAACACACACAAAATGCACCACAACTAAGGAGGGAAAACACAGAACTTAAATAGCAAACTAATTGGGGAAACACAAAACAGGTGAGCACAATCAAGGAAGGAAATGGAGCAGACAACAAAAGAAGAAATTCAAAAAATGAGTGAGGGTGCCCCCTGTTGGTCTGGGGAGGACTTGTCCACAGTGGACATGACACTACTAGGTTTAAATGTTATAATTTTATTGTGGCAGCTATAAAAAAAGCTGTCCGTTTTATCTCTGTACCAATGTTATTGTGGAGAGGTGTGAATTGTTTGCCCAGCATGGGGTTCACACCCCTTCCCTTTCCCATCGCCCTGCTCACCAGCAGCTAAACACAGTCACTATACTCTACACACAGAAACCCGACAGTGTCCTGACTGATCTTATAACAGACTTGCAGCGATAAAATAATTCATTTGTTTATACTAATCGAAAATGTCTGATAAGTCGATTTCCATTCTGCCGGAGGAATGGAACGCCAGTGTACTGCGAGAAGGGCTTAAGCTAGCTATACACTACACATCCTAGCAGTCCACACTAAAAATTGTGTTATGATTTGACCTGCAGTATTTTTATCATAGATTTCGAGCTCATATACAGCAAAGTTCCCAGCGTTGAATTAACACCTAGCATGTTGAATTAACTCTTTCATTGTTAATTTGTGTCCAATTGGACATATATAAACACTGTAAGTGTAAATTCAACAATGAGGATTTTGTTGTGTAGCTTTGTAAGTAATTGCATACATAAAGAAATTTGGAACATGTTTTATGAATGCAAAATGCAACAATGGAGCTCATTTTTAATCATTATTCACACCATGAGTCTCATTTTAGTCATTTTTCTTTTGTGATTTCCTGTCATGATTATATAAATCATAAAGAAAGCAATTGTTATTGTTGATTGAATAAGTTCAGTGGCAGTGAACAAACATCCCACAATCCCTTGACATTGTTCCACGTGCCTAGTTAGACCTGTCGATCAACAAAAACCTCTCTCTTGTGTTCCTATTTCACCTTCTCTAAAAATTAAAACACAAACGCTGTTTCCTGGAAATTAGCCACAGTGTTTGCCATAGCGGCAAATCTAATGACTTCTCTCTGTAAACATCTGAAACCCATCCGGCTGAAATAGTGCAGGCCAAACCTGGAGAAAAAAAGGCTCGCACATTGAAATTGAAAGGCATGAAATTAATATTTACGTCGAGAGCAGGATGTGGCGGAAATCAGAGATTTGTTCAGTAGCGCAGATGAAGGGATTTTTTTTCTGAGAAGGAATGTGTGTGTGAGAGAGAGAGAGAGAGAGAGAGAGAGACGGGAGAGAGAGAGAGAATAGATGGGAAATATGGAAATCTGACAGAGAATCAGGAAATGACCCGTCTGGTAAATGTGATTAAAGACAATGCTTCAAAGAAGCAAAGAAAACGAGAAACAGCAGGGACGCAGAGACGAGAAGAAAAGTCTGTGTGTCATTAAACTACAATAAAAATACCAGAAAATATTAGAGGGGAAAAAAAACCTAACTTAGAGCTTTGAAAACTTTAGAAAACTACACTGTAATTTATTTGAGACGTCTACAAAATGACAAACTGATGCCAATGCAGATGAGCTTGAAATCCCGCAGAATAATGCTTGAGTGTTTATGAAAAACTTGTCAGTATTCATAAAAATGAATGCATTTGTATTGAGTTTCCTAAGTAAGTGTTATAAGCTGTGTATTATTAAGGAGTTATGTTTCATCACAGTGTTATACATGGGATAAGCATCTATTGGTTTAGTATATGGAAATCATACATCAATAAAAAGCTGTTAAACATTACACAACATCTCATGTAATATAAGGAGTTCTGACTTGAGCTTTCTTTTTTTTTATCCCTTTCTGTATTTCCACAAATTTCCCACGTACATTAAGCTGATGTGTGATGTAGCAGAGTTACTGTTTCCACCCTGAACTTGATTCATTTCCTATAACAGCATGTCATGAAGTGTTTTATACTGTTTATTATGTCCCAATGATTACAGTGTTCTCTCAGTCAAAGAACAGCACATACATTTTATCCATTTATAGGTCAATTTAATGTCGTGGTTCCAGTCCTGACTTGTGTTATAGCAGCTATAAACAGTTATTTCTTCACCACCCTCTGTTTTTTCTGTCTCTCTTGAAGTTACAACAAAAAATACAGCTTGTTATGTTACTGAGAAATTACAAAGTATAAACTGCTCTGTCTCTATGATGTTGGAAAATTTAAGTAAAGTTACAACTTTACTTCTGACACTGGAGACTCCTTCCATAAATGCTAAATAAACAAAAAATCTCCTTACAGAAAACTTCACCATATCAATGATCACACACGTTTTTTAATCTGTTTATTATTAGTGGAGCATCCGCTATACAAGTTGTTACTATATTATAGAAACAATAACTTCTGTCCAATAAGAATCAAGAATTCAGCATTGCTGTGGTACAAGAAGTGACCATAACCATCTAATACTTTCTAATACTTTAGAAAGTATTAACAGAAATTTCTAAATGCTGCAAATTTGGCAAAAGTTTGTGCACCCCTGACCATCACACCCATATGTGGTTCTTCTCCAAACTGCTGCCACACAGTTTGAAGCACACAGTTGTCTAGAATGTCTTTGTATGCTGTAGCATTACAATTTCCCTTCACTGGAACTAAGAGGCCCAAACCTGCTCCAGCATGACAATGCCCCTGCGCACAAAGCGAGCTCCATGAAGACATGGTGTGTGAAGGTTGGAGTGGAAGAACTCGAGTGTCCTGCACAGAGCCCTGACCTCAACCCCACTGAACACCTTTGGGATGAACTGGAACACCGACTGAACCCCAGACCTCCTCGACATCCCAACATCAGTCCCTGACCTCACTAATGCTTTTGTAGCTGAATGAACACAAATCCCCACAGCCACGCTCCAAAATCTAGTGGAAAGCCTTCCCAGAAGAGTGGAGCTGATTATAAGAACAAACACAGGGGGAATAAATCTGGAATGAGATGTTCAACAAGCACATATGAGTATGATGGTCGGGGTGCACATACTTTTGACCATAGAGTGTATATCTATAATAGAGTGTATATCTATAACCTGTGTAACATATATACATGCACAGGCGTACATACATATATACATAAACAATAATAGTAATTATTGTTTAACAAAGTTGTCAGTGTGTATAACTTTTCCCGAGCACAGCATGTCTTCGCTCAGTGCAGCGTTTAAAATGAGAGAAAATTAACCACGTTTGGAAAACAGTCATGTTTTCCCATCTAATTGCAACAATTTCAGGCTTGAGAAAGTTTCGATTGGCCAATTTCAACAGAGGTTAACAGGTTACAGACGCGGCTCTGTTTCATTCAGGCAGGGAAAAAAGCACAGGCTTTGATAAATCCACTCTGAACGAGGCTGCGGGTAAATTAGAGTGAAATATGGGTCAAATCATGAGTACAAACATGCAGAAAGAGTTTTTCAGTGTATGAAAGCATCAGGAAAGTGCTGTGATATCGAGCTACTTGGGTATTAAAAAAAAAGAAAAGAAAAAACATGTTCACTCCTACTCATCCTACTCATCAAAACCTTTTGTAGAGTTACAAAAGAAGCGAGGATTTTTTTTGACCGAACAAACGTTCTGTGTCAGCTCACTAAATGCTGATGATTTCCTAAATGACACGTACGTTAGCAACACAAACACTATAAATTACTGTATTTAAAGGCATTTAAAAATGAAAGATTTGTCCATTTCAGATGATAATTACTTATGCAAACTCTGAAGATATTTCAGCTGTTATTTTTTTTATATTGAAGTAAAAATCCATCTTTTCACTGGAACAACAGCTATTCATGATTAAATCTGTCAGAGAAAGTAGTTTAGGTGCTCAAGAGAAAAGTTTTAAAAGCCTGATTCGTCACTTGTGCTTTCTGTGACTTTTCCTCAATACCTGGTTGAGAGATGAATTCTCATTAAAAGTCACTCCAGCATGTCAAAGTTATGAAGATGGTGAATTAAAAGAGTGATAAGTGTACAGAGTAGAATTTCACATTCTTGATTTTAGTATCTTGTGGCTGTGTTAACTTATAAACCCAATTAACAGTCAGCACAAAGTATAAAAAAAATTAAAATTTTCATCCAGTCATTTGATACAACTCTCAACAGTAGCTACAACATTTTTCACATTGCCTAAGCATCACGCTTTCCGCAGCTGTGAAAATATGATGAGCTAGAAAATATCTTATAAGCTGCTGAATAATGAATGTGGAAGCCATAATTTTAACTGAAACCAAACTTGCTGTAATTACTATTCTAGACTCTGATTCAATTTATTTTTTATTAATTCTCACCATCTTCTCATTCATACAGTATCTCATCATATTAATCTTTATTTTTTTAAATTATTAAATGGTCTTTTGCTTTTATGTTATTTGATAGCAAAGAAAAAAACATGATGTCCTTCATCAGTCCGCATTTTCTATCCCTGATTTTTCTTTCCAGGTTTTAATAAAGTATTTGTGTTTAAAGGTGGTGGTCTAGACGCTACTGAAAAACTCTGTCTCAGATGTTACTACACAAGAAAAAAAATCTTTAAGGCGTGAACTACACACAAGTGATTTTAATAATCTAAACGTAGAGCCAAGATAAACAGCTTAAGCAGGTGCGTAACTCAAACTTTCCCCTTGTAACTATTGATGTAACTTTCAAACCTAAGACGTGACCCTGAATATGTTTTTATGACTAACAGATAACAGCCCGTAGTTTGTGCATTTATATTTGTTAACCTCAATAGATTTTAAAAAAAATGGAGAAATTTTCATTGCTTCTGTTCATTATTAAATTATGAAGCTTGTTCTTGAAACATGTTTCAGGGTCTGCTGAATAACTGTGTGTATGATTTAACTGCAGCCGTTCTACAAACTCTGGCTCCTAACGTAATTCAATCAAAAGTAAAAATGACCTCAGTGTTGTTTTAATATAACCGGTTTCAGGATGCGATCCAAACCACAGGGCCACTAAATTATCCCGTAAAACTGGCACTAGAGAAATATAAAGCCTAAAGGTGTAATGAAGAAAGTGGAACAATCTCTTTTTCCCTCCTGAGAATCATCAATGTCATGAAAGATCATGAAGCATTTTCAGATTAAAGCCTCTGTCTTTACTCTTGACTATGACTGATTTAAATACCATTATAGCAATGTATTTAATCACCACGTTTACGAGCCATCGAGGGAGATAATCGCTGTAATAAACCTGAAACACCAAAACACAATCAGACGCTTAACGACTGATAAACATTTACTAATTGCATTGGTTTAAATGATCAAGGTACAAAATAGTTCATTAGAGAGTTTATATGGCAGATTTTACAGTGCGAATATCAGCTTCCTGAGTCGTCATTAAAGCAATAATGTGTTGAAAGCAGAGTTAGGATGGATGGATGGATGGATGGATGGAGCTCTGTAATAAAACAACTTGACCTTGTCCACAATAGGTTTACTCAAAAGCTCAGTGAAAATCAGAGAAGAACAACAATGACGATGACTGCAGTCAAAGAGGACAACTCCTTTCAGGTACATTCCACATCATGAAACATAACTATAAATGGATAAAAAAGTACATGATGTTCTGTAATAAATTAAAAATTCTAATCATTGCTAAAGGATATGAGGAATAAAAACCTTTTCTGAAGGAGAAACGCTAAGGGAAGGGTTCTATCTATCTATCTATCTATCTATCTAACATCTAATTATTTCTACAGAATACAGCACATCATCTTTCCTAGTAATCTCTGAAAGGAAACAAACTCATTTCCCATCAGCTGCATTAGTGATGCGTTACATGAGGACAAGGAAAAAGTCACAAGGAATCTCTCATCCTCCTCCTTTCTCTCTCTCTCTCTCTCTCTCTCGCTCTCTCTCTCTGTTCCTGCACTCCATTAGAGGATCTTTCCCTCCATGAGACCAGGCATTACCCGGCCTTTCTGTCTGCTCAACTAGGCTTTAAAAAAGCTTTAAAAAGACCCGAGATGGCCAAGTGGCTCCGCTGTTCTGCAGCCGGTGACATTTCAGTTCCAGGTCTTTTATATATATATATATATATATATATATATATATATATATATATATATATATATATATATATATATATATATATATATATATATGTATATATCTGTGTGTGTGTGTATGTGTGTGTTTCTCCAAATGAAAGAATGAGAATGAACGACTGCACTCCTTCTCCTCATCTCTTACTTTCCTCACTTCCTCACTTCATTATTCTCCCTGCGCTGAGCCGAGATAAGGACGAGTGTTTAAGGATGATGGAAGAGAGGATGAGAGGAATGAGATGGAACAAGCGATAAAGAGATGAGGGACAGATGGAGAAAAGTCCCTCTCACCACAAGAAACTCACTGTTCATTTTGTTCTCATCTTCCTAGATTCTTTTGAGGCATGTGTGAGGAAGACGATGCCTTCTTCTCTCCATCGCTCTGTCTTTCCAAGCCGCTGTTCACTTCCTAAATCCCTTCCCAAAAAAATGAGAGCAGATGGATGAAAAAGGATGGCGAACTCTGTGTTCGGGAAATCGTATTTTTAGGGGCTTCTTATCGAAAGCTCCGCTATTATCTTCCCCGTTTCTCTCTGAGCAGGAGAACATGTCTTTTGTATCGAGGCAATCAGACGCTGCATTTCTGCGGGACGAAGTGAACCTCCAGGGAAAAAAAAAAGTTTTAAAAAGTTTCGACATTCAGGTTCTGATTTTCTGACTGTGAGAGAAGTACATAAGATGCTTGGATTTTATATATTTATACTATCACGCATTTGTATCTGAGCTTAAAATGGCTGAAAATTGTGAATTCATCAAATTAAATGCACGCAATGTTCTGGTTAATCTAAAAGTAGCAGATTAGCTAAATTTGGAAGGAATAGAACACTCAATGTTGTGCTGTTATAGGAAAATAATCAGTGATGGCATGGTGTGATGAAGTCCACATGATGGTACCAACCTGAAGTTATTTATTTTCTTATTTATTTTCTTATTTATTTTTAGTTGCCAAAGTCTCCAATGACATGCTGCACTGTCGATGCTTGGACCCCTAATAATATGAGACCCTGCTTCGAAGATCTGCATGGTTTTAATACTTCTTGAGTAAAAAATGTTTAAGGTATGACGCATGATTTTACTTACAAAGTATATCTGAAAATTATTTTGAAGCTTAATACAGGATTTAAGTCAGATTTTGAGTTTTGGCATTGGTCTATTTTGACCTAATTGGATTTCAATGTGAAAAATACTTCACATAAATGATGAAGTAAAAACAGCTCTTGTGGGTTTGATCAGACTTTTGGGACCCTATGAGCAATGCAGCGCTATGTTAAGCGCCAGTTTTTTCCTACTTTTTTCTTCCCTTTTCATAATTCCCACTTCTCCGCCTCCCTTCATCCTGCTGTTATCCTGTCTAATACACTCATCCTTGTCATTCCTCCCTTTTTTCCAGAAGAAAAGTGAAAAACCCTCAAGTACTCCTCCAGAAATCGCAGTAAACCCTTAAGGCCTGTGTCATCCAGCCATCGCTCAAGTTGTCATGTCTCTTTTTTTGTCATCCCCTTTTCATTTGATATTCAGCACTGGGGTTTGGGCTTGTCTCTGTATGAGTGTGTTTGTGTGGGTGTGTGTGTGTAAGCAAAGCGTCATCTGTCTTTGCTACCCATCAGCTCCTTGGCATGTAATGCAGCCATAAATCATCAAGTGTTTTATTTAAAGTTGAGGTCAACTGCCTTCCCGAGCGAGTTTTACACCAGAGTCAAATGGCTCTTGGTGTGAATACAGAAGCAGAACTCTGTGATCGGATTTTTTTTTTTTTGATACATTATCATCATGATAGCCAGACTGTCATGGGTAGGATCGGACTTCTTATCGCCACGTTTCAAGTTCACGTCTCACTTTCAAGTGGATTTATCAAAAATGTCATAAAGCATGATGTATTTGAGTATTATAAAAATAACAGAAATGAAAGATAGAGGATTAGATTTATTAAAATCAAACTCTTTTATTCATCTTTCTTTATTCTAGTCAGGATCATGGCGGATCTGGAGTCTATCCCAGGAACATTGGACACAAGACAGGAACATACTCTTGATGGGAACCCATCACACACACACACACACACATTCACACTCTCATTCACACCTAGAGGCAGTTTAGAGTCATCAATCCACCAGAGTAAACCTGAGATCCAGGAGGAACCCCACATGGACACGAAGAGAGCTCGTTTGAAGACGGATAATCCTCCGGATTACAATATGGAACTTGAGGATGAGTGCCCCTGGCCCTACCTCGTGTAAAATGAGGCATCTTCTTTTCCTCTCTAGAAGGCCTGAACACCATCTAATTTGAAAAAGCATGTTGGGTTAACTTTTGCTAATTTGCTAAATTTAACTGCCTATTTTTAGCCAAGTTAGCCTCTATTCTTTGCTATTGCCAGCCTTTATTCTTTGCTAACGCCAGGTTAGACTAGCATCGATTCCAGTAGCTAACGTAAGTAGCTAGACAGCAAGTCAGATTCATATTAAAGTATGATATGAACTTAATTTCATCAGTTAAAAATATTTTGGCTGGATACTTCCACAGTTACCTGAGTAACATAGTATTTTGACATATTATCTATGCTTTCACTTAAGTAGAAATTCTCACCGCTGATTAAAACTGAAACTGTTGCGTAATACGAGAGAGCTAGCTAGTGGGTGGGAGTTAGCAATGACAAATATACAGAAGGGTAAAAAAAAAGTCAAATAATTTCCTTCAGTGTTTACACTTAGGCTTCATGAAGTAAAATGCCTTCAACCACCCAAGGCTGGGTATAAAACAATGAAGTCTGTCCCTGACAAGCTTTAAGTGTGTTTTTTTTCTGCTTGTGGAAAATGACTGAAGCACTTAATAGGTCGCCCTCGCTCAGCATAATCGATTGTAAAAGCTCTTTCCTCTCACGCCTTTCATTAGTCACACTCGAACACAATCAATCTATCAGGATCAGGGGCTGACAAGCACCATAATAAACACACACACACACACACGCACACACCAGTAATGTTACATATTGCAGTTAGGTTCCAACGCTCTGAATTTCCCATGATAACAAACTCAGCTTCCAGCGACTATTTTACATCTCACCATTACACTTTAAGAGATCGATACACACAGAGGCTCAATCTACACCCGCAAAGCGACGCCGGACACTGTGTGACAGGAGAAATGCGATACACACATTACAGTTATTTAAATCCATATGGGGATTTTGTTACTGGATATCAAAACGTGGCCGTATGCAGCATCCTCTTAGTTATTCAGTTTGACCCCTCTAGAGGGCCAAAGGGGTCAAACGAATCTTTTTTCCCCAGTTAGCATGTGTCACGGAGTCAGGTTTAGCGCAGGGTTATTCAAAACGTCAGGCAGATAATCCAAAACACAATTCCAAAAGCAGAGTCAAAAGAAAGAGAAAGACTGAAAGGAAGAGAGAGACTGAAAGAGAGAAATAAAGAAAGAGAGACAGAAAGAGTGACAGAGATACAGAAAGAAAAAGAGAGTGACAGAAAGAGAGCAACAGAGAGAGACAGAAAGAAAGAGAGAGAGACAGAAAGAGAACAACAGAGAGAGACAGAAAGAAAGAGAGAGACGGAAAGAGAACAACAGAGGAAGACAGAAAGAAAGAGAGCGACAGAGAGAGAGAGACGGAAAGAGGGAGACAGAGAGAGACGGAAAGAAAGAGAGAGAGAAATAAAGAGACAGAAAGAGAGTAACAGAGAGAGACAGAAAGAAAGAGAGAGACAGAAAGAAAGAGAGAGAAATAAAGAAAGAGAGTGTCAGAGACAGAAAGAAAAAGAGAGATGAAAGGAGAGAAACAGAGAGAGACAGAAAGAGAGAGAAATAGAGAAAGAGAGAAATAAAGAAATAGACAGAAAGAGAGAGAGATTGAAAGAGAGAGACATAAAGAAATAGACAGAAAGAAAGAGAGACAGAAAGAGAGACAGACAAAGAGAGAGAGAGATGGCCAGACTGAGTCAGTTGCCTCTGAGTCATCAAGGGTAGCACTTAGCTTAGCACAAAATACTAATTTAATACACTACATAAAAGTTTAGCAATATCAGCTAGGCTAGCGAGTTACATTAGCACTCCAGTAGTAGTTAAGTAGCTAATCATGTTTTCTTGCAAGGTAGCTAACATTTGGCTAAATATTTTATAGCATAATCAAAAATGTAGTAGCCATGTTCATGGATAAGTTTGCTAGAACACTAGCTAACATTTATTGTGTATTCAAAATAACTAGCTAAGCTAGCTAAACTAACAAGCTAATGAAGTATTTAAAAAGATTTTGTCATATAATCAAAATCTATTGCTAAGTTTGCTCGCATGTCAACTAACATTAGGTAAACTCTTTTACTGCCATGTTCACTAACGAGCTAGCTTTACTAACAAGCTTTTTAATTGGATAATCATTAAGCCACTAGGTAAGTAAACTATTTTATTGTGTAATCAAAACCAGGAGCTAAACTAGCAACATATTTTTTGAATGTTTTTTTTTCTGTCATGTAACCAAAAATCCATTGCCAAATTTGCTAGCAAGCTAACATTAGACTGTTTTATTGTGTAACCAAAACCATTAACAAAGTTCACTTGCAGCCTGGCTGAAGGTAAACTGTTTTATTTGCTTGTTTTAAATAAAAAAAAAAACTGTCCAAATTTACTAGCAAGCTAGCTAAACTAAGCTAGGCTGTGGAGTAATTAAAATCAGTAGTCTCTAGGAAAGCTAGCTGAAGTTCATGTTAAAAGCAAACTACTGAACTGGATCATTAAAACCAAAGAAAGAGAGATTGAGAAATTCATGTTTATTTAGTTTAATTCTTTCATTTCATTTATAATGCTAAATTAGCATGTGTGTCATTGTGATTATACAATATAGCCAAAGCAATGCTAACAGAAAGTGTATTATAAAACATTACTTATAAATATGTATAGTAACCCATAATTTTTAAAAGGAAAAAACACCACAGATTCCATATAATTAAAAAAAAAAAAAAAAAAAAAAAAAAAAAAAAAAAAAAAAAAAAAAAAAAAAAAAAAAAAAAAAAAAAAAAAAAAAAAAAAAAGCCGTACAGAAATAATGCTGCTGTGGATGTGAGTATTACAGACAGCTAGCATAGCGATATTCATATCACCAGATTGTAGCACTTTTTATATTTTATCACTTCTGAAACACGCCGAGCTGCTGCGTTCACTGTCACAGCTTCCTCTCCGTGTGTAATATACGGTTTATCAGAGTCGCACAGAACGGGAAATGCATTATTCATTTTATTCAAATCATTCAAGGACTGTATCTCTTTAATGGAGTTAGATTTCAGCCAATAGAGGAGAAAATGTGTTTTGTATTCTGAGCCTCTACTCTCACGGCCACCAGGTTTCAGGAAGCCGCTCTCTCTCCATTTCCTCATTTTCTGGCAATATTGACATTTTATTTGCTTTAATCACACTACATTCATTGCAGCTAACACTCAATGCTCTTTACGGGTCGTATTCAGAGTTGAGTTAAACGAGTGTAGAGAGGATTTAAAGAAAAAAACATCAGATGTGTATCGATATTGGCTTTTACTCAAGGTTTCAGTATCAGTATCATTGTTATCAGAAAAGAAAAAGTGGCATCGCTATAGTCATCCCCATGTAAAATATAAAACACATGCAATGAATAGGATTTTGAGCTTAAATCTAAGAGGTCACGAGTTTTCTCATTAAAAAATTTTTTTCAAAAATATTTAGTCAATGATAACTCGAGTTTCTGGAAAGTCATATTTATTTTTGTTAGAAGAAAGGCAAGTAGTTTCTCCAATTATTTGGTGGAACATTTGGTGGAACAACTGTTGTTTGTTATATTTATGTTGTATAATTTTTTGCTCATTCTTTCTAAAGGGTGCCAATAATTTTGAAGTTACTGTACCTGGACTAAAGCAGACGCAGACTTGACGTGTTCATGAAGTAAATTCTGTTTTCTGGAAAATACAAAGCACAGCTGTTAAAGACCTTACAAATAAAAAATAATAATAATAAAATATATTTTGTAAAGTAGCAAATCTTTTGGGAATTCTGTGCATTTTCTATTTCTTGCCTCAGTGCAGCTCCATCAGCTGCTAAAATCCCAGGGAAAATCACTTAAAGACAAATCATTGGCGAATAAAAAAAAAAAATACAATTACTATGAAGTGTAACAATCTGGAACGAAGCCTTTATGGCAAACCCAGCCGTGTGATTTGCAGATTTTTTAATCTGAGATATGTTTGGATGCTGATGTTTTTCCAGTTTAATTTGCTCCCAGAGGGATGGAGAACACACATCCAGAGGTCAGAGTTACTAATCTCAGTGCCAAGACCATGAACAGAGACAGAAAGTGCTGAGAGCCCAGAGCATTCCTGAATATTTATTTCTACACAGCCTCTCTCACACCCAAGGACACTTTGCAAATGAGAAAATACAAGCAGGAAAATAAACACGATACCATCGCAGGCCAAATATGCTTGGGTTTAGGTACATGAGGCTCAGTTACGGTGATGGTAACCAGGCGTGCCAGGTTTTAGGTAGCAGGTTTTTCCAGCCCAGCTATCTCAAACACTGCACAAAAGACCTGAAGCTATCCCAAAACATTCATTATTGCAAAAAGGAGACATGTGTTTTTTCTTTTTCTCCATCTTTGCATGGGAAACTAGTTCACCGTGGTGCACACGCATTTCGCTGTATAAACAGAGGACGCGCTGATCTGTGTGCGTAGAGCCGTAAGCTGTAAACAAACGCCTCAGCTGATGCAAGATTTAGCACTCGCTTATTATTATTAATATTGAATATCATTAAATATTAACCATATTTTTTGGCATAGAAGTGAGTCAAAATAACCTCCACTTCTGCCTTTCAGCCTTTACTCTCATTGCTCATTTCGTGCTCCCAGCTGTCGGTGCGCTTTACCTTTTATGGAGTTTTGTCGTGTCACAACATGTAACACACACTTTACGGGTGATCAACGTACACACACTGTACGAAGAAAATCAGTTATGTTTTTGTTAATTCCCTCTCCTGCATAAACGACTTTGCGAAACCGTGCAAAAACAAAACCCTTTTTGTGGACTTTACAGGGACAATACTATTAAGTAATTAATAGTGTCATATTTATGGATTTATTATTATTCTCAAATGGCATTTTTGGAATGTATTTACAGCCAAAACTTAAATTTCAGCCTGACATATTGTATATTACATTAAAATGGTCAGACAGTTGGCGCTGGACTTATTGCTGCTTCTCAATCAAGCCAATTTAAATGCATTTTTTTTGCATGATATCAGCTTGAAATATAATTTAAAAATTATAGCTTTTCATATTCAGGAACAAACACATTTTAATTTTATTTTCATTTCATTTATTTTCATTTTCTTTTATTATTCATTTCATTATTCAGTTAAAGTCTTCCAATTATGTAGCAAATACTGTATAATAAATATAATAAAATGTAAATTTAATAAACATCAATCCTAACAATCCTGTCTTTTTACATGTAAATATTTCCAGTTCTAATATATATATATATATATATTCCAAACCTAATTTGAATCTTTTTCACTTGATACAAACTTAATGCATTCTTTGTCTTTTTTGTTTGTTTGTTTGTTTGTTTGTTTGTTTGTTTTACCGCTATCAGCCTGATGCCGAGCCTGGATATCGGATTGCCATCTTTAATTTTATATATAGATTTTTGGCTGTATTCCTGATGGGTGCCAATAATTATGTAGGTACTTCCCTTCTATTGTTTCAGTGTGAAGTCTTTTTTATTTTTTCGTCTCTGTTCCAAACTGCGCACTTGCAGCCTCCAGCAGAGAGTTTTAGAAAGTGACACCACGATGGCTAAACTGTAGTACAGAAAACTGTTGAGAAGGTTATTAAAGTCCATTTTTGGCCATAATGAATAAATCTGCTTTACAACTCTATAATTACAAACTGGTTATTGTGGTTTTTTTCATACGTCCACACAGTTTTCAGGGACATTTTCATGGCTTAGTAGAACCACAGATGGACAAATTACGTCTTTAATTATGCTTCATTCATTATAGTGGTTGCATTGAACGCCCTTTAGTACTTATGAAAGTCATTACAGTGTGTAGGAAGCTATTACAGTCCCAGATGTTATGGTGCTTTTGCAGTGTGCGTTACGCAATATTATTGAAAAAAACTTGGAAAAGATTTGCTGTTAGACTTTAGGTATTCTTGCATGAATTTCTCTTTATCCATCCATCCATTTTCTGTACCGCTTATCCTACGCAGGGTCATGGGGGGAGCCTGGAGCCTATCCCGGGGGACTCGGGGCACATGGCAAGGGACACCCTGGACGGTGTGCCAAGCCATTGCAGGGCACAATCACACATGCGCTCACATGCCACGGACAATTTGGAAATGCCAGTCAGCCTACAATGCCTGTCTTTGGTCTGGGGAGGAAACCGGAGTACCCGGAAGAAGGACGGGGAGAACACGCAAACGCCACGCATCCAGGGCAGAAGCAGGAAGCGATCGCCCAACCCCGGAGGTGCGAAGCAAACATCCTAACCACAAAGCCACCATGCCCCTAATATCTCTTTATATAAATAGAAATATTTTTGCATGTCCATCTGAACTGTATATTTATTTTCTCAAGTATCAGTAATAAAAATGGACACTTGTACAAATTGCCATAGTAAATACTATATTTACTGTACTTTTTCAGTGCTAAGAAATCACATATCTACTACATATATATTTTAAGATATTTGAACATATATGTTTTCTTCTACACTATATGGTAATCTTCTGGGAAGGCTTTCCACTAGATTTTGGAGCGTGGCTGTGGGGATTTGTGTTCATTCAGCTACAAGAGCATTAGTGAGGTCAGACACTGATGTTGGGTGAGGAGGTCTGGGGTGCAGACAGTGTTCCAGTTCATCCCAAAGGTGTTCAGTGGGATTGAGGTCAGGGCTCTGTGCAGGACAGTCGAGATCTTCCACTCCAACCTTCACACACCATGTCTTCATGGAGCTCGCTTTGTGCACAGGGGCATTGTCATGCTGGAACAAGTTTGGGCCTCTTAGTTCCAGTGAAGGGAAATTGTAATGCTACAGCACACAAAGACATTCTATACAATCGTGTGCTTCCAACTTTGTGGCAACAGTTTGGAGAAGAAGCACATATGGATGTGATGGTCAGGTGTCCACATACTTTTGGCCATATAGTGTATTTTTTTCTATATGTGCAAATTAATTTTAAAATACAGCTTGTTACATTACAAAGTTAGAAATAAATACAGACAAAGGAATAGTCTTTGGTTTGAAAAAAAAAAGTTTCATTTACAAGGTCTAGCAAGTTAGTTGAGATTGTTAGCTAGCTATCTACCTGTTGAGAACATTTATTTGTTACTGAAAAATGTAGCTAGCACAACTGTTTTTATTACACCTATCAAAACCCTGTCAAGAAGATTTTTAGCCAAAATTATGTCCATCATCTCTTCAGTTGAAAATCTGTTTATTTAATCTCCTGTATGTGTAACTGATGTAAATCCTGAATAGTGTTATAGCTGGGTTATTATCTGTATTAATGCCTCATTATTTGCGCTTAACTCTACTCTGAATACGGCCCTATGTTGCCAGAGCTGGAATTTTTTCGGTGACGTCATTATCTAGACCACTGTAGCGTAACATTAATGGTATAGTGATTTCAAATATTCTTGTCACATTATACAATAATACCAATTAATCACTGCATAGTGGAAATGAAAAATGAAATGGGAGAAAGCAAATTTTTGCAAGGTGTAAGCTATAAAATCATGACCCTGTAATGCCCAAACGCTAGTGTTAATTAAATTGTCAGAAATATAGCTGGCCTTTTGCTCTGTTCAGGGAGAAAACCGCAGCACTTCTTGATCGAAGACGCTGTTGTTGTTGTTGATGAGTTTCCATAATTTTCTCGATCAGCAGCATTTCATAAAGTGGACTCCACGACCCGTTAAATTACGCCTCTCCAAACGAAGCGCTTTGGCAATTAAACAGTTTCCAGCACAGCTAACTAATCTGTCCAAATGTCTGCACAGTTTTTCTTTTTTTAATAAAAAAAAGTGAAGGCGAAATGAAAAGCCTTAACAAAGCCAGTAACCTGATATGGGCACAACAGCACTTAGGAAGCCATTACGGCCCCAGATGTTATGCTAATTTGCAATGTGCGGGACTATTATGCGCACTTGGTACAAGAGTGCTTGGCTAAAATGTTCTGTGTCAACATTTCGAGATGCCATTAGCTGTCATTAGCCGTGATTCACTCCACAGCTCCTAAAAAAGCGCAATGCGATGCAGCGGCTCTCAGAAACACAGGCGACTTGGACAGAAAACGGGATACAGAAGTCCTTTATACACTCATCCAGAGACGTACATTAGCTGCCCATTAGTCATTCATTAGACACACAAGAGCAATGCATTTACTTTAGAAATCGAATTTCCACATGAACACACTGAAATTCAGCAGCATCATTAGTGACTTTCTCTGAGCATGATACACAGTCTAAAGCACACAATATTGTAAATATGGTTTTTATGTTTAATCCTTTGTTTATTATTCTGTTTTGGAAACATGTTAGACTGCATCATCTATACAGCGCTTTTCAATACTGAGTTTTTAAAAAAATGGGCCTTTTCCTGTATTTTGGCAGTTTGTGAAAACACTGAGCAGGCTGTTAGCGAGCTAATTTACCAGAGGAAGATAACGTTATCTTGCTGACTGCCAGGTCCAACAATAAAGTTGGCCACCAGTGATAAAAACCCACCATAAACTCACCGGTATAAGGTTTTCCACCTTCTCATATTTGAATATTTTATATTTTGTGTTCCAATTTTACTGGAATTTAAACAAGCCATGTACTTATTATCAGTGAGCATCCAGGGCTCTGTTTATGAATATGAATGACTAGTGGGCGATCTTAAAATGGACTGTAAGTTGGAAAGGCAAAAAATATAGTCATGATTTTCAGAGTATAACTCCCTTGAGACGTGTTTCATAAACTCAAGAATAATATAAATAAATCTCTGAAAATAAATTAATATCTTTAAAACTCTTTATGTAATTATTACAGGGGTTAATTTTCATTTCTCTGTCACAAATTCCATCAGTGAACAGTGTGTTAAATTTATGAAAAGTTGCAAGTTATGTAAAAACATAACTATTAAATAATGTTAGGAATGAATTTGGGTGTAAAAACTGATCAGGAAAAGAAAAAAGGAAAGGCTGAATATCTACCTGGAATATCTGAGTGAAGGTTGAATGCAGGTGTTTTAATACATTATAAATTATAACAGCCAATCAGGTTACAGTATGCAAATGCAACCCATAGAACACCGATTTGCCACAGGTTGTAGAGCAGTGGGTGTTTCCAATTCCATATTCATTGAATTTCAGTCTCAGTGAAGGTGTGATCTCTGTGCCTGTCAGTTACAGTGAAGGAGGTGTGGACTATGTTCCTTACTCAGAGTGAAGGTGTGGTCTCTGTGCCTGTCAGTTACAGTGAAGGAGGTGTGGCTTCTGTTCCTCACTCGCAGTGAAGGAGGTGTGGCTTCTGTTCCTCAGTCTCTGTGAAGGAGGCGTGGCTTCTGTTCCTCACTCTCAATGAAGGAGGTGTGGACTATGTTCCTCACTCTCAGTGAAGGTGTGGTCTCTGTGCCTGTCAGTTACAGTGAAGGAGGTGTGGCTTCTGTTCCTCAGACTCAATGAAGGAAGCATGGCTTCTCTGCCTGTCAGTCTCAATGAAGGACGCATGGCTTCTGTTCCTCACTCTCAGTGAAGGTGTGGTCCCTATGCCTGTTGGTCTCTGTGAAGGAGGCGTGGCTTCTGTTCCTCATTCTCAGTGAAGGAGGTGTGTACTATGTTCCTCACTCTCAGTGAAGGTGTGGTCTCTATGCCTGTCAGTCTTTGTGAAGGAGGCGTGGCTTCTGTTCCTCACCCTCAGTGAAGGAGGTGTGGTCTCTATGCCTGTTGGTCTCAGTGAAGGAGGTGTGGACTATGTTCCTCACTCTCAGTGAAGGAGGTGTGGACGCTATGCCTGTTGGTCTCTGTGAAGGAGGCGTGGCTTGTGTACCTGTCAGCCTCAGTAATGGAGGCGTGGTCTCTGTGTCTCAGTCCCAGGGAAGGAGATGTGTTTTTTTCTATCAGTTTCTATGAAGGAGGTGTAGCCTCTGTACCTTTCAGTCGCACTGAGACAGGCATGGCCTTTGTGTCTGTTGTCTCAGTGAAAGAAATGCATTTACAGTGAAGGAGGTGTGGCATCTGTGTCTGTTAGCCTCGGTGAAGGAGGCATGGCCTTCATCAGTTTTAGTGAAGGAGGTGTGGCCTCTATGTCTGTCAGTTACAGTAAAGGAGGCGTGGCCTTCATCAGTTTCCGTGAAGGAGGCGTGGCCTCTGCACTTTCTCACAGCTAACACTCTCCCATGATTAAATCAAAGCAGATTTAAATTGTACTGTAATGAAATGTTGGTTGTTTTAAATGTTATTTATACAAATTTCATGCATTGGTATCAAAATTGACATTGTATCATCTTGGAAGGAGAAATACACAATTTGACCATTCATTTATATTTGCTCATTTGGCACACAGTTTTATGCAAAGTGACTTTAAATTGAGCTGAGCAGCTGAGGGTTAAGGCCCTGACTCATGGGCCCTACAATGTCAACTTCGCAGTACAGGGATTTAAATTCACAACCTTCTGAGCAGTAGTCCAGAGCCCTAACCACTGAGCCACGCTGCTCAGTCATGGCTGATTCTCATCTCAGGCAGAGACATGCTGTTAAGGGACTTTCAATTTAATGACCATCTATAAAAACGGCAATATTTGAAATGGCTTTGTTCAAGATGAACCCGGCGAGAAACAGGAGCTGTTGAAGCAGTGGGACGACTGCTGGACGATGGACAGAGTGAGAGTGAAAATGCACTGTCAACGTGACAGGCCATGCACAGTCGTCTCTGATGAGATATGATCTCTCACGACATATCATACAGAGCCTGTCATAAATCGCAAGGCTGCTGCCGGGAGATGTGTGAAGAGTTCTGAACATGTTCTGAATAAGACAGAGACAAAAAGAGACAAGAGAAGGAGAAAAGAGAGAGAGAGAAAAAGAAAGAGAGAGAGAGAGAGAGAGTGAGAGAGAGGGAAAGTATTGCATGTTATAACATGTAGTGGTACATCTTCTGCTTCTGGCCTATTGGTCTATTTGTTTTTTTTTTAACGACTATGATTTTGGTTCCTTTAAAAATTCCTTAATAACCACACTCTATGGAATGTACATCACACTAACTCAGAACTGTTTTATCTGATCTAATTAAAATGATTTTATAATCCTGATCAGTCTACTTTAAGAGGCTCCACTGCTTAATAAAAAAAACCTGCAACCTTTCATTTTCCAGGTATAAACAGAAACGTATGGTCCAAGTGTAGAGTTTATTGAACAGAACAGCACTGAATCATAGTCAGAAACATGCCAGGTCAAAACACCAAAATGCAAACAAACAGTGAGCAAATTCAAAGGGAAAAAAACAGCAAACATGATAAGTAGTCCAAGAACCAAAATACCAGAATGTCCAAGGCAAAATGGCAAAGGGCGCAGAATTGCAAATGATGAAAAAGGCACGACTTTGCAAAGACTAACTGGAAACTAGTGTTCATATGGTGTCTGTACATGAGGAAGTGATGGGAATCAGGTGAGTTCGATAACCCGGAAGTGAGTTAGTACACAGGTGATGGTAGTGTGAATGTTTAAAGTGACCCGTCTCAACTTTTGTGTTTTTCCGAAACTGCCTGTTCACCCAAAATAAAGAAAAATAAATCAGAAGAGTCCTGAAAAATAACAAATATTTACAAACTGTGTTTGCTAAACTACGGGTTGTCGAACCAAACTGTCTCGATTGTTCGAAGACACATATAAGCAAAGTGTGGAACAATAAAACTAACAATAAACGTCAGGTTTGTGATTTCTAAATCTATGCTTGTTGCTTTTTTAGATGTGTGTTGTGTCTCGACTGTCAAAGTTCTATGCGCTTTTTTTCTGCACATCATCCATTTCCCCTTCAAAACGGCTGCAGAATAGGGCGAATTTAATGAATTTTATCTCCGCCTACACACTTTTATCTTCTTCTTTCACCCCATTCAAATTCTGGCACAGCTACACTTTCTTAAAATGGCCTTTCTTAATGCATGATATTTTCCACCGTGCAACAAAGGGACTCTTTATTTCCTCCTGTTTCCAGGAGAAGGGAAAAAGTTGTACTCGGCGAGAAGGAACAAAGGCGCTCGGAAGGACGGAAGGAGCAATGAAGAAAGAGAGAGAGGGAGAATAATAAAGCCGATCTGTCTATCTCCTCAGCAAAAAAAAAAAAAGCAAGACTAGTTTGCCTTTTTATGAGTTTCATTAAGAGCATTCAAATTCCGTCCTTTTGCATGTAACTCTCTGGGGTCAAAAATGGCAGATTGGAGGCAGAATATAAAAATACATTTAAGAAAGGTGTATAAAAATACGTTGTGGAGGTCTGAAAGTTCTGGAAAGATGCTGAATATACTTCCAGTATATTGGTGTTTATTGGTTTATTATACAGTTGTATATGTGCTGGGTGGCAGTTTGGCGGCAGGGCAGAGTACACAAAAGAAGGAAAAATGAGTTAAGAAAAAGAAAAATCATACTTTGTGTCAATTATTGCACAGAGCCATGGGCGATGAACTGAAGAAGAACGCCATTTCTTCTTCAAAGAGCCACTGACGTTCCACGGTATTGTGAAACTTGAAACAGGAAGTAAGACCAGGACAAGTTGGTTTAATGGTGCAGCCCACACCATTAAAGTTAACTCCAGACTACCATGTGGACAAGAGATGTGTTCCTGGGACTGCAGAGCAGTCACACTTACCAAACTCTTGGTATAAGCAAACTCCAAGTGCAAGGATTAAAAACACCATTCCACATTAATGCTAATGTAAATGCTAATACTAGTAATAAGAGCTAGTAGGCAACAGTAGACAGAAGTGTAGCTGTATTTCTCAGGTTCAAATTCAACGTTTTGTGTTCTCCTAGTCCTGTGTTCTCTCAATATGATTGGAAAAGTGTTCCTAATGGATGACGTGGGATTGGGATTGGGATCGTAGGCAGTGGAACGTGAAAGATGGAGAAACTCTGGCAATGAGTGAGGAAGAAGTTGTAGTTTCAATTAGATCCCACATCAAATCAATCGAGAAATTTCGATTTGAATGGAAATTAAACACTGCAGTAGAATACAGTTTGTGTTCATATTGTGGTTTTCACACATCTATCATCGATCTATCATCTATCATCTGTGTTCGCAAGTCCAGATTACTTGCTAACATAATCACCAAGCCAATAAGCTAGCTACATTTAAACATAAACACAATTGGACACAATGAGGACTTATTTAAGGGTAAGATTATCAGATGTATCATTACAAGTTTGGTTAAATGAACATGGAAATTGTGGAACAATAAAGCTAACAATAAACATCATGATTGCCTTTTTTTTAGATGTGTGTTGTGTCTCGACTATAGTCCTATAAGTCCTATACGCTTGTTTTGTGCACATCATCCTTGTTTCACACATTTTGAAAAGCAAACCGGAAAACGTCTATTAATCATAAAACACGATAGGCTTTTTTTTTTTTCCTGTGAAACTTACTGGCTCTTACTGTTTCTGTGACACAGTGACCCCAAATTTGGTTCATGCTGTCCATCACACCATAGCTACAAGCAGAAAACTCACAATTTTACCCTCTCCAAGCTCCTGACAGTGCTGGAACACTGTTCTGGATCATTCCGTCAGTATAACACCTGATCGCCAAACAACATACCTCAAACCACCTTTAGGTAACAAATTACATGGTTTAACTGATTTAATTCATTAACTATAACTATGTTTAAATTGATTTAATTCACTTGCAGGAGAACATCTTATAACAAGGTCTGTGCACTTCAGCGATTAAGACAGCTGGATGATTCTATACTAATAAAAACACCTGAAAACTCTCATTGCATTTGAAGGACAAGGGTCTCATCCTATATTGAGGTGATAAAGATTTATTAAGTTAAAGATAGCCTTTGTCTTATCTTAAGTGGCTTTCAATTTTATGTAGTTGAATTGAATTTTACCATCAGTGTAAAATGTTCAAGTATCAGAAAATCACTAAGATATGTGAGCATGTGGGGATTTAAAATAGACCTTTGAAGGTCTTATCTAAATGTTCAGGTAATAAATGTATTACACAAACTTTTAAAACTGTGATCTGGGTGGCACGGTGATGCAGGTGGTAGCGTTATCCCTCACAGTTCGAGTACATGTTCTCCCCGTGTCTGTGAGGGTTTCCTCTGGGTTCTCCGGTTTCCTTCCACCTCTCAAAAATGGTCTTGTCTATGCTAAATTGGCATTAATTGTGTGTTAATAAATGTGTGCAATAAATGGTGCTCAATTTTGGGCTCAAATTTAATTCACTGTGTTTAAAGGTTGACTACAATGCATCCTCAGAGCAGTGTAACGATTTGCTAGTATGCTAGTATGTTGTTAGTGTAGCATATTAGCTCGTGAAAAACAGCATGCTTAGGAGAAGCATGTTTTTTTAAACCCCTGTAGCCTCTCCAGATTCGGGATTAAGAGGAAGCTAGTGTGGGCTAAGCAGTATTTTATAACAAATAGCGTTCATTTTATGATGATAAGCTGGTTGGTGAGTCAGACAACAGGCTGTTGATGTTCTATAGACGCTTTTGGACTGTCTGTAGAGTAGCGACATTGGACTGTCCAAATAAAATCTAATTCCACTTTAATTCTTATTGCTCGAATCTAATTCACCATGTTGATTAAAATGCAAGCTTACATACACCATGAAAGCCCTGAAAACAGAGTTCCTCTCTTTTTTATTTAAAACACATTCCTTTCCATCTCACTTCACTGAAGTTACATTTCCTGTCATAAATTTGCATTTTACAGAGCTGAAGAAAATCAGTGCTAGAAATCAATAAAACGTTGTGATATGCCTGGCAAATATACAGTCCGTTATTTTAAATCACTTCTTTATATACACAAAACCCACGAGCTACACGAGCTCTAATGCAATAAATCCAATCAAGTGTAAATCCTTGAGGTTTTATACTTCACCTACTACCCTGAAGTTTTAATCCATTTAATTGTGTTGGTGCAAAGTCAAGACTAAAGTGTAATTTCATCTATGTTTACAGAGAATGTAATTTTTTCTGTAATTCTTTTGTAGTTATAGTACAGCAGAGCAGCTAGTGTGCAATGTGTAGAGTTTGGATGAAGATAACATGATAAGAAGAAGAAGAAGAAGAAGTTTGGTTCTGATAATCACACACCATAGCATTCAAACACAAACATCAATTTCCTCACATTTCCTCATTTCCACTAACTGTGCAATTCAACACATTAAACAGGATCTTGTGACATTGCTGACTTTCTAAATGTTAGAAAGTTAGAAGCCACAGTCAACCAATGAACATAGTTTAATTACACACTTTTATACAAAGTTTATTCTGTACACAGCGACTTTTTTTTTATTAAAACCGATTAGTAATCAAATGACACATCAGCTACAGTATATTAATGCTCTCCACACCGTTTACTTGTTCTCTTGTGAGAGTCTTCATTTATTCCGAACTTTATCACATTATCTTCATTACTGTACCTGCATTTTGTCTTTAGCCCCAAACTATTTTGACCATTTCTACTTCATGTAGGATTTTAAACCGCATTTTGCACTTCACGCAAAGCAAGTCCCAGGTGCAGTTTATATGAAGTATTACAGCCTTAATAAACTCAATGATGATTTCAGACACACTGAGACATGCTCAGTGTAAACACAGCCAAGTGTAACTCTCAATGTCATGCTATAACATGATGCTACCATTACCATGCTTCACAGTGCCTTGGATAAATATTTCCCCTCACTTGAATTTTTTTTCACCATTTGTAGAGTTTATGTCATGAATCTACACAAAATAGCCCATAGTATTGAAGCTTTGGGGATCAATATAGTTTATATAGTGCAAAAATTATTAACAAATAAAAAAAGTCAACATTTTGATTAAGGAAGTATTCACCCCATGACTATGAAACCCTGTGTAAATTAGTTCTGGTGCCACCAATTTCCATCAGAAGTGACATGATTAGTTAAATGGAGTCAACCTGTATGTAAATAATGTGTCACATGATCTCAATATAAATACACCTGTTCCTGGAAGATGCCTGATTTTGTTAGTGAACATACCTAAACAAACCATCACGATGACCAAGATGCAATCAAAACAAGTCTGAAACAAAGTTTTGGAAAAAATATCCAGAAAAAACATTGCAATCTTTGAACATCCCAGGCAAAGTCAGTGACCGGATAATGAGGGGTTTAGTCAGAGAAGCAACAAAGAGGCCAAATGTTATGTTCAACATGGTGCTATCACCACCATGCTTCACTGTGAGAATGGTGTTCTCAGGGTGGTGAGCAATGAAAAATGATTCCTCTATTAAAAACAACAGGAAGTGGAAGAACAAGGCTTCCTTGAACAACCTTCAAAGGGACAATCATCTGACAAAGAAATAAACACACATGAGTGCATGCTGTACACATCATACTATATTAGACCTATAGTGCTCTTAGTCACTTAAACACACATGTCTATTTCCATTCCTGCACTAAATATGCATAATTCACACACTCTCATCAGTTTGTACACCGGAGCTTCCATCAGCTGAATGCTAATGTACATCCACATTTACAGAAATACACACTCGCAGTACGGTTACTGTGTATTCATAATGTTACTGTGCCATTCATAAACCCATCTGTGCTTGAAAAATGCAACCCAGCTGCCTCGTTTGCTTAATATGATCTCAAAGCATCGCAATAATGTGACATTACAGTGACAGAAAAACAACACCATGAGCTGAAGTAAAGCCCATTAATCCATGGAAAATCTTCTGTCCTTCTACAGCTGCCTGAAACGGCGGAGGGATTAAGAAATCTGCAATCATTTCGAGTTTAAATTGTTTTTAATCTGCAAAATGGTCAAAAAAAAAAAAAAAAAACACCAGGATCCATCAAAACAAAGATCTCTAAAGTAGTTTCAGACAGGCTTTTAAAATTCATCTGTGAAATGATGTACACCTGTATGATAATGAGGTAGATCTATAAATAAGGAATAAATCACTCTGTATCATTCTGTTATAGGAAAATAATCAATGACTTGGTGGTGTGATAAAATAGAGTTACTGTTATTACATCAATAATGATTTCTTTTCCTATAACAGCACATCATGAAATGGTTTAGTCCTCTTATAGCACAGCAATTTGCCAACAATTACTTTTTTTGTTAATTAAAGTACAATACTTGTACTTTTTTCCATTTATAGGTCCATTTCACATTGAGGAACACCCACGAAACATATTAGGTCCTGTTCTCACTTATGTTATAGCAGCTATAACAGCTCTGACTGTTACAAAGCACTGACACTGGAGACTCCTTCCATGAATATTACATAAACTACTTACAGAAAATTTACACCATATCAATGATTACACATGGTTTAAAATCCATATCCAGTATGAGGAGTGTCTGCTGTACAAGAAAGAAAGAAAGAAAGAGAAAATGAGTGCCGTTTTGTGTGTGTGTGTGTGTGTGTGCGTGTGTGTGTGTGTGTGTGTGTGAGGTCATTGGTGATTTTTTCAGCTCATTTCCTTCTTAAAAGACTTGTAAAGTGGACAATAAAGTAGCACTACTCCAGTACAGAGTGAATTAGAAGCCGCTTGCTATTAAACTCACCTCCACTCTGCTCCGTCCACAAACTCCATTCAGCTGCTTTTATTACACGTCCTGCGGATCAAAGCATCTCTCTAACACACATACACTCACACACACATGCACACACACACACATTTTTCACACACACTCACTGATAGCCCACATACGACCTGCCACAATAATGAACACAATAATGATGAGCAGTTACAGTGAATTACTAACGAGACAGAGCAGATGCAAACCTGAGACAGTCGTGTCTGTCTAAAGAGAAAACAAAGAAAGAAAGAAGAAAGAAAGAAAGAAAGAAAGAAAGGGTACAAAAAGTAAGAATAAAATGAATGAATGAATGAATGAATGAATAGTAACATGAATCCTGTTGATGTTAAAATTGAAGAAAGAAAGAAAGAAAGAAAGAAAGCCCTGTGAATGAGTTGTTACTATAGAAATGATAACATATCAGAGCTAGCAAAGAAAGAAACAAAGAAAGAAAGAAAGAAAGAAACATGAATTTTGTGCATGTATAAAAGAAAAATGAATGAATGAATAGGAACATGAAATTTTATTTAATGGATGCTTATGTGGTTGAATTGACAAAATAAAGAAGGAATAAAGGAAAGAAAAATAGCTGACTGAATGAATGGGTAAAGGGGAAAAAGAAAGTGTGATGAATGAATGAATGAATGAATGAATATGAAAACAAATTCTGTGTATCCTTAAATGAAAGAAAGAAAGAAAGAAATAAGAAGAAGAAATTTGTGTTGAGACTGAATGAATCAATGAATTAATAGGAACATGAAATTTTCAAATTGACGTTTAAATGGTTAAACTGGAAAATGAAAGAATGAAGGAAAGGGGGGAAAAACTGAACAAGTGAATGAATGAATGAATAAACGAATGAATGAATAGGTTAAAAGACCAATAGAAAGTAAGAAAAAAGGTTATTGAATGGATGAAGGGATTAATGAATTAATAAATCTTTAAATTGAGAGGAGAAAGAAAGACAGAAAGAAAGACAGAATTGGGTGCAGAGGAAGGCAGAATGAGAGACGGGTTGTATGAGAAACAAATAAGGAACAACTGAAGTTATTAATGAACTTTCTGACAGAAGAGGACATTAAATGTGAGTGTTAAAGATGTGTGTGTGTGTGTGTGTTTAACAGAACCCCATGCGTGTTGAAGAACATGGCATTAACGTGTAATTAAGTGAGAATGTAAGCTGCCAGTCAGTGTGTACTGAACTTCCTCCTCTCTCCTGATTGCTGTTAATTACTCTGATAATACGTTAGGGCGTGTGGCCATCACTGTCGCTCGCTCGGCACAATTAACACCGCTCAGCGCTAAAATAACGCTGTTTAGCATTTTTAATTGAAAACATCTTCATCTGAAGGATTTATCTGTGACCTTGACAAGACATCAACCAGCAGCACCAATCACAGCTCGTTCTCTAACGACTTCATTTCACACCAGATTCATAAACATAAATATAAACAGGAGTCTACAACAACATGTACACGTGATAATGAACACGGAGAAAAAACAAGAAGGAAAGGAAAAAGAGGATTACAGAGAATGAGTGAATGAATGAACGGGTGCAGAGAAAGACATAAAGATACACAAAACAGAAAGAAAAAATGAGAACATAGAGAAATAAAAGACAAAAAAATGAACAGAGAAATGAATGAATGATTGAATGAATGACAAATCTACAATGAGGAAATAAAGAAATAAGAAAGATAAAGAATGAAGAGAGGAAAAATGAATGAAGGAATGAATGAGAAAAAAGGAAAGAAAATCTGATAAATAAAAAAAAGAGAAACAGGCAGACAGACAAAATGAATGAATGAATGAATGTCTACAAAGAAATAAGAAGGAGTAGGAAAGAAAAAGAAAATAGAAAGAAAGCAGAGAAATATGAAAGACAAAGAATGAACAAAAAACTGAATGAATGAATGAAGTTAAAGAAAATAAATAGTTGATTAAACGAAAATAGAGAGAGAATGAATAAATGAAAAAATGAATGAATGGGTGCAGGAAGAAGAAAGAAAGACAAAATATGCTGATAGAGGAAATAATGAGAAAAGTAAAGGAGTAAGAAAGGCAAAGAATGAACAGAGAAATGAATGAATGAATGAATGAATGCAGAGGAAAAAATACAGAAAGGAAGGAAAACAGACAAAGGAAAAAAGAAAAAAGAGACAATGAATGAATGAATGAATGAAAGGCTTCATTACTTCAGAATGTACCGCACCATCATTATCGTGTTATGATTTATCATCCTAGCTGCCTTTCTTCACTGGTTAACTTCTGCTACAACAACAACAACAACAACAACAACAGCAACGGCACTTACGGCGTCCATTTGTGTCACAATTCCCAATTAACTGGAAATACAGCTAGCTAACATTAACCTTAGCTAACATTAACCTTAGCTATCAGCAATACTAACTTTTTCACCTATTAACGACTTTATCGTGTTGTAAAGCGATTAATAACAGAAATGCTCTAAACATGAAATAATACATCCAGAATATCAGTTAACTACAGCTCTAACTTTCCATCAGTGCTAATGTCAGTTAACGTTACCTTACACTGATCGCTGTGAAGACATTTATTTCTTTTAGTCAGCTTGGAATCTGTCATTGCTCAGTTCTCCTACAATTCTGGACACATCTTCGAGGTTTATGAGCAAAGGTGATAATAATGCCAGCATTTCTGTGGTAAACTGTCAGCTGTAAGGTTTTAAGGAAGTCATTTTACTCAGAGTCTGCGTACTTTCAGTTTTTGTAGCTATGAAATAATTTGATTTACAAAATGTATTAGTGCTGGAAAAACAACAAGATAAAAATAGTTCTCGGTAGCGAACTCTGACATTTGGGCCTTTTTATTGATTGCTTGTCCAGATCTGCTGGAGAAACCTGCTGGTGTATGTGTGTGTGTATATTATATACACATACACATACACATAATATATATATATATTTTCTCTTACACACTCTCTCTCACACACATGGCCACAGGTTCAGAGGTTCCTGCAGTTCTCGAGTGTTTCTGGGTGAGCTGCTCTTTTTTCACTCAGGCATCACAGCAGGATACACAACTCTGGGTCAATTCCTGTATATTAAAGTTATAACACACTGGTATCCGTTTCCGTTTCCTGACAGTTCCTCAACCTCTGCAACATCACTCCAAGTTATAACTGATCTCAACTAGGACTGATGATATTTTCTAATGAATTTAGTTGGTTCTATTTCCCAAAATATGAAAAAATAAAAAAAACTACTAGTCTTTGTTAAACCACTGTGATCCTGACCAGGCAGTTACTAAGGATGAATGAATGAACGCTGTACATTAATGAACATGGGCTTTCTTTGTCCTGAGAGATTCATATCTCATGAAAGTAAAACCCTTCTCTTAGCATGACTTTTTTTTTGTCAAATTTACAAAAATGTTGGAAACACTGATTTTCTTTGTACTCTCGTACGTATGTTGATCACCCATAAAGTGCGAAGCTCGTTCCTGCCGCAGCTCATTTGCATGTAGTAACGCCCACAAAACTCCATAAAAGGTCAAGTGCACAGACAGCAGGGAGCATGAAATGAATGACCAGATTAAAGACTGAAAAACACAAGTGGAAGTTATTTGACTCACATCTATGCTAATAAAAATATTTATTAATATAAAATATTAATAATAATAATGTGTTTTTGACCGAGACTCCAAAGCTCCTCTGTAAGTCACTCTGGGTAAGGACGTCTGCTAAATGCTGTTAAAGTAATAAAAATAAGCAATTTACCCTCGACAGTGAATTCCAGATATAAAAGTAATCTATGCAGATTATATGATTTGAAGTCGATCAAGTCAAGGTTTACATTAGTTAGTCTGCTTATGCGTAAAATTTACACACACACACTCAGGAGCATAAGTAGGATACAAACGGTTTTTTTTCCCAAACTTATAGAAGACTAAATTTCTTGTGTCAATACTCGTACGAGTGATTTACACATAAATCTGTTCATATATAGCTTGATAAATGAGGTCCAATGTATTCATATTTGGTTACCTCCCTAAAACATATGCTAGTAAATGTGCTTTTTGTGAGCATTTTAATGTTCGTACGTGTGTGACGGTTTGGTGTGTAGTGTGCATGTGGGTGTGGATGTGTACACATGTTCATTTACTATTCGAATGAACACAGTGTATTTGTGCGCTGTTATAGGTTAGCATGAAAAAACTGTGTGTGTGTGCATGTGTGAGAGAGAGGAAGAGATAATTATATAGGGATCTCTCTATATAGGGATCTCTCTATGAAGATGCGCTTCAGACTAGAGTGAATAAAAAGTGACACTCTTGAAAGAAAGAGAAAATGGGGATGAAAGTGAGAGAGCAGAGTTTCAGTTGAAGAGTCTGCAGCTTTGAGCCTTTTTTTTTTCTAATTGTGGCCAAAATCAAATTGAAGGGATCTTGCTGCAAATGAAAGTGCATGAGTGCCCCCTTTAGGCCAAAACACACATTGCTCTTCCAATACTCTGATATTAAGATACATTTTTCACACACACACACAAAAAAAAAGAGTGAATATAAAAAAACTAAGCAGCTTGTGTCAGTCTAATCTAAATGGAGGTATTTAATTGTCTATGTTAGCTTATATAACATTAATAACATGATTATAACTGTAAATTAATGAACATGCCAAGTTTTCATTACTGAGAATGGGTTTCAGTCCATAAGTGATTTAAATTCAATTTTAAAACTATATGTGTCAGTTCTTTGCTAACAATAAGTATAATATAAATCAGTAACTAAATGATAGAAACACATCACACAGTCTTATATCTGAATCAATATCAGGTGTTAGGAGTGTACATGTTTTACCATTCGAATGAAATAAATAGCCATAAAACCATATCTGATATTCAGAACGGTATCAACATCCTTTTACTGTCTCGGTTTTATAAAATCTTTTCAGCAAATTATACCACAGCATTGCTGACTTGTAGATTCTGATTGGTCAGAAGTTGGTTCAACTGGAAATCACAGGTTTATATTAATGCTCTCGTTCTAATACGATATCATTTCTTTAGTAACAGCTCTTTCACAGGGACTTGTACAGTGGGCACTCCACATAAACAGATTTAAAAATGTGTGTAACTGTTGATATGGTGAAGTTTTCTTTTAGGAGATGTTTATTTAAGGAAGGAGTCTCCAGTGTCAGTGCTTTGTTACAGTCAAAAATAAAGCTGTAACTTTAAGATTTTTTGACATATTTAGGACGGAGGAGTTTATGCTTTGTGGTTTCTTGGTAATGTGACAAGCGTTTTTTGCCTTATTAACTTCAAGAGAGAAAAAAATAGGCTGGTGAGGGAATGAGTGTTTATAGCTGCTATAACGTAAAGGAGAACAGGAACATTCCACAACATTAAATGTAACTATAAATGGATAAAAAGTATGATGTGTCATCTTTTAACAAATAAAGATGATAATCTTTGGCAAAATGCTAAAGAATAAAGCACATTTTTTGGAAATGCTGTTATGGGAAAATAATCAATTTTGGGGGTAAGAGAAACTGAGTAACTTTGCTTCATCACACCACTGTATCAATCATTATTTTCCTATAAAAGCACAACATGGAGTGTTTCATTCATCTTGAGTATGAGGATCAGATCTAGATTAGCTGAAACCGTGTATTTGGTGTACTTAAGAAACCCATTGCTTATTAGTGGTTTTAACAGATTGATCTTTGGAGCGTAGTCGTGTTTGCTCTGGATGCAGCTGTGTTTAATTAAAAACTCCATGTAATGTAAAAATTACATTATTTATGCAAAAAAAAAAAACATACATTTTGCTCAGAACAAGGAAAATGGAAGTATATACAGGAAGTTGATATGCATATTACCGGCAGTACACCAATCAGATTTCTGTCTAAATGGGGACGAATTGCACTACAAATATAAATGCATGTGGTTAAATTATGATCAGGATCTGATTCAGATACAAGACACATTAATCAGCGGGAGTCATGAATATATATGTAGACTCACCATCCACTTTATTAAGAACACCAGCACCCCTGCTTTGTCATGCAAGGATCCAAACAGCCAATCATGAGTAGGCAGCACAATGCATAAAATTATACAGATACAGGTCAAGAGCTCTAGTTAATGGGGGGGAATGTTATCTCAGTGACACACAACAGTAGAAGACCACATTGGGTTCCACTCCTGTCAGCCAAGAACAGGAATCTGAAGTGGACACAGGATCACCCAAACTGGACATGTGATGACTGGAAAATCATTGCCTGGTCTGAATCACAGCATGAATCCATGGACCCAACCTGCCCAACAGTTCAGGCTGGTGGTGGTGGTGTAATGGTGTGGGGAATGGTTTCTTGGAACACGTTGGGGGTTGTAATACCAATCAAGCACCATGTGAACGCCACAGCTTATCTGAGTATTGTCACTGACCATGTGCATCCATTTATAGCCACAATGTACCATTTTAAAATATTTCCAGCTTGATAATGCACCTTGTCACAAAGTCATCTCATACTGGTGCCATGAACATGACAAAGTGCACTTCAGTGGCTTGTCCAGTCACCAGATCTGAATCCACTAGAGCACCTTTGGGATACAGAATAAAAGATTCGCAGCATGAATGTGCAAACAAATCTGCAGCAATTATGTGATATAATCACATCAACATGGACCAGAATCTCAAAGGAATGTTTCCGACAGCTCGTAGAATCCATGCCATGAAGATTTGAGGCTGTTCTATCATGCATCTATCAGCATTAGTTTGGTGTTTGTAATAAACGTAGCCAGTGTTTTCATGGTTCTGACCCCAGCCTGTTGATTTGATTTGATTCTGATGCATCATTTGAATGAACTGCCTGATAATCTGTTGCATGAAAGAATGCATGATAGTTTTAGGTTGAGTGCTTCCACTTCAGAGGTGCACTATACTACACAATCTCACCGCAGGTTTCACACATTATCAGGAGTTGATAATGTAACAGGCAATATCTCCCGCTCTTCATCTATATCTTGCACTTCTAATTAACACACACGGATACCTGCGAAACGACGAATGTTGACGGCAGTGTGAAATTAAAGATGCATAAAGATTACATATGGAATTTTCAATCATGATCACTTCAAAGTCACAATCCTGAGTAAAACTCCTCAAAGATTTAGCACAGCTTGGCACAGTTCAAAGTATAAAGAGTGTTTATAGATTGAAAAAAAATGCTTCAAAGCGCAGCGCTTCTTCTGTTAAATTGTCACAGATGGTGAGTTTGTCTCAGACGCACTGACAGCATCTGTGCTTATTTTATCATTATGTGTTGCATCTCGTGCAACTTTTCTGAGGCGACGCTGCTGCCAGAAACTGTTGCTAATGAAAAGTTTACTGGAGTAATTAGATTAACAGAGACCAGTCGGAATTTCACCAACTATTTATACTCGTGAAGATCTTTTTGGGGGAAATGGCAGCCAACCAGCACTCCAGGACTGAAGAAGAAAAAATTATTCCAATGAAGACTCTTTATTTAGATGAACAAAAGAGAACCAGAGCTTTACTAGATAGTGAAACTAGTCATATAAATGGAAAATAGATGAAAATAACATCTATGGCTGTTTATTTAGTTTTCTTACTTTCATCCTCATTCACTTTCAATGCTGAACAAAAACACTGAACTTACTTTACACCACAGCGCTGTTGGATTCTGGATCGTAATTGGACTGTAATTGGTGTTGATTAATTGTCTATAACAGCAGCTCTGACAGTAGTGCAGCTTCAAATCACAGGTTCATATTAATGCTCCCGTTCTAATACGTTATTGTTTCTATAGTAACAACTTAGGGACATGCACAGTGGATGCTCCACATAAACTGATTTTTAAAAATTGTTCATATGTTGATTTTCTGTCAAGAGATGTTTATTTAACATTTGTGGAAGGAGTCTCCAGTGTCAGTGCTTTGTAACAGTCAAGAGGTAAAGCTGTAACTTTTCTGACATCTTCAGGACAGAGGAGTTTACGCTTCTTTGTGGTTTCTCGGTAACATGAAAAGCTGCATTTTATGCGTTTAAACTTCAAGAATATAATTTAAGTGAGAAAAGGAACTAACTTGTTCCTTTGTTCCCCAACATTAAAAGCAGCTGTAAATGGATAAAAGTGTAATTAATTGATAAAAAGTGTCATTGTTGGCTCTGATATAAGAGGAATAAAACACATCAAGACATGCTCTTACAGGGTGGTACCGGGAACTTTGCTTCATCACACAACTCTGTTGTTGATTATTTGCCTGGCATTGAGTGTCTTACTTCTTACATACAGCAGTGAAGAAAGAGAGATAGTGTGTGAGAGAGAGAGAGATTTAAAAGCCTGGCCACCATTTGCCTTGCAGCTCTTTTGTCTTCTGCCATGAGTAATTAATTACAGATTGCAAAAGCTTCTGTTTTTCTTTTCTCTGTTTTTCTTTTCTATTTATGAAAAAATAAATGTGTCATTTTCACGCTAGTGAAAGTTCATTTACAGAGGGAAGAAGCTCTGAAAAGGCATACACAAGTATTCAGTTGCTTTGTTTACACACTCTGTAAAGTAGAAGTCCAAAGAGCAACAACATATTTTACAGTAGACGAGAGTAAACGTGACGTCTCTCCCTCCATCACTGACTCAATACAGGCTGTGTTTAAACAGCACTCTGTTGGAATGGCATGATTTTTCTCACTTAAATGCTCTGGAAATGAGTTTCTCTCTATCTCTTTCTCTCTCTATCTCTTTCTCTCTATCTATCTATCTCTCATTGTGTAGATGCGAGGATACGTTTCATCATCTCTCTCGTCTCGCCGTCTCCGTTCTCCTGGGAGGACGACGTAAAACTTGCGGAAGGTTTCATCAGATACGATTCCAAATACAGGCCTAACAGGTGTCCGAGTCCCTCATGTAATCTTCAGCAATGCACACACACTCACACACACACACACACAAAAACACACAAATACACTGTATATACATATATAGAGAAAGTCACAGAAGGTAATTTAGCACCTCACACTTCCCAAATCCCTCACACACACACACACACACACTGTATATACATATATAGAGAAAGTCACAGAAGGTAATTTAGCACCTCACACTTCCCAAATCCCTCACACACACACACACACACAC
>CM040469.1:2331248-2345710 GCA_022758105.1 Pangasianodon gigas | reverse complement strand
CACACACACACACACACACACAAGTACACTGTATATACATATATAGAGAGAGTCAAAGAAGGTAATTTAGCACCTCACAATTTGTTTTTATTTGTTTGTTTGTTTGTTTAGCTGAAGACTGGTGAAGACAACAATTACAAAAAAAAAATTGTTGGCCTATTGCTGTGGTGTAAGAGGAATAAAACACTTCAGGACAAGCTGTTATAGACAAATAATCAACTGCAGGGTGGTAACCGTAACTCAGCTTCATCACACCACCTCACGATGATTATTTTCCTATAACAGCATGACACTGAGTGGTTTATTCCTTATATAACAACTCTCTGAACTCTCTCAACTCAAGATTTGCATTGAAATTTGAAAATGAAACTCATCAAAAGAGAAAAATCCACCCAAATCAGATTTCTTGCCTTTTTATTTTTTTGCTCATGATTTGTAGTCATTTTCACATATTTATACTTCTTTAATTAATGAGTGTAAATTAATTCATGTTCTTTTTATGTTTTTTGTCTGAAAAATATCTTTAGACACATCTTAAACCCTCATAAATCCCAAACTAACACTAGTACAGTGTGTTTTTGTTCAGGAGAACCATGTTGTGTAATGAATAAATTTGATAATGAGTGTCATTGCTGTGTCAGGGAGTTGTGATTATATAACATTATATAACAAAAAAAATGACAAAGGGATGTTTCACAAACAGCATGTTTCAGTGACACGTAGACTTATCTTGTATAAGCTGAGCAGAGTCAACACAAGGACAAAGCAAAGGTCAGCAGGGCTCAGTGGTGTGTGTACACACACACACACACACACACACACACACACACAAGGCCATCTTATCTGTGCACCGCCATCGATTATTGATCTCCTATTGAAACCTTTCTTATCAGGAGCAATTGGTCAGGTCACGTCTTTCAAAAGTTAATGCTAGAACATGCACTGGGACACACAAGGTCACGTCTCGAGTCAAGTGGAGCATCTTTATACGTGAATCACGTCTCAATGCCTTTTAAACCAAAATCTCAGAATTTCTGACCCTTTCACACTCCATGGGTTTCATAGCTTGTGTGGTGTTCACATGTCACTCTCGCAGACGAGACTCGCACACAACACCATTTATATGGAGAGATCCCTGCTTTCTCATGAAAATAGAGATAGAGAGCTGTCTATCATGTGACTGTGTGACTTTGTCACTAGTTTGTACAGAAGCAAGAAAAAAGAGAAATAAGAGAAAAATGTAGAGGAATGATTGGTTGGGGAGATCAATCAATGAGGACTGTCTGTTCTGCAAAGAGAACCGGAGGTACAGTGCAAAAAATGTAGCTATTTTTACACTGTGCACCACCAGGAGTCGTAATTGTTTTAATTTTTGCTGTTCCTAACAACCATTTGGCTATGGCATGCTAAATCAATTCTTATAGCAGTGATATTATTGTGCTTACATTTTGCCCTCACACTCCTACACAAATAAATCGAAGATAAACTGGATTCAGGGATCTGCTGCGCATGACAGCAGAAGAATTTTATTTCATCTTTGAATCACATTGGCTGTTTCTCATTATTGTGGGAACATAGAGGGAGTAGTCACCAAGCCCCAAAATTAGTTGGCCACTGGGAAATCAGGGCTAAAATCATGTAGTGTGCACTAGGCTTTAAAGACAAGCTACCAGGTCAAAAATTAGCCGCAAGTGTCATTTCTTCCTTTGTTTAATATCAGCGCCAGTCCTGGTACAGGTTCCACCAGCGTCTTGAAATACTTCCTGTCAATTTTAGCCGACTCTTCCACTGACTAGACACAATTCACTTAGAGTTTGTGGTATTTATCTGCTTTTAGTGTTTCACCTGCTGTTCTAAATAATCCCACAAGTGTATGTTTACAACATTCTAGCAATTTTAATGACTTCCTTTTGCCATACCAAATGCAGTAACACCATTTTTCTGCTCCGTGACGTCCTTCTTCCTACTTATTTTACACAAAACTATCTCCTCACATGTTCCGGACATAAAGCGGAGCTACTTTTCCCACCCTGACGTTGATTACTTTCCAATAACAACACATCTCAAAGTGTTTTATTCCTCATTTGCTTTATTAAATAAAGAAAAACATACTTTTATCTGTTTTTAGCTCCATTTAATGTTATGGAGCTTCTAAGAAACAAGTCAGGTCCTTTTCTCACTTCCGTTATAGCAGCTATAAACAGTCGTTCCCTCACCAGCCTCTCTTTTTTCTCTCTCCTGAAGTTAATAAGAAAAAAACTCTGCTTGTCCTGAAGATGTCGGCAAACTTAAAGTTACAGCTTTACCTCTGACTGTTAAAAAACTCTGATATTGGAGACTCCTTCCATAAATGTTAAATAAAGACATTTCTCCTTACAAAAAACTTCACCATATCAATGGTTACACACGTTTTTAACACGTTTATGTGGAGAATCCGTTGTACAAGTCCCTGTGAATGAGCTGTTACTATAGAAACGATAACATTAGAGCAAGCACATTAATATAAACCGACATTAATATAAACACCTTCTGACCAATCACAATTCAGAATTCAGTGGTATATGTGCGTGATAAGAGCCTTAAAAATGCTGGCGGTGTTTTTGTCATTTTAAACCATCACCACATCCAAAGGACACAAACACACTTACAGAATTATTGGCACTCTTTATAAAATTTTGTCATGGTGAATATATTAAATTAATAAAACATCCAGTGATATTTTGAGCTTAATCCTATGGGTGGGTGGGTATTTCCGTGACATACTGTTTTAATTTTCAAACATTTTTCAAGCTTTTTCTTAAGCAGCCCATTTTTTCCTGCAAAACACTGATTTCAAAGTTATTGGCACCCCTACAGTTAAAATGCGCTGAGGCCTGGTGTGTTTTTTGTCTAAATGTAAGACAGGGAAAGTAGTGAGGCTTGTGAGGGAACAACAGTTTACAACTTATCTTACATAAGTGAGAATGGGGACTGTTTCCAGTGTCGGAAAACTTACTCACTTTTACAAAACTTAACTATTTTAAATGTCCCCCAGGGGTGCCAGTAATTTTGCCCCATAAGAATTCCTCTATATTAATACAATGAAAATGTTTTTTGTAAAAGAAAATGTTGAATCATTGTGTGTAATATTTATTTTATACAATCTCTAAGTATGCCAATACTTTTACTACACATACGTGTTCAATTTATCATCACAATACACACACACACACATACACACACACGGAGAAATGTGCTTAGTCACATACACGCTACAGGTACATGCAGACAGAGCAACATACTATCACATTTATCTTCAGAGACACACACACACACACAGCATCATCTGACATGTATTGGTTCACCTACAAGCTTTTCCACAATATAGTGGGTTTTTTCATTTTGAGCAACACACACAGGCAGTAATCGCTCTGTGTGCAGGGACTGATTAAAGTGTGTGTGTGTGTGTGTGTGTGTGTGAGATTTGGGGTGTAATAGGGCAGCTGAGTCACTGCTGTAGATCTTTCAGATCAATACAGCGTGTAACTGAGCACACAAGGCAGAAAACATGATATCAGGAGCAATTCGATGTACAGTGTACATTCACACACACTCTCTCTCTCTCTCTCTCTATCTATCTATCTATCTCTCTCACACACACACACACACACACACACATACAGTCAGGTACTATTTGGACAGTGACACAATTTTAATAATTTTGCCTCTGTACACCACCTTACTGGATTTGAAATGAAGCAATCAAGATGTCACTGAAGTGTAGACTTTCAGCTTTAATTCAAGGCGTTTAACAAAAATATTGCTTTAACCGGCCATTTTTAAACTCCATCCATTCTCACAGGCCCAGAAGTAATTGGATAAACGAACATAATTATAAATATGAGTATTATATTTAATATTTGGATGCAAATCCTTTGCAGTCAGTAACTGCCTGAAGTCTGGAACCCATGGACATCACCAAAGCTGAGCTTCCTCCCTTGAGCTGCTTTGCAGCTTTACTGCAGCCGCCTTCATTCGCTGCTTGTTTGTGGGTCTTTCTGCCTTCAGTCGCTGCTTGTTTGTGGGTCTTTCTGCCTTAGGTTTTGTCTTCAGTAAGTGTAAAGCAGCTCAGCTGGGTTGAGGTCAGGTCTTAAGAAGCTCTTGGGTTGCTTTCGGTACGTTTTGGGTCGTTACCCATCTGTACATTGAAGCGCCGTGATGCTTGGCTGTAATTCCTTTAATGCAATATTTTTGTTAAATGCCTTAAATTAAAGCTGAAAGTCTACACTTCAACTACACAAATTGTGTCACTCTCCTAATACTTATGTACCTGACTATACACACACACACACTCACACACTCACAAACACTCTCTCTCTCTCTCACACACACACTCACTCACTCTCTCTTTCATACACACTCACACACACACTCACACTCTCTCTCACACACATGTACACACTTGCTCTCTCTCTCTCACACACACACACACTCTCTCTCTCTCTCTCTCTCTCTCTCTCTCTCTCTCACACACACACACACTTTCTCTCTGTCTCTCTCTCTCTCTCTCTCTCTGTCTCTCTTTCACACACACACACACACACACATTGATTCTCACTAAGTAATTTACTACCATTAAATCTCCAAATCAAACACACACAAACACTGGGTCTCTCTGTCTGTCTCTCTCTCTCTCTCACTCACACACACACACACACACACTTAGTGTCTGTAATCCTAAGTGTCTCTACTGGATGTTTGTGACAAAAGGTCCCCCTTCGGTTTTCTCTTCACTGTGTGTTTGTGTGTGAAGATGCCTGAGTACCTGAGGACACCCTATCAGCTTTTCCTTTCAGTGTGCCCTTGATCACTTCCCCTCAGCTCTCAGTAGTGTGTTTCAGACACTTCACACCAGTGTCCACTTGCAGCAGACGCAGACACACACACGCTCACACACACACATATACACACAACCTCAGCAACAAGAGCAAATGTTTTCTCAGAGATGAACACATGTTTCTGTCTCTCTCTGTACAGCAGCTTATGGCATTAGAGTTGCTCACGTTTCTTGATGTTGCACAAACACCACACGTGCATTTCCCCGCTTAGCTTCCACAGAGTTATTATTGCACCTAGTGGTCAGAAATGGGAACTGCAACAGGCACTAACAGACATCGATGGGGCAGGATGTTGACTGCCCCATACACACTCTATGAACATTTTCAGTGGATAATAAGGAGGAGCAGACAGGACAGTTTAATGACTGGGTTGCCAGATTGGGTTAGTTTAAAATAATTCATGGATTCCAAGAGTTTGTTTTATAGCAAATCATCAGAATTAAATGTAATAAATTTCCACAAAGTGTAAACGCAGACGGTGTGTGTATGATTTACAGAATCTACATTTCCTTTTGTAAGATATATGACAAAGACTGAAAGAGGGAAAGGTGGATTATGGAGTGGATAATATTTGTACATCAGAAGCGCTGTATGTGTGATACACTTGTTTTCCAAGAAAAGGCTGAGAAAAAGAAGAAACGTGTCTCCTGTTTCCAACATGTTTCCAGTGTCCAGATGTTTAGGCTACTTCCAGGTCTTTTGTGTGGGTTTTGAGATCTAGCTGAGCTGGAAACCTGGCAACCCCAGTCAGTAACCTCTGGCCATATCCTCTTACTTCACTTTGATTCGAGAGCTATCACATTTTAATAGAATTCAGGATCTGAATGTTTATAACATAAATAATATCAGTGGAACACAAGCAGCACCTCAATCATGCAATCACATGATTAAAATTCTGCTAAATATTCAGAAAATTTATTAACACGGTTCATTTTAGACAAAAAATTCAAAAGTTCTCCTTTCTCTCTATTCTTCTTCAGGATGCATTAATGCTGTAAATCCTCTCAAACATGCTCCTCGCAGTTGACAGTTCTTTCTTTCTTTCTTTCTTTCTTTCTTTCTGTTCCCCTCTATACCCATTTTAACCCAACTTCTCTAATTTACTTACTCTCTTTTTTATTCTTATTTATTTGTTTGTTCTATTTTCTTTTTCTTTCTTTCTTTCTTTCTTTCTCTATATATCTACTTTTTGTTTGTCATTTATGTATTTGTTTTTTTGCTTGTTTGCTTAATTGTTTCTTTGTTCTAGCAACCTTTTTCTTTTTTTACCTGCATACCCAACATTCGCATTATTTTTCTTTATTTTTCTTTATTTTATTTTATTTTCTTTCTTTCTTTCTCTTTATCCCTCCTTTTTCTTCATCATTTATTTATTCGATCAATTATTCTACAATAATTTCCAAAAGTTTCAATGTTTTTAATATATCACACATGGAGAAATTGATGAGTCTTTCTACATTTTTTTTTCTGAAAATATTTCCATCACTTTTTATCTCACTTTTTTATCCAACTTTTCTACTTTAGACAGGAAAAATAAAATTCTAGAGTTTCTAAAATTCAGGTCAAAGTTAACATTATCTATGAAATCCGTTCCAAGTAGGTGGTAGAGTACACACACACACACACACACACACACTGTGTGAATGAGTACGTGCATTAGTGCTGTAAGAGTGACAGTGGGCGTGGCCACGATTACCTAACCTGAGGGATTTCCTTTGCTGACCAACAGGTTGTGAGCATATAAATTCTCTCTCACACCACACTAACACACACACACTAACACACACACACTTACACACACTTACCTTCCCAAGCCTGTGTATTGGATCTTCACTCCACACCGGACTCTAGCAGTGCAAAAGATGCTGAAATCTCTGCGTTACCAGTTTAAGGTGAGTAAAACAACAGTTTAATAATAAATAAATAAATAATAAACATTTCTTTTTTAAAAATGAATGCATAAAATGAAAAATATCTTCAGTGTAGATATTTTTTCAATGTATTAATATTTCTTGTGTAAGATAATTATGAAATTATTATATACCTATCCAGCCTATGTATACTTTTTATTCTTTATTTTTCAATTTTATTCTTTCGATTTCGACATTTTTTATGCACAATAAAAATTTTTTAGTGCAGTAAAATAATACACACATATCATTACATACTGATTTTTACACAGGCTTTATTTATTTCTTTGTTTGTTCATGTATTTAATGAACTTTTTTGCCTTTTAGTGTTTATGAATGATGATTAATGTTTGTTTTATTCATCATTTTTAATGCACTTTTTAATTCAACTATTTTGTCCATTATTAATGCACTATGAGCTACATAGTAATATATACAAAATGCTTCATAAAAGAAATGATTATTACGTGATAAGATTAGCAGTTAGTAAAATAATTCTTGATACAGGTTACATAATCATATAATAATGTTGAACTATTAAATATATCGCCTACATTTCAGATCCATTGCTAAAATGTTTCAGTCTTATCTCAAGACTAAATATCATCTCACATTACAGTGTACGTCTCTGTAATGCTAATTTGCATTGCTAAGGGTGCTTTTTCAGATGCTAATGAGAGAGTTAGTGCAAATGATTAATTATCTTAAAGTCTTTGTCATTATCAGATCCCTGTTGTTGTGTAAATGAAGTCAGTGCACGTCGTCTTTGTTCTTTGATGGTAATCAACACTTGGTCAACAGTCTGTGGTCAGTTTAAAGCGAGATATCATCATGAAACTAGCTGACCGTTGATTTGATTGTTACATAAGTGTTTGGATTTGATATGCAGGATCAATAGACGTCAGTAGAAACACGTGCAAGGCGCATAATGACTCATCCCATAATGACTCATCCCATAATGACTCATCCCATAATGACTCATCCCATAATGACGCAGGATGTTTCCTGACCACTACGTCACCTTTAAACACCACAACTTCAGGTCTGTAAGCGCTTTCCTGAACCTTTCATTATAGCACAAAGATAATTATCCTGAAAAGGGAGAGGATGTCCGCTGTACACGTCCCTGCGAATGAGCTGTTACTATAGAAACGATAATGTATTAGAACGAGGGCATTAATATAAACCTGTGATTTGTAGCTGCACTACTATCAGAGCTGCTGGTATAGAAAACTAATCAACACTTTCTGACCAATCAGAATCCAGAATGAAACAGCGCTCTGGTATAAATATTATAATATTTGTACACTGTGTATTAACATTTTGGTTAAACTCGTTAAAGAAATGAGTTCGAGTAAAAGTACATCTAATAGTAACAGAAATAGTTTAAATGGACTGAGAAAGGTTTTTATTTTATTGGAAAAAGGTCTAGATGGAGCTGGAAACGGTCGATCTGGATCACTGTAATGAAGCACACGCGATCGAAACCGTTGTTCTAGCAGTGTACATGCACACAAATAGCTCTCATTTGCAGCATTTGCAGTTTGACCTCTGACCTTGGTCTCCGTGCGTCTCTACATGCAGCAGGATCGACTCTCAGATAACGTGCTGCTCATCCACTTACAAAACCTAGCTGTGAAAATCACCACAGTTTGATGTAGGAGTGTGACGATACACAGATCTTTACGCTGAATGTACAGTAGTCACTCAGCCGAGACAGCAGCGTTCGCTTCTTTTGCTACTTTTGCTCTGGAGCTTTGATGCTAATGTAGCCTCGAGTAATGAAAGACACGCCCGAAATGTCAGACCACACCCAGTTCCTCAGTCTCACAGACACGCTGCTGTGGTTTAGGACACAGAGGACACACAGGGACTTCCTGTCTTCTCTAAATATGAACTAAACTGTTCTGTCTGAGCACTGGAACACTGCAGAGGCGGCCATCTTGAGTCTGCATAAAAAAACAAAAATTTCTCTTACATTGCCTTACATGTTAAGTTGATAATATATTTCCAGCCTGCAAAACTTTCTTTCTTTATTTCTTTCTTTCTTCTGCATCCCATTTATTTATTTATTTATTTGTTTGTGTGTTTGCTTGCTTGCTTTTTTGTTTGTATGATTTTTCCCCCATTTGCATGCCATTTCATTCTTTCTTTCTTTCTTTCTTCCTTTCTTTCTGCATCCCATTTATTTATTTATTTATTTATTTATTTATTTATTTATTTATTTAATTTGCTTGCTTGCTTTTTTGTTTGTATGATTTTTCCCCCATTTGCATGCCATTTCTTTCTTTCTCTACATTTATTTATTTGTTTGTTTGTTAGTTTGTTTGCTTGCTTGTTTGTTTGCTTTTTGTTTGTATATTTATTTGATTTTTCCCCATCTGCATGTCTTTCTTTCTTTCTTTCTTTCTGCACCCCATTTATTTATTTATTTATTTATTTGTTTGTTTGATTGCTTGCTTGCTTGCTTGCTTTTTTGTTTGTATATTTGTTTGATTTTTCCCCCACTCTCATGCTTTCTTTCTTTCTTTCTTTCTTTCTTTCTGTATCCCATTTATTTATTTATTTTTATTTGTTTGTGTGTTTGATTGTCTATTCATTTGTTTGTTTTTGTTTTTTATCCATCTGCATGCCTTTCTCTCTTTTTCTCTTTCTCTCTGTCTTCCTCTCTTTCCTGTCCACATTATTAATGGAATGAAGCGCTGGCTGATGGGCGTGCAGTAGTAATGACCGGATCCTGAGCCACCGTTAGCTCTGAAGCCGTGGAGTCACGTGTAAAAGAGGAAGCTGTACATGAAGCTCAGTAAATATCCTGATCCTCTATAATCCTGTGTGCGATGAAGGAGATCTAATAAAACGAGTGATAGGTGCTACAGAGTCAGAGGATTTGATTCAGTAATCAGCAGCAGGAGATTTCAGCTCAGAAACATTTATCTTAAATAAACACCATTCGGTTAATACGTGACTGAGGTGAAAGGCGTTTTTAACACGTGATGGGATTTATATTTCTTCATCAGTACAGACGGGATTTACAGTTTCAGCCAGGAATGCTTTATTTCTATGTAGTCATTTACTGAATAATTTACTTTGTGTGGATGTGAGGATGGATGTAAGGAGAAATGAGATCATTAGGTAACGCTAAACTGGTAGCTATACGCTACAGTGACTTAGCTACATTAGCTAATGTCCTGATGTGTTTTATTCCTCTTATACCACAGCAGTTTGCCTACTATTACAGTTTGTTGTCATTGATGTCTTCATCTGTCCCAAAACACTAAAACAAACAAGCAAATAAGATAAAATCGAAAACTTTTTAAGCCATTACAGGATAATATTTTGGATAATATTTTTGTATTTTTGTTTGTTAAAGAATGATGTCATAGTTTTTCTCCTTTTATAGTTACATTTAAACAAGTTTGTTCCTGTTCTCACATACGTTAGAGCAGCTATACACAGTCGTTCCCTCACCAGCCTATCATTTTTTCTTAAAAACAAAGACGCACTTTGTCATGTGACTGAAAGCTTTTGAGCTTTACCTCTGACTGGTACAAAGCACTGAGACTGGAGACTCCTTCCATAAATGTTAAATAAACACATTTCTCCTTACAGAAAACTTCACCATGTCAACGATTATACAGGTTTATTAATCCGTTTATGTGGAGCGTCTGCTGTACGAGTCCCTGTGAAACGATAACGTATTAGAACGAGCGCATTAGTATAAACCTGCACTGCTGTCAGAGCTGCTGTTCTAGAAAATTCATCAACACCTTCTGACCAATCAGAATCCAGAACAGACCACTGTTCCACTGAAGTTACAGCAGATGTTTGTTTCAGCCTCACACACATCACGGATCACTGTGTGTGTATTTCTTTTCCTGAATCCACAGAAACCCATTTGCACTAACACACATCCCCAAGGACATGTATAGGACTGTGTGTGTGTGTGTGTGTGTTTTAACTCAGAGGTGATAAATGCACTGCCAGTAAAAATGGAGCATTGAAGAAGGGCTTTTAAAAATGTCAGGTCCACTGACACATCTCAATCAGAGAGAGAGAGAGAGAGAGAGAGAGAGAGAGAATAAAACAGAAAGAGAGAAAGAGATGGAGAAAGGAACTAAAAGAGAACAGCAGAGATATGTAGAGAGATAGAAAGGAAAAGAGAGAGAAAGAAAAGAATAGAGAAAGACAGCAAAGTTGAGAGTGAGAGAGAAATGAACAGAGCAGGGTGTGAAATGGTGGAGAGAGCAAGAGAGATGAAAAAGAGAGAGAAAGAGCAAGAGGGGAGGAAACAAAAAAGAGAGAGATGGAGAGAATGTGAAGAGAGAGAAAAAGAAGGAGAGGTGGAGATAAGGGAAAAGAGAGAGAGAGAAAAATGAGATGATGGAAAGAAAGACGGATGAAAAAGATGGGGTGAAAGGGAAAATGACAGTGACTGAGGGATGGAGAGAAAGAGAGAAAGACAGATAATGAAGAGAGGAGAAAAGAGGGAGAGGTGGAGAGAGGGAAGAAGAGAGACATGAGATGATGAGAAATGAGAACCATGGAGAGAGTAACAGAGAGAAAGACAGACCGATAAAGATGGACTATGAAGAGTGTGGGATGATGGACAGGGAGAGAGAAAGAGAAAGAGACAGTGAGAGAGTGCAATGACAGAGAGAAAGACAGAGAGAGAGATGCAAAAAGAGAAAAAAAATGAGCCATGGAGAGAGTGACAGAGAAAAAGATGGAGAGAGAAGAATGTGTGATGATGGACAGAGAGAGAAAGAGAGAAAGATGATGATGATGATGAGGAAGATGATGGAGACAAAGAGAGAATAAACGAATGATTTATTCAGTCTCTCCTCTCGTCCCGTGTCACAGATGAGCCGTCTCAGTAAAGGTGAATCGTGCTCCATCTGGTTTGAGGGAAGTGTTGAAGACGAGGTGGATGATGATGAAGACTTCCACATGGTGGAGGTGAAGGATGAGTGCACGGATGGACAGAAGCTGGAAAACGAGTGCGCCTTCTGGGACGTCCCCCGTCTGCTCGGACTCGAGGGAATCACCGCGAACATCACGTCTGAGGATAGCAAAGTGCTGAGTATCACGCAGATACAGCAGGTTATTATTATTATTATTATTATTATTATTATTATTATTATAAATTCTGGATCGTGATTGGTCAGAAGGTTTTGAATGATTTATTTTCTATAACAGCAGCTCTCATGGGCAACTTGCTATCATATAAGAGGAGTAAAACACTTCAGGATGTGCTGTTGTAGGAAAATAATCAACTATAGGGTGGTAACAGTGACTCCGCTTCATCACACCACACCGTTGTTGATTATTTTTCTATTAAAGCACAACACGGAGTGTTTTATTCCTTACTGTTTAAACTTTATACAATAATTATTCATTAAATGATTATTAGATATCCATATACTGTATGATTGATATGATTGATGATACTAATGTGTGTGTGTGTGTGTGTGTGTGTGTAGCTCTCTCACTCACTCCCTGCTACATTAAGGCTGTGTGAGTGGATGTTAACGTATCGTACTCAGAGCCACGGCAGCAGTCTGAGGACGCTGTACAGAACCACCAACAAGCTGGACACCTGCATGATCGTCCTCGTTAAAGACACCTACGGACAGGTGAGTCTAACACACACACACACACATACACACACAGACAAACACACACAAACTGAGGAAATATGCACACACTGAGGGAAAAAACCCTACAGCTTGACTCACATCTGCACAAGTTTACTTCTATACAGCTGAGTGCAAAAGTTTGCACACCCTTAAGACAATTTAAATCCAATCTCTTGGGCTTGGCGGATTCTTTATTAATTCTTTAAGTCAAAGAAATGGTCCAATTGTGTATTTTTAGATATTGATAGTAAATATACTTTCTGAATACAATATATATATTAAAAAAAAACTTTTTCTTTACTTTTTTTTTTGTCTCACCACACCCTCCCCTTTTTTGGGGTTGTTACATTTAAATAATTTACAGTTTTTACACTGTACATAAATTAATTAATAATAATAATAACTTGTTATTATTAATTATATTATATTGTGGTAGTCATATTTATTCATATTTATTATATTATTATTGTCTATTGCAGGTATTTGGTGCCGTTTGCTCCGCCCCTCTCAGAGTAAGCTCCACCTACTACGGCACAGGACAGACCTTTCTCTTCTCATTTTCTCCACATCTACAGGTGCGTTTCATGCTTTTCTCTCTCTCGTATTTCTCTTTGCCCTTTATTTCTTCCTCTCTCTCCCTCTCAAAAATCCCTGTTCCTAGAAGAAGAAGCCTTTATTTGTCACATATACATTACAGCACAGTGAAATTCTTTCCTTCACATATCCCAGCTTGTTAGGAAGCTGGGGTCAGAGTGCAGGGTCAGCCATGATACTGCACTCCTGGAGCAGAGAGGGTTAAAGGCCTTGCTCAAGGGCCCTACAGTGGCAGCTTGGTGGTGCTGGGGCTTGAACCCCTGACCTTCTGATCAGTTTACCAGAGCCTTAACCGTTGAGCCACCACTGCCTTATTACATAGCATTAGTACTGTTAATAGTAATATATAATATTAATAACTAACCAAATTATTGCAAACACACATCTCTTTCTCTCTTCTGTTTTGAGAACTGTGTAAATGCATTAACGTCTTCATAAAGCTGTGTGTAACACGAATGTGTGTGTTTTTAGGTGTACAAATGGACGGGCATTAACTCCTACTTCATTAAAGGAAGCGTGGACTCTCTGGTGTTCGGAGGAGGACTGTAAGGAAAATTATCTTCACACTACTGAAGTCAACACAATAATACATGATGCAGTGTGTGTGACGTTTTCCTGTGATTCCTGTGTTTCCTCACAGAGGCCGGTTCGGTCTGTGGCTGCACGGAGATCTGCTCCGGGGCCGCAGTCAGCGATGCGAAACCTTCAATAACGACGTGTTGTCCTCAGAGGAAGATTTTATCATTAATGAGCTGGAGGTGTGGGCTCTCGTATGACTGTACACCTCATGTTACGTTATAATCTGAAAAAGAGCCAAGCCGACCTCAGCATCGGCTTCGGCATCGGCATGTGCATGAGCCTCGGCTCGGCCTGAACGAGGCAGGGGAGCACATTTCACATGGATGGAATCGCTGACGGCTCTGATGATGAGCTTTCACACATGCCAACACGCATCACGAACCATCACCACGCACTAGAGATCACATTTGAGGAATTAAATCACATTTGAGGAATTGTCATGTCTTAAATGCAGATTTCTGAGGATCAGCGTGATTCGCCACCAGAGGGAGCTACAGCCTCAGAGAAAGACAGAACTTTCTGGATTTGAGCCAAAGAGAAGAAGGGAAGAAATGGCTTTATGAATGCTAAGCATCTTAACTCATGTTAAATCCAGGTCAGAGAGGAAACAGTAGGAATCACTATGTTATAAACTTCTATTTGTTTCTATTCAATTGAATTTAGATCTGTATGTGATTAACAACAATGACATCACAAACTTAAGGTCACATGACACTTATTGAACTATGGAAGTATGAAATTGATGTGCAAATTGGTGGTCTATCCGATCTGGCCTCTATATTCAGAGTTAAACTTAATGGTTTCATTTCCTAATGAGAATTGAAATGATTTTCCCATTACGATCTAATGGTTTTAATGGTTTCCAG
>CM040469.1:2318940-2331148 GCA_022758105.1 Pangasianodon gigas | reverse complement strand
TGCAACTCTTAAAAAAAAAAAAAAAAAAAAAAAGGATAATGTTAAAAAAAACAAAAGTGGCTAAATCATGCAACATGCCGACAATCCAAAACATAACAAAAAATCAGAAAAATAATTTGAAAAGATCTGAAAGTCTCCAGATCTGATTTGAAGATGTCATTTTGTGATTTATTTTTTTAGAGAGGGGTGGCCTCTGATACGATTTGTATTCTGGTCTCTTATTACACTATTAAATATTATAAAATATTTAAATAGTAAACTATTTTGGCATTTATATGTCTTGTGATAATGCTACACTAATGCAACAAAAAAACAATAAATATCTTGTTTCTATAAATTACATTTCTTTGTCTTCAGTTGGTTTTAAGGGGATGCAAACTTTTGCACTTGTGCACTGAATGTCAAAATGCAAATTTCTCTAAATAATTCTGTATTATTTCTGAAGTCTAACCTCTGAAAGCATGAGGTTTTAATGAAATAGCCTCCACTTCCATGAATGCTTCATGAATATATCAGTGCCTTCTGGTTTCTCTGCACACATTCTAATGTGAAAATGTCAATAATAATAATAATGAAATCACCATGAAACCAAAGTCTGTTACACGCGGCCACCATAAAGACCACTAGAACCAAAAGGAAACCACTAAACACATCTGGAATGAGTCACAGGTCAAAAGTTAAACAGTTAGGACCATTAATGAAAACACAAAACACCATCATTAAGCTTTAGAAACCATTACACCACAGTGTTGTTCAATTCTCAAATCTGATTGGCCAGAAAGTTGATTAATTACATTAATAACAGCAGCTCTGACGTTGCAGGTTTATATTAATGTGCTTGTTCTAATATGTTATTGTTTCTATAGTAACAGCTCAGTCAAAGGAACTTGTACGGCAGACGCTCCACATAATCTAAACCTGCTAATGAACAGAATAAAGAAAATAGTTTCCTTTAAGGAGGAGGAGTTATTTAACGTTTTTGGAAGGAGTCTCCAGTGTCAGCATTTTGTAAGGGTCCGTAGGTTTTCCGCAGTTTCTCAGTAACATGACAAGCTGTGTGTTTTTTGTCTTATTAATTTCAAGAGAGAGAAAAAAGAGAGGTTGGTGAAGGAACCACTGTTTATAGCTGCTATAACCTGAGTGAGAACAGGAACTGATTTGTTTCCAGATGTTCCACAACATTAAATGTACATAACTATAAACAGATAAAAAGTATGATGTCATTCATTAATAAATTAAACATTCTAGCTGTTGGAAAATTGGAATAAATAATGTTATGTTATAGGAAAATGAGATTATTTTCCTCTAACAGCATGACATGGAGTGTCTCATTCCTTACGTACAAAACCATCAGGAAGAGGAACAGAAATCTGTGGTGGTGTCATTCTTCTTTTTAACAACGGTTTGTTCCAGCCTTCTTTACTCTCCACGTAAAAGCTGATTGTCTTTATGATATGAATCAAAAAGAGCTTTGTTTCTAGTCAAACCTCTAAAAGCGATGCGAAATTAATACTTACATGATCATAATGAACAGATCTTCTTCTCTCTCATTTTTTCTCTCTTTCCCCCACACTGAGAAAATGAAGGTGTGTTTCTGATCAATCATGCGTCACTTCGTAGCAGATGGTTTGCATAAATTAGTGCAGAAATCGTTCTGAAGGATATAATAACTGTTCCAGATGAATGGAGTAAATTGCAGTCTTGTAATAATCATCTTTTACTCTTCTGTATGAATTCTTAATCATGATTGGAGTTTTGCCCATATTATATGTGTGTGTTGCTAATTTATAGCTGTAACACAGGGGTGTCCAATCTTATCCACAAAGAGCCAGTGTGGGTGCAGGTTTTCATTCCAATCAAGCAGGAACCACACCTGATTCCACCTGTTTAATCAGCTCATCTTAGCTTTTAATAAACTCACGTGTGGCTTCTGCTTGGTTGGAATGAAAACCTGCACCCACACCAACCCTTTCCGGATAAGCTTGGACGTCCCTGCTCTAACAGATTCGTTAGAATTTGGATTGTACTGTATGTTGGAATGAGGTTTATGTTAATCAATACGGTATGTGTATAGAGTTTAAGGCATGGATGGACAGATAAAACAGATCAATCATGACACATGTTCCCTTACACAGGTGAGAAAGGTGTAAAATGTCACCAGCAAAATGAAAAACCTGACTAAACTTCTGAATTTAAATGAATACTAATCAGAACAACTAGATTTACCTTATATTGGTTTCTTCCCATGGGAAGATTTTCAAGATAGAGGAGTTTAAGAAGTATAAAAAAAAAGTATGATGGTGTCAGAGTAGTGCCGATACATAGATGGACTGCAACACCCATAAGCCATTGCATGTCACATGCTCACTGCTCACACCATGTCACATGAACACACCTGAATCACGTTGTTGTCTAGTTGTTCCGGGTATTTAAGTCACGTACTGTATAGCACTCCAGGTCGGTCTCTAGTCATTGTCACCTTTATTCTTATCATGTTCATGTTGTTGTCTAGCCTCACTGTTTCTCGTTCATGTTACATAGTCTTCATGTTTCATTTATCTCACTGTAAATAAATGTTTTTCTGCACTTCTGCACTTCTACCATTCCTGACAGAAGGATAAAAAGTATAAAGTAGTTCTTAAATAAATTATAAACTCTAATCATTGCCAAGTTACTGTGGTACAAGAAGAATAAAACACTTAACACAGAGACTCTGCTTCATCATAAATATTGGTTAAATAAATAACATTGCAATAATAATAATAATAATAATAATAATAACAATAATAATAACAATAACTTATAATGAATCAGCTTTGTAGGCAAATCAGTAACTGATCAAGTTCAGTTTGTTCAGGGAAAATCTGACGCTGTATCATCTTTAAAAAAGCTCATTAACACCCTGAAACTGTTGAAAGATTTGTGATGTGTTTAGCGATTCTGGTGCTAATGTGTTACTTGATGCTGTATTTTCATTATTCCAGTGAGAAGTTAGTGGTTGTGTGTTGCGCTGATGTCACAGAGGGACGTTGTTATTGCCATTGCAGTTACAGTGGAGTTTAGGGAAAATGTTCAGTCGCCAGTTCACCTACTGCCATGTTTTTGGACAGAGAACTGGAGAACCTGGAGGAAACCCACACAGATACAAGGAGAACATGTGGAACTCGACACAGACTGTAATCCGAGCTCAGGATCAAACCAGCGACCCCAGAGCTATAAGTATAACGATGTGGCCTGTAACTCAAAACACAATGAATGTATAAGGATGTTTCATTAATAATCTCCAGACAACAGAAACCAGAGATATGCTAAACCAAACAAAAATGCTCTGAGGAACGTGGAGAATGTCATTCCTTCATTCAGCTGAACTTTTGACCTAAACCCTGCAGGAAAAGATCGTTTAGCTGGCGTTATCAGAGTGTAAAGCACACAAGATCAGGAACGAAAGAGAGACAGAGATTATTTCTCATTGATTTTTATGCCTGTTGACATAGCCACTTTAGAACACTCTTTAGAAAATGTAGAACCTAGGATAGAGAGAAAAAAAGGGTTGCTCAAGGGGGTCATTAAGGGTACGAGCTTTCTAAATGGGTTCTACTTGGAGCCTTTTATGAAAGGGAAACATCCTGTTGTAGGGTTCTTCCTAGAATCTTAAGGATTCCTAAAGGGATTAGATAGTCAGATGGATGGATAGATAGATAGATAGATAGATAGATAGATAGATAGATAGATAGATTCATTGAGTGAATCCTGGGTACACAGACAGACAGACGGATGGATGGATGGATAGACTCTTAAAAAAATGAAGAACCATTTAGGGTTCTTTGGTTTAACCCTTAAAGTTCAGTGTAGAACCCTACAACTAAGTATATCCCCTTTTTTGGAAGCTACGAACACTTAATTTTACAACAAACCCTTAAAGAACCCTTGGAAACCTTGTTTGTATAAGAGTGTGTGTATTAATTGGATAAGTGTACAGTATGGTATTTTCTTCTCAATATCTAGAACCTTAAGATTTAACATTTTTAACATTTAACTGTTTGGGTTTAACATTTAGCTAAAGGTACTTGATACTTTCTTTAATTCTTTGGATAACTAATGGCTCTACCTGGAACCTCTTCTGATAGGGAGACACTCAGTTGTAGAGTTATACATAGATCCATTAAGTGTCAACTGAAGAACCCATAACAGCTGCAGTATACTTGCGTTTGACTACACAAGATGGCTGCTACACTTATCCTGTGGTTGTTTGGAGCACTGCTTGTATAGCACTATGTGACGCTGTGTCCATAAGTGACTAAACAAACTAGTGCTGTGTCTCAAATCGCATACTTATTTACTATTCTAGACTGTCACTGAGTACTGATGCTAACCGCTTTTCCTATTACAGTTAGTGTTTGAATTTTAAAAGCTTCTCATGTAACCTTCAAAAAACCTACCGAAAATTTGTTTTTTTGCATACTCCTGGATTTTCTAGATTATTAAATACATTTGCATGCAAGGGCAGCGTTTTAAATTTGAGACACAGCTCATGACAACCATCACAACGACAGTGGAAAGTTTTAACAGCGTTCGTGAACAATCACTGTGCATGAAATCACTAAACATGTTACAGTTCGACTCCAGGGATCGAATCCAGGGATGTTTTGGCTCTGATGTGCCATCTAGTGGTAAAGCACTAAATCCTCTAGATGTATATAAGATACACAGGCGAGTGTGTGAACGATGCTGCTCGCATTGCTGCCGCTTGTGCACACACATAAAGTCATGCATCAAGCATAAACCAGCCTTAAGGGTTCTACATTTTCTAATAGTGTACAAAGCACCACTTTACTGAACTATTTACTGACATGGCAAAAACGCATTATCAGGTACTCAGACCTGATTTCAAACTACAGTTGCTTGTAAACAACACACTTCATTCCTGCATGCCTCACTCTCAAATAAAGTCACTCAGAGGTATTTCAGCGTCACTGAACTGATAAGGAAACGGCTGTGAAAAGAAAATTCACTGTGAAAAGCAAACTTGGCTTGTAATTCAAGGCAAGCGGTGAACAAATACGATGTATTTTACGCATTTATCGAGCAATTTTATCTAAATGGCACAAGACAGTGCAGTGTCACGTTTGTAAATTTGCCAGATCAATAAATCTAAACGTAATGAAGTTTTGACCATAAATTATTTTACACATGCAAAATAAAGATGCCTTCAGACACTGAGAGCAAACTGTACAAAATCATAAAAATTTCACTGACTCAAAAGAAATTTAATTATATTTCATACAAATTAAGCACTCAGAGCCCAGCCTCCCAAATATTAAAGGCATAACTGGACATAAAAAACAATAAACTAGAGGTTTTAACTAAATGATGCAAATAATACGTTTACAAATCTGTTTTGCAAAATTGTTTATTAAAAAGGAGATTACAGAGTTTGAAACAAGTACATGAAGATTTGGAAATATATTTATAGAAAAGATTTCAGCTAAGTTAGACTCCAGTACTTGTTTTCTACATTTTCCAGTGGAAAAAAAAAAGAAGAAAAAAAACGTTGGACATCAAGCGTTTCTTGGCTGATTGATTTGACGTACGTGGAATATTGTGTAAATTTGCTTTTTTGCTTAATTTTTTTTTTTAATTCCTTCTTATCCACATATTATTGTGTTTTAAACATTGTGTTTTTAACATTATTGTGTTTTTATTCAGTATGTTTGCATGACCTCTTCATTTTCTTTTACATTTTTCAGTGCTAGGAATAAGAAAAATTTCATTAACCACTTAGACACAGAACTTCTCGGAATGACGCCATGTTTAAGAGCATTCTCATTATTTTCATGCAGAAAATGGACGTGGTTTTCTTTTTTCAAGACTTCCACTGCGTCCTATCACATGGCTGTGTATTTTACTTCACCGCATGCAAAAACCTTAAGCATTCAGTTAAACATGAATATCTGCCATTATGTTCTGTTTTTTAGAGATTATTATCAATCACGTCCGGTGTTCCTTTGCAGATAAAATGAAACAGTCATGGCTGAGGTTTCTAAAAATATACAGTGTAGGAGTATGTAAAGTGATTAACAGTCAGAGAGACTGTGGACTTTGCCGCATCCAGGAAAAGGTCACTTGTCAGTAAAACTGATGGCTCTGGTGGCTTGAAGTTTTTCTAACATGAAATAAAACATTTTTTGCATTTTGAACACTTTGAATGGGTTTTAGAGATTTTTGTGGTTTTTTTTCTCATCTTGAGACACTATAATGCACATCTTCACTGGGACTTACAGGCCTCGTCCACCGAGACTGACAGGAGCAAAGCCACACCTCCTTTATTATAACTGACAGGCACAAAGCCACACCTCCTTTACTGAGAAAGACAGACAGAGAAGCCATGCCTCCTTCACTATAACTAATGAGCACAGAGGCCACACCCTTTTACAGGGACTGACAAAGGCCACACCTCTTCCACTGAGCCTGACAGGTAGAGGCCATGCCTACTTCACTGGAACTGACCAACGTAGAAAGCACACCTCCTCCACTGACACTGTCAGGCACAAAGGCCATGCCTTCTTTTTAGGGACTGACAGGCACAGAGGTCCACGCCTCCTTTACTGTAAGTACAGGTACACTGGCCACACCTCCTTTACTTTAACTGACAGGCACAAAGGCCACATGTCCTCCATTAAGACTAACTGTCAGAGAGGCCACATCTCATTCAGGGTAACTGGTAATCCCAGAGGCCACACCTCTTCCACTGTGACTAACAGTCACAGAGGCCACACCCCCTCCATTGAGACTGTCAGGTACATAGGCCACACCTCCTTCACTGTGACTGACAGGCACAGAGGCCACACCTCCTTCGCTGTGACTTATTGGCCTAAAGACTACACCTCTTTCACTGAGACTGACAGGCACAGAGGCCACGCCTCTTTCACTGAGACTGACAGGCACAGAGGCCACGCCTCTTTCACTGAGACTGACAGGCACAGAGGCTACACCTCTTTCACTGTGACTGACAGGCACAGAGGCCACGCCTCCTTCACTGAGACTGACAGTCACAGAGGCCACAAGTCATTCACTGTGACTGACACGCATAAGACCACACCTCCTTCACTGTGACTGACAGGTACAGAGGCCACACCTCTTTCACTGTGACTGACAGGCACAGAGGCCACGCCTACTTCACTGTGACTGACAGGCACAGAGGCCACGCCTACTTCACTGTGACTGACAGGCACAGAGGCCACGCCTTCTTCACTGGTTGGAAGTCAGTTAGAAAGATTTCAAACCACTTCTTTATGAAAGATTTGTTTTATTAAAATAACTGGCCTCTATAAACGCCCCTCAGTAACCACTCACACTTTTTGCCCATGTTTGAATTCTCAGTAAGAAATAACACACTGTACGCCAGACTATTAGCTCCACTTTTTCACTAACTAATGAACTATTTGAAGTCATATGTTTATTCTCTCTACGAGGGAAAACAAATTTTGGCGGTGCAGGTGCTGCCTGAAAATCACACACAGAGCTGTTACGATTAGTGAAACAGTGTGATCTCCCCAAGGAGTGCATTTACACACAACTGGAAAAGAAGAAGCGTTTCTGCAAAACTCATACATAAGGTGGTGTTAAGATTACTATTTTTTATTATCATTAACATGACTCTATGTTCATAATCATAACACAGTGCATTAATAAGGTGTAAGATCATGGCACTGTATATGGCAAAGAGTGACATAATTGTAAAAGGGGGCGGGATTATAATGACTAAAGAGCTGGCGGGTCAAAAATAGTGGACTGGATATCAGAAAAAAAAAAAAAAAAGACTTTCAATCAGCACTGTAACAAACGGAAATGATTGGAATTGGGTTTGGGAAAGATTTTTGGAACTGTTAATGTAGACTTGATTGTATTGTTTAGATTCTTTGTATATTTTGTATTTTTTAGATATGTTTTAGCGATGTTTTTTCCTGTATTTTCAGAAAAAAAATCAGTTTAAAGCTTCATCGATTTTAAAGAAAAAATATCAGCTGGGTATCCTTATCAGCTGACACTCAAGGTTTCAGTATCAGTATCGGTATTGGAATAAAGAAAAAGTGCTTTAGTCTCATCTCTAGGTCAGAGACCTTAACATGGAGCTTTAAAAGATGCTTATGAGTGCTGAGCTATTCTTGCACTCACTGCTGCCACAACTCTTGATTAACGTTATAAAAAACTTTAGTTACATACGCTGTGATTTGTGATTTGATTGATTTGAAGTTGTGAAAGGTTGAAATGTGTTTAATTTAGAATAACTTTATTAGTATTATAAACAAACTAAATAACATTTAGTACAGACGTTTGTGTGTGAAGTACATCAGCCGGCTTGTTATTTACAGGAATCCGACTCTTACCTTCTTGCTAAAACTACACCACTCTAGCTGGCTGTCAGTTCAACTCAAATTAGCTGGAAAATGTTATATGTGAAGGGTACAGTGAGGAAACACACTTTCTGGAAGCATAGTGAAAATTCTGCAGAAAGAAATTGAAGTTTTGATATTTCTAATTTGTGCCAAACAGCCTACAAGCCATTCTAACACTTTCCCAGTTGCATGATGTCAGGACTGGGAGGCGAAGACGGATGCAAGTGCAGATAGTATTTATTAAGTAAGGTGCTAACAAGAACAAGAAGACATGAAGACAAGGACAATAAACATGAACGGAGCATACAAAGCAAAGAACATACAAACTATGAGCGATACTGTGGCACACATGGAAAAACCACAAACACAACAACGAAAGCCTGACAATGAAACGCACAGAACTTAAATAGGGGTGCTTATTTGGAGTAACATGGGACAGGTATGAGTGATCAGTGAGGCATGTGACATGGTCATGTGACATGCTGGGGCTGATGGGTAGTGTAGTTCTGTGCCGTATTCGGCACAAGCATGACACATAATACAAAATTAAGAATTCTAATATAAATTGGAAGCTGTATATGACGTTAGCTAACTAGCTAGCATTGTTTTCAAGTTTTTAGAATCCATTATTCATGCCGAAGTCATGTGATTTATACCGCGTTTAATTTAGGACACTTAACATACTGACACTCCAGCAGTCATTACTGTTTGCACCTGATGAATTTAATTGGTTCTAGTTGTCAAAATGTGAACGAAATGAAGTCTAACCCACCATGGATGAAGTATTTACTGATGACGAATGAATAATACAGTAAATCAATTACGCAGCACCACGTGAGCACCGTATACACTCTCGTGTTAGTGAATGTGGCCTTTCTTTGTTCTGCAAGCTTCATATCTGAAGCTCTGTGAAGCTCCTGTGACTTTTTTGTCAGGTTCTAGTCTCGATACACACCTCTAGCTTGTATTATACTGGAAAAGATCTGATTATCCACCCTGAAAATGTACAAATGCTCAAATTTTGCATTGTAAGAGCTTTATGAAATCTGTATAACAGCATTTAATTATTTCCTTTAAATATGAGAAGTTACAAGGAGATACTAAGTGTGACTGAAAACTAGCATATCGCATTTTCATACTGTCTCGGCTCTTCTCTTGATAAAATCCTTAGATTAATAGTTTGTTGTGTTGACATCAGATTTTTTTACCCCATTTGCAAACATTCAAACATGCAGATTATCTTACAACAAGCAAAAGATCTTGGTTATTGTGTGTGCTACAAAAATATATGCATATAATATCCATCTAATCTGTAAATCATGTCTTTAAATGTTGTGAACAATCAGATGGACTTCCTCCGGAAGCGGGGTAGTTCTCTGAAACTGTGCCCAGGAGACAGTGTGCTTCCTGGGGAGGAAAATCCCGTATTTTCCCTGGTAAAGGAACCTCCGTGGATCCGATAAGAAATGGAACTGTAGTAAACCGAATCAACGTTGCAGCTGGGTCGAGATGGAATGAGGCTGGGGCACAAATCAAAGCGATAACAGCAAGAGCAGAGAGAATTGAGACGCGACCGCTGACGATCCGGACTCGGAGGGCGAGGAAGAGCTGGACGGCAGTAGCATTCGTTTGCCGGAGACGTGATGAGGTTAGTGCAACTCGTCCCCTCTTCCATCGGCAAGAAAAGCGTGCTATGGCTGTTCTGGTCAGCGAGAGAGCCTAAGTTGCGTTCTTTCCTCTTTAATGACGCTCGTTCCCTCTCTTCCTCTGTGTTCATGGTGAGGAAGCGCAGTACCACGAGGTTGAGGAAGGCTCCGATCACTGTCAAGCCCACCAGGATGTACATGAAGCTAAAGATGACGTACGGCGTCCGTTCCTGGAGGTCACCTTTCTTCTGCAGAGCCACAAAATCACCGAAGCCGATGGTGGTGAGAGTGATGAAGCAATAGTAGTAGGCGTGAAAGAACGTCCAGCCTTCGAAGTGCGAGAAAGCAGCCGCGCCCAAACACAGTGTGCCCAGGCAGGACAGGAAGCCCACGAGGACCATGTTCTCCATGGACACACTCGTACGCCGGAAACCAAGACACTTTTTCCCCCGGTGGAGCAGGAAGCGCACGAAGGTGTTCATTCTTTCACCCAGGCTTTGGAACATGACCAGAGTGAGAGGGATCCCGAGAACAGCGTAAAACATGCAGAAGATTTTCCCAGCATCCGTACCTGGAGCTGCATGACCATAACCTGCAGGAAAAAAACAGGAAGTAAACGTTACCACATAGGTAGAGTCAGCTGTAAATATCTAAAGTCTGTCTTTTAAGATTCTTACTTGACAGACAGTACGATTGCAATAAAATCTTGTCTGAATTTTGAACAGATGTGTGATAATGTGTTCTCCATCTTCAGATTATACGATGAAGATCCTCTGATTAAAGAACCTGTGATTAAAGAAATTCACTTTCTTACGTTCTGCTTGTGTCATCAATTAGCATAATCCATGAATTTGTTTGTGCAGAAAATAGTTTCGGATAATTCTTAATTATGAGCTTGAGGTAACAAGGAGATTTTTTCTGTCCATCAACATGTTTCCTTTATGTTTCGTCATCATCGCTACCGTAATTGTACTGTAGCTGTCCCGTGAGTTTGCCGTCCTCCTTTTGGTGGATTTTAGATGTGTGTCGTAGCAATGCTCACACTCTGAGATTTTAATAAAAAAATTTCTCACACTTCCAGAATTTTGTGGTCAGACATCTTTGGTCACAATGGCACTAAACCGGCTGCTGATAATGTGGATATGATGTCACGTTACGCATTGTAAGACCGCTGATCTCAACTCATGACCAAAGAATTCTTTCACGATGTGCAATTTTTATCTGCAACAGCAAAATCAAACCAGAAATCATACCGTCACCGTAAAACTCGGCTTAATGCTGTTATCTCAATTCAGGATATGACATCAAGATTTTAGTGCATTAATCAGGTAAGTCAGTGAACGTATTCTTTCTGTACATGTCTGCAACTGTTATTAATAAAAGAGCTTGAAGAAAGACAGTGTTAATGTACAAACTGCAAAAATTCACAAAATAATATTTACCAATAAAGCAGCTCATGTACCAAAAAATATCGTTTCACATCACATCCTTCTTGTTTGGTGGGTTTATTATTTGGTGTGTGTGTGTGTGTGTGTGTGTATGAGTTAATGGTAAACACTATTTTCCTATACCACGTGTATGTGCCTTAGACATGCCATGCTGCAAATGTCTCTTGTAAATATTTGGATTTTAAATGTCAGTGTGTGTGTGTGTGTGTGTGTGTGTGTGTATGTTTTTATATCTTGATGGGGACCAAATTTCCCTTCAAGCATTGGAATATCTTTCTCTTTTAGCCTTGGGGGGAACATTTGTCAGGTCCCTACAAGGAAAATTTAAAAGAGATGAAAGGTTTCCTCATCAGCCACTGTTTATCCGAGAGCTTGAAGTGGAGAGGGTAAGCAGCTTTAAATACTTGGGGGTCCACATCAGCGAGGACCTCACCTGGACACTCAACACCACCCAGCTGGTTAAGAAAGCACAACAGCGGCTGTACTTCCTAAGGAGGCTGAGGAAGTTTGGCATGTCAACTAAGATCCTCAACAACTTCTACAGCTGCGTTGTTGAGAGCGTCTTGACCAGCTGCATCACTGTGTGGTATGGCAGCACTACAGTGAGGGACCGCAAACGTCTGCAGAGAGTGGTGAGGACTGCTGAGAAGATCATCAGGACTCCACTGCCCTCTCTGCAGACTATTTACCACCGCAGAGTCCACAGGAGAGCTGCCTC
>CM040469.1:2301209-2312822 GCA_022758105.1 Pangasianodon gigas | reverse complement strand
TATTTTGGAGTGTGTCCGAGTGTGTGGGAGTGTTTGGGAGTGTGTCCGAGTGTGTGGGAGTGTTTTGGAGTGTGTCCGAGTGTGTCTGAGTGTGTGGGAGTGTGTCCGAGTGTGTCTGAGTGTGTGGGAGTGTTTTGGAGTGTGTCGGAGTGTGTGGGACTGTTTGGGAGTGTGTCCAAATGTGTGGGAGTGTTTGGGAGTGTGTCCGAGTGTGTGGGAGTGTTTGGGAGTATGTCTGAGTGTGTGAGAGTGTTTGGGAGTGTGTCTGAGTGTGTGGGAGTGTTTTGGAGTGTGTCTGAGTGTGTCTGAGTGTGTGAGAGTGTTTGGGAGTGTGTCTGAGTGTGTGGGAGTGTTTTGGAGTGTGTCTGAGTGTGTCTGAGTGTGTGAGAGTGTTTGGGAGTGTGTCTGAGTGTGTGAGAGTGTTTTGGAGTGTTCTGAGTGTGTCCGGACGTGTCTGAGAAGAATCTGATCTCAGTGAAAGAGAAGCAGGTCTACAGGGACACAAGCTGAGCAAACCAATCAGCCCAAATCAAAAACAATAACAACAACAACACCACACACACATACACACACACATCCCTTAAATCTGATAGTGCTGACTTAACTCCTGCAGTGTTTAAATAAAATCGAAAATCAGAAACATTTGCTGACTAAAGCGTCATTTTTGTACCGAAGCTACAAAGCTAAGGAACGGAAGCTTATAGCATGTACCAGTTTAGCACTGTACAAACTGCATGTCCAAATCCTCACTGCATAGAAGTGTAGTTTTGAAGTGATTTAGGAAGTATCATTCCTATTCGAACTGTATTTTTTTAAATGAAGATTAATTCTGCCTTAAATGATGTCTAATATGGCGGTTGCTTACTTATTAGCTCATGACTAAAGAAGCAAATTGACTACATTTTGTGCTACAGGAGAAAACTGTATACATTTTTCTCCAAACGTTTGCTTTAAGAGATCAGAGCTTTCAGATCAGAGTAAAGAAACGTGTGAATAAGAGTCAGCAGAGACGTCGTGTTGTGTAGTGATCTCACAGGTGTGTAATACACACATTAGGGATTAAAAAGCCCAAGATCGTCTCCTCTGAGCTCCAGAGATCTATAAACGCTCAGCACCCGAGACATGAAAGCTTTGCGAATGAAACTCATTTCAGAGAGACGAAATCCTAAAGTACGGAAGAAATGAGGAGATGCAGCATTGTGGAAGTGTTTAGAGACAGATTCATTAGAGAATCGCTTTAATTGTGTTTATTTTGTGGATCTGTTTGTAGTAATAATAACAATAATTTTACTAAAGCATTAGCAGAATGAGGTCTCTTAGCATTTAAAAGGAAATGATTAAGGAATCTGAGAGACCAAAGAAAAGGAGAGAGAGAGACATAAGAGAGAGACTGAGAAATAGACAGAAACACTGATAGAGTGATACTGTGAGAGAAAGACAATGTGACAGGAGACAGAGGAACACTGAGGGAAAAACACTGAGAGAGACAGCAACATAAAGAGAGAGAGACTGAGAGAGATACTGAGAGAGACATTGAGAGTGACAGAGAGAGAGATACTGAGACACTGAGAGTGACAGAGAGAGGGACAGAGAGACACACTGAGAGAGACACTGGGAGGGGCAGAGAGAAAAACACTGAGAAAGACAGCAACATAAAGAGAGAGACAGAGAGACATTGAGAGGGACACAGAGAGGCACTGACAGAGACACTGGGAGGGACAGAGAGAGACACTGAGAGAGAAAGAGAGAGACACTGAGAGAGACACTGAGATGGGCAGAGAGACACATCGAAAGAGGGACAGAGAGAGACACTGAGAGAGACACTGGGAGGGACAGAGACACTGAGACAGACATTGAGAGGTACAGAGACAGACACTGAGAGAGACACTGGGAGGGACAGAGAGAGACACTGAGAGAGACACTGAGAGATACAATGAGAGAAACACTGAGAGAGACACTAGGAGGGACAGAGAGAGACACTGAGAGAGACACTGGGAGGTACAGAGAAAGACACTGAGTGAGACACTGAGAGGTACAGAGAAAGACACTGAGAGAGACACTAAGTGAGACACTGAGAGGTACAGAGAAAGACACTGAGTGAGACACTGAGAGCTACAGAGAAAGACACTGAGAGAGACACTGGGAGGGACAGAGAGAGACACTGAGTGATTTGATGTAAGGCTGAGACAGAAAGAGAGAGACAGAAAGGGAGACAGACACAGAGAAACAGAGAGAGAGAGAGAAATCGAGGCAAAGAGTGGGCGAATGAGTGAGAGAGTGAGGAACAGGAGACAGTAGCTGCTGAGTCTCTGAGTGTTATGGAAAATAATTACCTCAACTCACTGTCATACACTCAGCTTTCAAACTAGCACTAGCAGTGGCAGCTATTGCTGAGTGCTGCTCGCATTTGTTTACAATGAAGGTGAGGCCAGAGGTCAAGGCCAGCAGAGCACACCGAGGTCGGCCAGTCAATTTGAAAATGATCGATTGAAACATAATGTGCTCCATGGCAGCATCTGAGGTGCCATTTAAGCCAGAAATAGAGCTCCAAAGTCGGCTAAAATGTCCGACTTCCAATAGACTTAAAATGTCTATTATCAATAAGCACTAAAAATATAAATTATTTACTATTTGCTAACTGTCTTTTAAAAAGGAACTACAGGTAGACTATGATAAGCAGTGGTAACTAATTCAAGATAAATAAGAGCTTATGATCTTAGAAAACATCTGAATATTTTATTTCTCTGTCTATGGAATAAACATTCAGTGTCAGTGATGCTGTGGTGTGATAAAGCAGATTTACAAAGTGATAAAGCAGACTCACAAAGTGTGCCGAAGTGTTTTATTCCACTTATAGAACAGCAATTTGCCAGTGATTACAATTATTATCTGTTAAAGAACGACAGTTTTTATCTGTTTACAGTTACAATGTTAATGTTAATGTTGTAGAATGTCAGCTATAAACAGTCGTTCCCTCACCAGCCTCTCTTTCTCTCTCTCTCTCTCTTGAAGTTACTAAGACTAAAAAAAAAGAAACCTCAAAAAAATTTTTAAAAAGCTCTGTTCTGAAGATTCTCCCATGTAAGGCACTGATAGACATCTCAGGTGCGAATTTCTTTTCTTCTTTTTTTTTTAAATAAACGCATACATACAGTATGATGTGAAACTCAGGAGAACTAGGAGACCCAGGAGAGAGAGGAAATAAGAAGGGAAGGAAAAGAGGAAGCAGGATGTTAGGAAGTGGTGGAGAGTATGACGAGTTCTGTATATTAGTCATAGAGAAGCCATTTCTTTGCACTGAACTTCACCGCTGCTTACGATGTCTGAGCTGCAGTCGTGTCGCTCTCTGCAACATGATGTAACTCTTTCACTTACACAAGAAGCTTTAAATAATGACTGCTGCAGTTATCTTCAGCAAGTTATCTGGAAGTTAGCTTGACATGATGCACTTCTTCTTCCATCTATTCACACAAATGCCACTGGCTAACTCCTGTAGCATCTGATTCTTTATTAATTACATTTTGTGTAGAAGAAGAGGAGGATTAGAGTATACATTACTTTTTTTAACTCAAATTCTTCCTTTAATTGTGTTTTTTTTTTTTAATTTCTTTTCAGATCAATCTTCAGCATCTTTGTTAGAGTACATATCCAAGACAAGAAAAGGAGCGCAGTGTTCCCGGCCCTCCCACCACACAGGCTTTAATCTAGCACTGACTTATGGCTAGCGCTGGATGCTAAACACATTAGCACAAATAGCACACCCTTTTTCAATAAGACGGAGATTCTTTAAAGGAGAATCTCTCAGCTGAATCTCTCTCTCAGCTGTTCAAAACAAAGTGAGACGTCCAGACAAAAGACGAAATCTGACCGAATTAAAGTCCACTTTCATCAAAGCTCAGAGCTCAGATAACCCGACCAAAGTGAAAAAGAAATCCTCTCTCTCTCTCTCTCTCTCTCTTTGTTCCTCGCTACAAATACCATATCTGTGCGTTGCCATGGTAACAGGGGATTTAATGTCTAGTCGAGGTTTATATGTAAATATCAGGACTGTTTTTATTTAAGATTATTGTTTTTATAATACAGTAATACATTAAACTACTAAATATTTTACATTTATTAAAATATATATTTATTTATTTATTACAATTTTTTTTACAGTGAAGTAAAAATTCATTAAAAAACATCTTTTATTTGTACATCTGAGCCAAAATGATTATATTAAAGGCTCTCCTGAATGTTCCATCTGAGTACTGGCTCCAGGGCATTATGGGTAATTCATCACCATTTCCTTAATGCTTATATAACGCTTATGTAACACCATTTCTTATTAATGTTTTCATAAAGAGGTTAAACACACACACACACACACACTTTGTGCAAATCTCATAAGCAAAAGTTACTACAGTTAACATTTTACAAATTCTTTAATACAGTTTTATTTATTAGAATGGTTAAAGTATTTTTATTTGTATATATACAGTGCATGATGTGGATATTTCACCAAAATCCTTTTCTCCGATTTCAGAAGCTACTGTAAAGGATAGACTGCAATGCAAAGAATACTATCAAGTGAAAAATAGTGTCATTTATTGAATATTTCTCATTATGTGATTATAATAAAACAAATATAGGATTACTCCACCAATTTCTGTATATAATTTCTAGCTTGAAATGGACTTTTAATGTACTGGCAGATCATTTTTCTTATTTCAGGATTTTTTTTTCTATGAAAAGACCCAAGAAAATTTCAAGTTTGAAATATTTTTAATGAAAGTTTTATAAACCTATTCAGTATTTATTTCATCATAATCTTACATAAATTTGATTATATTCGTGATTTTTCCCTAGAAATATTATATTATATTATATTATATTATATTATAGTTTTGTTTTATTGTACTTAAACCACTGTGATTTGTCAACGAATTGTCACGTAATGAAGGCGAAGGCGGATGCAGTTGCAGATTTTATTAAAGATATGTGCAGAGTGAAGATAAAACCGTGAAAATAGGAATCAGAAGTAGACCAGAGAACATAAAGAATAACCGGGGCTGTGGGCCACACGACGCCACACGAAGATGACAACAACAGAAGCTTGACCAAGAAACAGAAGAAACAGAAGCTAGGACTTAAACAGGGGTTCTGATTATAGTTAACATGACACAGGTGTGAGTCCTTAGTGAGTCATGTGACAGGGTCATGTGATGTGCTAGGGCTGATGGGTGATGTAGTCCAGCGCCAATTTCAGCATAACCATGACATGAAAACCAATTTTATTTATTGAAGAACGACACATTATATTTTTTATCCATTTATAGTTGCATAAGGTCCACTTGCATTACAGCAGCTCCAAACAGTCGTTCCCTGGCTTTTTATCTTGAAGTTAATAAGACAAAAACGCAACGTGTCATGTTACAGAGAAAGCACAAAGCGATCAGACATGACATGTTTAACGCCTGAAGCTTCGGCTCATAGCTGGAGCTTTTACATTAGAAGTGAATTTGATGGTGCAGCAGTTCACATTTGATTTTGTATAATACATTTTTATGTGGATTTTATTAACCTGTTTATGCAGAAATAAATATTTATTTGGAGTACAGTGTAAAAGTACGTGTTCCTATACATCTGTACAGTATGGATGGTAAATCAGCACAAAATCCATACTACACAGTACAGACTTAAAGGACACTCAAATAAATCAGCAGCTGAAACTATTTTTTAAACCTCAGAATTATCTGATATTGTGTTTCCTTTTAAGGAACCTCAATTAGTCTTCTATAGATATGCAAAAAAAGATATGCTTTTTCAGACTGAAATAAATGTTTTGTCTAATAATACCCATAGTGCTGTAGGATGCGTTCGATCCCGGAATGAAGCAGAGATCAAGAAAGCGTTTTAAAATACTTTACGGTCGTATCAGATCACCAACAACCAACACAACTCCACCTGTTCACTGATGTGTTACTCATTTCACTTCTCTCATTTAATCAGTTTTTATTTATATTGTGTGTCACAACGCAGTTTTACAGGAATCTGTGTTTGAATCCTTGACATGCAAGCCACAGTGGTGAGGAGAAACTCTATGAGCGACAGCAGAATAAAAGTGGGAACCCGTCTTCCTCTGGCTGACGTTAAGTAGTGGGAGTTTGATATCGAGCTCCTGTTTGCATGAACTTGAGAAAAACACATCCCCCAGCAGTCCAAAAAGAATTACATTTGACTGCTTTGGATCCCGCATAGGAAAACTTAATTCGATCTGGAAAAATCTGTACAATCTGAGAAAACTCCATTTGTTCTGGGAAAACGCAATTCAATTTGGGAAAATTTATTTTGATCTAGGAAAACTTCACCTGGAAAAGCGTAATTTGATCAAGGAAACTTAGTTTTATCTGGGAAAAGTCAGGTCCATCTGGAAAAACTTCATTCTACCTGAGAAAACTCAAGTCATTCTGCGAAAACTTGATTAGTTCTGGGAAAACGCAATTCGGTTTGGGAAACTGTAATTTGATCTTGGAAAACGTAGTTCTGGGAAAACATAGCACAATCTGGAAAAAATCAAGTCTATCTAAAAAAAAATAATAATTTCATCAGGGAAACTTAATTTGAGTCTGGGAAAATCCGGGAAAACTAAATAAAACCTGTCAGTCTGAAAAAACCTTTGATCAAGGAAAATCAAGTTAATCTGGGAAAACTTTATTAAAGGTGGGAAAAATTAATTCGATCTGGAAAATCTTAATTTGATCTGGGAAAACTGGATTAAGATCCGGTATTGTGTTCTAAGATCCGAGTGCCTTTGTGTCATTAGAACGAAGGATTTCTCCTTATCCAGTTGAGAGACACTTTAACAGCAATGGACATAACAATAATGACATCACCGTTAGCGATGCTAGTTGTCGCCATGGCAACAAAAGAAGTCCGAAACTTAAGGAGAAAGAGCTCGTCTGTGCTCTCATGATGTGACTATTATGGTTTAAACATCTACAGATTTCGAACATCAACCTGTACATATCAATTCACACTCACACACACACCCACACACACATGCACACACACATCAATGTGTTAAGCTGCAATCTGTATGCATGGCCATTTTCCAAACCTCATCCTATTCCCCAAATGCACAGAGGGAGGGAGGGAAGAGGACGGCCTCCGACTGCGAGGGTTCGTTAACTCGCCGTCACTCTGAGGAGAAAATGAGCTGGAAGATACCCAGCTGCAGTGAAGTTAAAAACCGATTCTCGTGCAGTTACCACAGTAACCGGCTCCAAAAATAGCAACTCCATACTGGGGGCCATTTAACTTCACACTCCCCGCCATGGTCGCTGCTATTTTTATCCACTGATGGTGATATGTGTGTGTGTGTGTATGTGTGTTTGTGTGTGTGTCATGCACATGAGGAACGGCAACGCCTTCCTTCACCATCCAATTAAATGGAAAATTGTGCATACACACACACACACACAATCAATGTATATGGTTGAATTTATCAAATATTAACAGATATCAGATTATTTCTAGAAATTTTTACTCATTACAAGATGAATAAAACATTTTGGTGAATAATTTAGCTCCTTTTTAGAAACAAATGCTTGAATTAAGCAAAATTATGTCCCTACAACAAGACAATTTTGTTGTTATGATATATATGCTTATTATTCGTTTATCATTTTGATGTAGTTGTATTATTTTCTGTATGCTAATTTAGTGTTTGTGAAAATTTTACATTGTTTCGGTGGAGGCTTTAAATGAGCTCTCATGGGTTTTTGCCTCTCCCTGCACTGTATATTTATATTCTTATACTTTTCTTTTTTTGTATATTTTTAATTGTGCAAAATAATAAAATAATAAAAAAGAAACAATTTCAAGCTTGAAATGACTAAAAAGTCCACAGATTTTTAGAGTTATAATAATCTCTTTAATCATTTGTTTTGTTGTAATTTCTTAATGAGAAACATTAGATATATTCATCTATATTCCTTCAAACAGCTTTGTGCAATATCTCAAAGACCTTCTGATGTGGTTTCTGACATACTGTTATCTATAAAGGTGGACAAAACGATGTTACAGGGCTAAAAAACAATAATACAATAAAATAAATAAAAAGTCGTAGATAAATTTCGAAGCAGATGTTGGACATCAGTAGTAATTTGATTTGAATTTGGCAATTAGCTGGATAGATGGATGGAGGACGACTGTAGATTAAGGAAAAATTATATGGATATATAACTGGATACACCGCAAGTCTTTACAATTTCAGGCATGCAACATGCACAGTGCTAAACTGCTAGCTATTAAGCAACATTAGCAACATTAGCCTCGTAGCTCGAGTCCAAAACTAAGACACTAAACATGTCTTGGCTAATTAACTACATTTGGCATTCATGGAAAATCGTGTGCATTATTATTTTCTAACCTATTTCATTGATACAAAAATGCATGAAGAGATATTATGGAGAAGTGAAATAGCTCCTGATTGTACTGCAATCCTCTGTGCAATAAGACTCAGTCCAGGTTTATTAATGTGTCTCGTCCCTGAGGGAGAGAGAGGAGGCCACGATCCGATGCTTCAGCAAATGACATATGAACCATCTCTCACTGGATTGGTTAATTCGTCTCCATGGATACGGCCTCACGCACTCTCGTTGGCGTGTAATGGCAGGTTCAGAAACAGTCCAGCGCACAAATCGGTGAAACACTGGCTGACATTTAGAGCAGCGCAGTGACACAGACAGTAAATGTATTTTTGAGTCTTTTTTTACTTGCTCCTTGTCGTTCCTGCTCGAGCGGATTCTGGTTCATTACGTCTCTCCAACGTTAGAAAGTGTTTCTGTACCGGAACAGCAGCTCTGCATTCGTTCCACTCACTGTATTCTGAATCCTATTAAAAACGTCTCTTTCTCTCTCTCACACACAGAGAAAGAGAGAGAGAGAAAGACAGGTTCTGTTAAAAGAGATAAGAGCATTAAAACAGGGTGTAAAGTATTAACCACATGGATGGATGGATGGATGGATGGATGAATGAACAGATGGATGGATGAAAGTGTGGATGGATTAACAAATTTAGTGACTGGTAGGGATGGATGTATAAACTGATGGCTGAGAGGATGAAGGGATTTTCGCTGGATGGATGGATAGATGTTTAACTGAACAATTGGATGGATGGATTATAAAATTAAGTGAAAGGATGAATAGCTAATTTACCGGATGTATGGATGGATCGATTGATGGATGAAATGATATATGGATTAACAAATGAATAAATAGATGGACAGATGCATTGCTGCATGGGTGAGTGGGCTGATCGATCAACTGATGGAAGGATGAATGGATTTTTAATTGGATGGATGGATGGATGGATAGATGTACAAATAAAGCAAATGGATGTATGGTCTAATCTACTTATGAATGAATGGATGCATGGATTTATAACTGGGTGGATGGATGGTGGATGGATGGGTGGATATTCAACTGAATGATACAAGCAGAGAATTAGCAAATTATATGAAAGAATGGACAGGTGACTTTAGGGATGGATGGAGGGGTGATTAACTGAATGAATAGTTGGATAGATGGATGGATTTTTAATTGGATGGATGGATTAACATATAAACTGGATGGATGGGTGGATGGATGGATGGATGGATGAGCATAGTAAGTGAATGGATGCAGTTATTCATGGATGGATCGCCAGATGGATGGATGGATGGATGGATGAGCATATTAAGTGAATGGATACATGGATGGATCGCCAGATGGATGGATGCATGGGTGGAATTATAGATGGATGAGTGGATGTTTAACTGAATGATAGGAGGGGAGGATTAGCAAATTAAGTGAAAGGATGGATATGTGATTTTATGGATGGATGGAGAGGTGATTAACTGAGTAGATAGTTGGACAGATGGATTGATTAACAGATAAACTGGATGGATGGATGGATGAGCATAGTAAATGACTGGATACAGAAATTCATGGATGGATCGCCAGATGGATGGCTGGATGGGTGGAATTACAGATGGATGGGTGGATGATAGGAGGGGAGGATTAGCAAATTATGTGAAAGAATGAATATGTGATTTTACGGATGGATGGAAGGGTGATTAACGGAATGGATAGTTATGGATAGATGGATAGATGGATGGATTTTTAATTGGATGGATGGATTAACATATAAACTGGGTGGATGGATGGATGGTTGAGCATAGTAAGTGAATAGGTGCATGGATGGATCGCCAGATGGATGGATGGATGGATGGATGGATGGATGGGTGGAATTATAGATGGATGAGTGGATGTTTAACTGAATGATAGGAGGGGAGGATTAACAAATTAAGTGAAAGGATGGATATGTGATTTTATGGATGGATGGAGAGGTGAATAACTGAGTAGATAGTTGGACAGATGGATGGATTAACAAATGGATGGATGGATGGATGGATGAGAAGAGTAAGTGAATGGATGCAGGAATTCATGGATGGATCGCCGGATGGATCGCCAGATGGATGGATGGATGGATGGATGAGCATAGTAAGTAAATAGGTACACGGATGGATTGCCAGATGGATGGATGCATGGGTGGAATTATAGATGGATGGGTGGATGTTTAACTGAATGATAGGAGGGGAGGATTAGCAAATTAAGTGAAAGGATGGATATGTGATTTTATGGATGGATGGAGAGGTGATTAACTGAGTAGATAGTTGGACAGATGGATGGATGGATGGATGGATGGATGAGCATAGTAAGTGAATAGGTGCATGGATGGATCGCCAGATGGATGGATGGATGGATGGATGGATGAGCATAGTAAGTAAATAGGTACACGGATGGATCGCCAGATGGATGGATGCATGGGTGGAATTATAGATGGATGGTTGGATGTTTAAGTTAATGATAGGAGGGGAGGATTAACAAATTAAGTGAAAGGATGGATATGTGATTTTATGAATGGATGGAGATGTGAATAACTGAGTAGATAGTTGGACAGATGGATGGATTAACAAATAAATTGGATGGATGGATGGTTGGATGGATGGATGGATGGAGGAGTATATTAAGTGGATGGATGCATTGATGGAAGGATGGATGAGCATATGTGAATGGATGTAGGAATTCATGGATGGATAGCCGGATGGATGGATGGATGGATGGATGGAGGAGTATATTAAGTGGATGGATGCACTGATGGAAGGATGAATGAGCATAGTAAGTGAATGGATGCATAAATTCATGATGGATGGATGGAAGGATGGATGAGCAAATTATCTGAAAGGATAAACAGGTAATTTGCTGTTTATCTCTGCTGTTAATACCTAACTAATTATTCATTTCATATATCTATGTTTGCATATTCTCAGTGTAAACATCACACATTTCCCCTTTTTATATTCCCAAGTAATTTCAGCTGATCGATATTACGATAGTAGTTTTTGTAATACTCGATAAAAGAAAATCACGTATCGCTCATTCCTAAGTCGCATTAGCTAATGGCACTGAGATAATACCCGGATGAGAAGGCGATATCTGATTGGTTCATGCTTCCCGCGTTACTTCATAGGCTATAAAAGCGGAAGTGGAGTACAAAAGGAGTTTTTATTTTTAATCACATTACTT
>CM040469.1:2215837-2285034 GCA_022758105.1 Pangasianodon gigas | reverse complement strand
AAGGTTGGAGTGGAAGAACTCGAGTGTCCTGCACAGAGCCCTGACCTCAACCCCACTGAACACCTTTGGGATGAACTGGAACACTGACTGAACCCCAGACCTCCTCGACATCCCAACATCAGCGCCTGACCTCACTAATGCTCTTGTAGCTGAATGAACACAAATCCCCACAGCCACGCTCCAACATCTAGTGGAAAGCTTCCCAGAAGAGTGGAGCTTATTATAACAGCATAGAGGGAATAAATGTTCAGCAAGTACATATGGGTGTGATGGTCAGGTGTGCACATACTTTTGGCCATATGGTGTATATTTCTTCCCCATTCGTATTTGTACGTATTTTGCTTTTAAAAATTCCCACGTTTGGTCAGTGCTCGAGTCTTCACTTTTTAATCTGTTTTTTGTTGTTTGTTTGTTTGTTTTCATCATGACAGTCTGCATGTTTCACTTGTACACATTCTGCCCTGTTTTTTTTTCTTCTTTCAAATATGTGAGATACAGCTATTTCAAGATCAGTCGTTATTCAACCACAATGAGACATTTTGCTGATATTAGAGCTAATTGTTCCTCTGTATTTCCATGCTGTTATGCTCCACCCTGTTAGGAAAAAATTGATCTCAATAAAATTTGATCATTTTTATATCTGTAACATATTTAAGCTTTTTGAGCTTTTTAAAACCTGTGAAAGATAAACTATTATTCAACCACATTAACTTATTCTGCTGATACCAGAGCTATTTTTATTTCAGTATTTCCACTATGTTCCACCCCCAAAAATATTATTTTCTCAATAGTTGTTTAATTTAAAGAATAAAATATGATATGTAGGTATATTCAGGTTTAGTGTAAAACTATAAACCTTTTTTTAAAGGTATCACATATCAGGAATCAGATGTCTGTTGACTCAGATGTCTGTTGTAAGCGTCTGTAAGTTTATTAGTTTAATTCTTGTTTTTATGGATGTGTTATAATTTGGAGTCCTTCTTCCACACACACACACACACACACACACCCACACACCTCTCACCACCACCACCACCAGCAGCCCAAAGAAATCTCAGGTTTCACTCTCTCTATTCGCTCCACACGGCTTTACGGCCTCCTCGGTGCTTCCCACTCCTTCAGCTTCTCGTTTCTGCCCACCTCCGCCCTTTCTCTCCTCTCCTTCACCCTGTCTGTCCATCCCTCCCCCCTTTGGGCTGGAGGCTCCGGTTTATCTGGAATCAGCAGGGAAAGGCACTCAGGAGCGCTGCATCTGTGTGGAGAAAGCGTGTTAATAGGAACTGGGGGGATCCACTCGTCTTCTTCCAGCTGAGGGAACGGACGAGAGCCATGGCCATGTTCTCAGCTCTGGGGTTTCTTTTCCTCTGCCAGCTTTTGGCATCATCCCTCGCTCAGGTGTGTATGGAGTTGTGCGGTAATGTAGATTTTGAGAGATGCTGAAGGTCTGTGGTGAAGAACGCACATGCTGGGGGTCTTGTCTTAACTGTCTTAACTCTAAAAATGTGGATTGAGATAGAAGTTTGGTTCTGGTCATGTACCAACCCAGTCGCTGACCTCATTACGGATTAAATTATAATGCGCTCGACTTCACAGTGATGTGAGAGCACTTTATTGGACAGTTCTGTTGTAAGAGATGATTGATAGTCCATGCTAAAGTCGTTCTTGTTCTCAGTATCTCATACAGTTGATGGAAGTGAAAGAATAATAGTCTAAGTTTGAAGAGACGATTTTGGCAGTTTGTGTAGTATATCTCTCGACACATCTATGGCATATTGAGATGTGTGATGTTAATAAAATGTATAATTTTAGTTATGATGAGTGGCATAAAACAGTTTCTAGACTATTGAACTCACTTTCCATGAATCCTCCATGAATTTAGATTGCTTTAAATCCTGTCTCTTCTCATTACACTTTAATAACTCTATTACTGCTGCCTGTGTGCATGTTTATAGGCGTTAGTTTAACCTGATGTGTTTTACAGGGCGCAATACGCATTAAATTGTTGATTATTAGATTTTAGATGTTGAGTCAACACACTGACAAACACTGAATGGCTCATTATGGCTTAAATTGCATTTCTAGAACCACACACAGTAGGGAAAATTCACCTCTCTATTCTACGTGCCTCATTTTTAGTTGTGTTTTCATTCTGCTGATGGTTGTATGTTATTTTTTTGCATGTATGACTAATTTCCACTCTGTAGTAGACCGAAATGTTTAATGTGTTTAGCAGTGTGTGGGTGTACAGTATTGACCTATTGGCTTTGTTAATGAAGAACTCTTTTCACGTTACTGTGAACTTTGTGAAGTCTGGCTGAGGAATGCCGAGCTCGGGAGGTTAGCGTCCTCCTCACAATGCCACCTTTGTTCCATACGTAGCTTCTCGGCTGCTGAAATACCTGAGTGTGGACCGCTGACCTCCCGGCGCTCAGAATGAATACAGTCTTGTTATCGGAGATATTAATCTTGAGTTTATATTTGCGGTTGCATGAAAATATGAAAATTAGATATTTTTTAATTACTAAATGTGTATATTTTATTTCCAAATTGAATATAATTTTGTTTAAAATATATGATAAGACTGTAAAGCATATTGATAGCTTTCCAGATAAATGATTTACGTGAGTGACACGTATAGAGGTGTGTATACATGTGAATGGGTCTTTATATATACATATAGATCTATACATACATGATATTAGATTCTGAACTGAAGTACATTGTGTGTGTGTGTGTGGGTGTGTGTGTTTGTGGTTTCAGTCACCTGGATCTCGTGGACCACCTGGACCTCCAGGACTACCAGGAGCCCCGGGGAAAGATGGCATTGATGTGAGTGAACTGAAGATTTCTGAAAATACTAAAGCATACATATTATGACAGATTATGACCACAGTTTATTTATCAAGAAGTTTTGATATAAGTTTACACGACAGCCAAAAAATACTCTGAACACAATTTCAGGTTTGATAATGTGTTCAAAATGGCTTAAAACTCATTTATTATTTCTTATGAATAACACGGTTTTGCCCAGAATTAAGTTGCTTACTTATTTTTGTTATTTAAATATTCAATTTTGAAATGTCTTCTCACTTCCTAAACTGTCATCTTAGATTATACACTCATGATCAGCCTGGTATAATAATGGGATAATATAAAATAATCTAATTCAGTACATCTCATTATTAAGGATTCTTCGAGAAATCGAGGCAGCGTCCGAGTAAAATCTATAACGAGCTGTAAATGCGAACTCCACGTCTTCTTGTTAGCTGTGAATAGCTACTCTATTACTGGGATTATTTGTGTATCAATCCAGGATTTATTACAGAAATCAAAGCTCCACCTTTGAACCTGCAGCACCTTATTAATACCAGCGTCACTGATGGGTGGAGCTACCGAGTGACGCGTCTCGCGTCTCATATTTCACGCTTGACACTTTATTTTTGGAGTGATTTATTTGCAGAGGTAAATAGTGAGTGGTTGAATCGTTTAACAAATTAGCGATGTGATGAGATATCGGTATGATGTTATATCGCGATTATGACACACTGGTTTGCATATATTGTACATTATGCATGAACTCAAATATGCTACAAAATTTCTAAAACAGCTCAGACTGCTTTTCTAAAGAGTTTCTGCATAAGTAGAACAATTTTAAACAACTTTCTGTAACCTAATATACTGTAATTACTTACTCTAATGTAACAAAAAATATTATGTTGGCTTGTAACATTATCATACTGTAAATTCATCATCCTGTTTCTGCCCTAGTGTTGATTATTGATTTTCTCTTAACATTTGAGTACTGATTAGGGAAGAGCAATATGACGATATAATATCAATAGTATGAATGTCACTTTACACTTTCCTGAGATTATGAAGATGTCGTTACAATTTTTAATTATAATTTAAAACCCTGGAAGCAACTAAGTAGATATTTTTTACTTTTTATTTTTTTAAACTAGTAAAATGGTAACATTGTGTACAGATTTATTTATTTCTCCTCCTTTTCAGTTTCAAACTTTTTTGTGGATGTTATATATCGTGACATCCATCATTACTAACCTGTCATACTTACTGAGCAATATGACGATAAGTTATCGATACTGGAATAAATTGTCGCAGTGCCACAAAACACTTTTCACAGATATCATCACTATTTTTATTACAGTTTAAAACTCTGATTGGAAGCAGCTGAGTGGATGTTAAAATTTTTACAACATATAAAATTGCAAATGATTTAAAAACATTTAAAACAATTTAAAAAATTAGTAAAAGTACTAATGTTTCCCCAGTTTCTAAATACATAAATATCATGAAATATTTTCAATACTAAGGGTGAACAGTATAATGATATAATATCAGTATCGTGATACTTTTCAGAGATATTGTTGGCAACATCACTATTTTTATTACAATTATATTATTATCTTTTTTCTTTTTTTCTTTTTTTTTTTTTACAAAACTCTGGCTGGAAGCAGCTGATTAGATGTTCAGTTTTTTTTTTTTTTTACTGAATATTAAAAGTGTAAAATGTTTTTTCTTCCTTTTCAATGTTAAATACATTTCTTGCAGATGTTAAATTAAAGTATTAATGAACTCACATTTTTTTTTAAATTGCAAAGCTGCTCACAGTTTGCTAGCAAACCTAAATATCATGAGGCATACATTGTTTTGTAGAAATGTCTTTAAGTATCATGATATTTTTTTGTCTTATGGCCCCACCCCTACTGATTACCATACAACACTCCCATTAACTCCCAATCCCGCCTACAGCATGTGCTGCTTATTTGCATGTTAAATGTTGAACGTTTAATGTTTAAATGAACAATCACAGAAGTGCAAAACTGCGGAAAATGCAGGTTAGTTTACTAAGAAAACACGGCCTGTTTCCTAAGTAAATGGGAAGCAGAGTAGCAGTGTAGCGTGGCAGACTGGAACAGACAGAGAACTCATTCATACAGCCTCGAAAATCAAACAGGGCCTTCTAATGTTACCCCTATTCCCTACGCCTAGCCTCCTACCCCCTACACTCCATCCACCCTTCCACCCTGATCCTCTCTTCCCTGTTTCATTTCACCTCCTGCTTCAGTTTGTAGCTATAAATATAAATATTTCTGACTTGTGTGTCATCCTTTGTTCCAAATCATTAATCACAGTTATATAGTGTTATGAAAAAATTCTGCCATTTGGAACATGGATGTCGTACATAAAGCAGTTTGTCTCTAGAAGTCTGCTAAACTAAAAACGTTCTTAAGACCACCGAAATTTTTTATTAGACAAAATAAAATAATAATAAAAAAAAAACGCAGAACTGCCTCCACTTTTACCCTCATTAAGAAATTTAGATTCTACATGTCCCCCTAAGCTCTACATGTCCCGCCCCTTCACCTTCCCCTGTTTAACTGGTGTAAAGATTCATATACTCACTCAACTGAAATCTCCACAACCTGCATTTGCATACAGGATCATGATTGGCTCTTATATTTTATGATGCAATAACACTCACCTGTTACATAACTAAGCAAATAAAAAGGTCTTTAGTAGTATTTGTGGGATATTTGTATAAATTATCCAATTTCTCTTGTTAACGGATGCATCTATACATTATAAAATATCAGAGTTAGATTTTCCCATCAGATCTTTAGCTCCATGACAATGCCAATTTTCACTCTTGACCAGTGAGTACATTTAAATTCATCTGAAACAATTTGATCTTTAAAATCTCCATGTTTGATAAAGTTTCGACTTTATAACACAGGCAGGACTTTTAATAGATGCTAAGACATTGTTAGATAATCATTAATCATAAATCATTAATACATGGAGATGGCCTGATAAAATATTATATTGTATCCAAGCTCTTTGCTTTTCTTTTTAGATAAAACATGCCTTTTAAGCTCCTGTATGCTGTATCTGTACATGTACATGTGTTAATAATTAATATGAAACTTCAGATACAATCTGATCATCATATATAACTTGCCTTTTATTCCTATGACTTCTGACTGTTATATATTTATATTAAATTATATACATATAGAGATATTGATATTTAGCCAATGTTATTTGTTTTAGCCAGTGCTTTTGTTTGGTAGACATCTGAGATATCTAGAGTCTTAGTTTAGTTTGTTGCTTTTACTCTAATTTATTCATCAGTTTCAGCATCGTGTTGATGAATTATAGGATTTCTGAATCTCTACATTTATTCAGGTTTTCTTTAGTTGTTGATGATCCTGAGCTAGACGAATAAAAAAGGAGAAGCAGAACGATTCTGAAATGAACAGTATAGAAGTTATTTTACATGCACAGATTAGAGTTTCATTAAAGGCTGGCCTCAATGGGAAATCCTACCTCGACCAACAGAAGGACCAGGACTTATTATCTAAAAAAGGGATAAATTCCCACCGAGTGAATTGTGGGAAAGTTGACTGTCACATTCATTCCCTGTGAAAGAAACGGTCAGGTTTCTTTCAAGAGTCTCTGATGATATAAAACAACAGAATAAACGTCTAGTCTAGAGATCAGTGACTTCTTAAAGCAGCATACTGTACTATGAATGTTGTATTTGGAGAAAAAAATTACAAAAAAAAATATGAAATGATCGTTTACATTTTGCTTCCTCTGCAGGGAAAGCAAGGACCGCCCGGACTTCCTGGAAAGGCTGTGAGTATTTATAACCTTTACAATACAGCAACAAACACACACCAACACCAAGCGTGTTTAAATGAATTCACAAATGATTTCTGCAAATTTACTTTTATTTCTGCAAAACCAACACATTCCTTTCTTAGCTTTGACCAGAGGCATTTGAAGTTACTATTTCATAGTACTTTCTATGATTTTATACTTATTCTAGTACAATATTTTATACTATTTTGCAGTAAATTTACTGAAGGTGGAAATAATCCGGGCCCACATGAGGTGCTATAAACTATAAGTAATATATTATAGCTTAAATAATATAAATAAAAGATGCTAAATAAGTTAAAAAGATACAGTAAACTATGTGTATAACTTTTGCTGTTTAACATTTACCTGAAGGTTACGTCAGGTCATGTATAAATGTCCCACTTCACTGCCCTGATCCTATCCTGCATTGTCTCTGATGAGGTTTGATGACGTGTTTGTGTGTTTTGGGCTGATTTTTGTCTTTAGGGACCTAAAGGGAAAGCTGGAATCCCAGGGATGCTGGGGGAACCTGGACTGCCTGGACTTCCTGGAATAGATGTAAGTCAGAAAATCAGATTTTATTGAAAAATTCCTTATGCTTTTAATATTATAGCACTGTTTATGTTGGGTTTGTGTGTGTGTGTGTGTGTACTTACTGGATAATAAGGTTTAGGGCTTTAGGCTAATACAGCGTTCTACAGATTTTTGAGAAATCGGATGTTTCTGTTGGATCTTTGTTAACTTTAGCAGTTTAATCCTCCAACGAAGTTTACATGTACATAAATAAATCAAAAGATGTTCATTAAGATGATGTTAATCTGATATAATGACATTTCTGTTGGTGGGCTTATCATAAATTTAATATATATATATATATGCACTTCCAGTCAAAGGTTTTTGAACACCTAAAAATTAAAATTAAATTTTTTCCCTAAACAAGTAGTTTTCATAAAGTTAGTTGTGAAGATAAAATTGTGTTCTTGTTTGTTTAATACCTTTTTTGGTTAATGTCTTCATTATTATGGTGAAATAAACATAGTAAAAGTAAAGCTCTTCTGTGAGCAGGAGTGTACAAACTTTTAACTTAAGTAATAAAATTATCTGGAACTACATAAAAATTCACTTCTTTTCACTGGAATTTTATATTTACTTTTGTATAATTCTTGTATGTAGTAAGAAACATACACATACTGACACATTTTACCAAGAAGATAATGCTTCTTTGTGGGGAAAAAAAAGTCAATCTAATGTTAATTTTATTTACTTTAGAATTATATTGTACTTTATGATACAATACAAAAATCCAAATTACACGTTGCTGGTGAAAAGTTTGGGAACATATGGAGGTTTTATAAAGACTGTACACACTGTTGGTGCTATAGGTGTTCCACCAAATCCCTAAATCGTTGTATTTAGACGAGTGCACTTGGTCATCCACTTTTTTAAAAAAATTAATATTTCTTAGACTTAGACGTGTTTCTTGGTTAAATTTTCTCACTCTAGGGTAACTAACTTCAACACATTTCTTAAAGGTCAACCAAAAATCTTAATACAACTGTCTCAAAAAGATATAAAAGTATTAATATCAGTCAGAATTTAGGAGATGTTCACTTTTTTACACCTGAACAACACTTACTGTATATACTTTATTAGCTGGACATGTACACGTCTTGATGGTAGCTTAAGAGTTACACATTTATCAGTGAAATTATCATCATGACTCAATGTTTTATTCTAACTTGCTCAAGAAATAAGATTGTTAAGAGGTTTAAAACATAGCATTTGTAACTGTTCGATGGTTGGACGAAGAGTAAATGATGTGTTTCATTCTTTTTTTAGGGTTTGCCAGGTCCTGATGGGCCTCAGGGGAAGGACGGACCTTCAGGACAAGCCGTAAGTACCACTGCGTCAACGCACCATTGAGTTTTAGGGTTATTTAAGACAAACTTTACATAATAACATAAATACTCAGCTACAATTACAGCATGCAGGAGAAGGTTTTCAGATGTAACACTGTGAATAAACATGGAAGTAAAACCCTGTGACATAGGGTTCTGCATAGGATATTTAAGAGTTCCCCCAGTGTGTGTGTGTGTGTGTGTGTGTGTGTGTGAAATGCTTAAATTACATTTTTTAAATAACATTCACTATGTAAGTTCATTATAAAGTAAGTTACATTTTGATCAATCTATATTGTTAGATTTTGAACAGTGAAAAAATGCAAGTCGAACACTCACGCCTGACACCCACATCATTTCTGCTCTAGTCACTGAAAACAAACAAATTAATTAATTAATTAATTAATAATAATGGATTAAAAAGTCCTAAAAGGTCATGGAATTTGGTTTTGTATGAACCCTGATTAACACTTAACCCGTATGTTCTGTTCAGGTTCATAAGAATGCTAATATATATATATATATATATATATATATATATATATATATATATATATATATATATATATATATATATAATTAAATAAACTTAGATCTATGATGCAAAATCAAAATCATATACTTCTTATAGTCACATTAGATTATTACGTTCAGATATTTTTGGCCTGACAGCTAATTATTAGATTAACGAGTTATTTTATTATAAATATCAGATGAATAACTGATTTTAGTCTTTTGTCACATGATGTAAATTTACAGTACATTAAAGTAAATTAACAGACTCTGATACACCGAGGAGCCAAAATGTTATAAACGCTCACGGATGAAGCAAATGACGTTGATTTCCCTACATCTCGATCCAATCGAGCTTTTTTCTTTTGGATGTGCTGGAACACGATGTCCGATCCTCAGCAGCTCTACCTCACAACTTGCAGCTCTTAAAGGATCTGCTGCTAAGGTCTTGGTGCCAGACACCACAGGCATCTTCAGAGGTCTTGTAGAGTCCATGCCTCAGTGGGTTTTGGTGTTTTGGTTGCACACGGAGGACCAGCAGCATATTAGGCAGATGGTCATAATGTTTTGGCTCATCAGTGTATCACAGTAGTTTTTGGTTGGTTTCTCTACAAAGGTTTCCATTTCAGAGTCCCTGAATTGGTTCTGCAAAAAAAAATCTAATTTACACAATAGTCAATTAGACAAAGTATATTAGATTACATTTTTGCACTTCAACTAAGAGGCTAAAAGTAGCTAACCAAGTATGAAAATCTTGCCTCAAACTACATACAGTTCTTCAGTGATGTCACACGAACTTGTGGCTCGTGTGACTTCCTGTCCTGTCCTTCCTGTGACAGTGTGACTTCCTGTCCTCTATAAATGGCACTATCTGGTGTCACCCAGACGAGGACGGGTTCCCTTTTGAGTCGGGTTCCTCTCCAGCTTTCTTCCTCATATCGTCTCAGGGAGTTTTTTCTCACCACTGTCACGTCTGGCTTGCTGATTAGGGATAAATTTATAATGCTGAAGTTCATGTTAACTAATGTAGTAAATAATCTTTAGCGCAGAATTAGTGTGTAATGGTTGTAGAGTAGATTTATGGTGCACTATGGGTAATAATATCGTCCACTATTCAGAGAAGAAATGATTGTCCACTGAGAATTCGGACACAACACAATGGTCACACTCCAAATAGCGCACTTTATAGTAAACAAGGAACCAATTCAGACATGACATGGAGAACCGCAGCCACTTTGATCCTTAGTTGCTAAAGTTTTAACGATCTTAAAGCCGGTTAGATCGACATTATTTCTGAAATGTTTCTCAGATGAATATAAATAGTGAAGTGACGTTGTTGTCTATGTCTCAGTTAACTAACAAAACAACTTGATGGTGGTGTTCATGTGAGAACTTCCTTCCAGTCTCCTCATAAAGCTGCAAAAATAGTGCAAAAATTCATGGATCTAAAATAAACTGAGTTATCAGCTACACCTGTCGTACAGGTCACATTCTGCAGAATGTATTGGCCCCCCTCTACTCTTTCCATCACTGAAGCCGATTCATTTTATTAATTATTAGATCAGTATACCTAATAAATCAGTCAGTGTGTATGAAAATTTAAGAAAAACCTATATTCTATAAATGTCCAGACTTTGAAATGGTGCTGTATATGCCATAATGATGCTTATTCTGTTGCAAGAACACAAAACATTTTTCCATTCCCATTTTATCGAAGACGAGGAAAGTGTCAGCATTATTTAACCTCCTGCAAAGCTAACTCAGTGTTATTCAAAGTGGATCCCGAGGTCACTGTGTGTGCGTGTGTGCGTGTGAGTGTGTGTGTGTGTGTGTGTGTGTGTGTGTGTGTGTGTAGAGGAAAGTCAGACCTGAGATTTGTCCCCCTCACTCATAGCTTTTTTTTTTTAACGAGCAGTCAGCTGATGAATTTGTTTAGTCGAATCCCTCTGGACGCCTGCGCTCTTAATCCAGTCAGGAATGTAGAGCTCAGAAAGCTTAAGACGGCTTTAGAGAAGATGAAAACACAGTATTAACCTGTGAGGTTATGTTGTATTTCCAACATTTCCAACTAGAAAAAAAAAACCAAGAAAACACTTCCACAATTTGAAATTCCTACTTGGAAAGTGGAAAAGGTGTCTTCTACCCCAAGATCAGGATATGACATCATATCAGCATTTATCTACATTAAATGAGATTATAGTCATATTTGCTTTATATTAATCAACAAAGGTTAAACCTATAACATGAATATAATATGAACAGTGTGTTTTTCTGAAAAGACAAATACATTATGAATGTTAAAGCTCATTCATATCACTAATGTTAGCTCACTAGTTTGTTGTTACCAAAAGACAAGCTTTCACGGAGGCATCCTTTTTTCGAAAATGACGTAATTCCGAGTTCAACTTTGGAGTTAAGTTGAACGCAGCATTAGTGTACACAAGCAGAATACCACTGGGTGTTAGCATAGCACCAGAATGTAAATTAAACTAGTTTACTCCTCGCTCACACCACACAGTCACATCAAACACAGCTGAATGTATGTGTGTGCGTGTGTGTGTGCGTGTATGTGCGTGCGTGTGTGTGTGTGTGTGCACGCTCATGCTAGAAATAGCAAGAACGCATTAAAGACTCTGACGAATATTTCATTTTTGGATTTTTCTAATTTATATTTTTCCTCCCTTTATTAAAAATTGTTTGGCAAACCAAAATATATATATCTTCATCATATTTGGGCAATGACATGTTTCCCAAATACACAACCAAATCCTTATGTGCTTGCTTCACACATTCTTACCACCATATGACTCTCAAATAAAAATTTTTTGTGAAATTACAAAGTACGTAGTATTTACTCATTTAAAGTCAAAGAAAAATTATATTATTTTCAACACAAGTTCCAGGCTGCTGCCACAATTCCACCTTTAAACCTTGGGAGCCGAGGTCCAGGGGACATAAAGACAACATTATTCCGGTTGTCCAAGATGACTGCCCCCATAATGTTACAGTATTAGATTAGATTAGATTAGATTCAACTTTATTGTCATTGTTCAAAGTACATGTACTAAGCCAATTATTCAGCTACACAGTGATGTTTAGTTCTTGTTTATAGATGACAGGAAGTCCCACTGTGTACTAAACCACAGATCAGCACGTCTGTGTGACGTCACTGAAGAACTGAAAGTGGTTTTGGGTGAAACAGTCTTCCATTACTTGTTAGATGCTTTTGGTCGTGTAGCTCCAGTGGAAAAACTAAAGAAGCAAACTTCAGACACCAAACAAGTCTTTGCCTGATTGACGAAAGAGCAAAACTGTAAACTTGTTGCACAGCACTTTAAATTCAACAGTCACTCAAAACAGTGGTGTGTGTGTGTATGTGTGTGTGTGTGTGCGTGTATGTGCATGGTGTTTGAATTTTCTACCTTATTGTACCATGGTGGTGCCTTTAGCCAAGCTGTAGTCTAATGTTTTATCTTTTTAGATGTCATTAGGCCACAGTTTGGGATGCTTTTTATAGTCAACTAGGAAGTTTTTAAACTGTTTAAAAACTGACAATCCAATCTAGAAATTCTTCCATAATATTAGAGTGATAATGCTTGACTTGGTTAGCTATCTGGTTCAGTTTTTTTTATTAAAGGAAACCCTACTTCCAATTTCAGAGAAGCACCACACACCCACAGGACAGCTTTAACTACATGAACTTGCTAACCACTTTTTTTTATACTAGAGACTCAATATTTTATCATAATGCTCACATGTATATGAATAGAATTAAAAGAAAAACAGACAGGTGAGGATTTTATCTTTAATGATATATTTGTGTTTTTGTAGGGCGATCAAGGACCTCCTGGACCACCTGGACCTCCTGTAAGTGCACCTTGAAACAATACAACCATGATGAATATTCCTTATTAGATGTGTTTATTTGGGATCTAGCAGGTGCTGTAACTTATACTCGGCCATTTTCTGTGCTTTTACGAGCAGTTCTACTCGAGCAGTTACAGAAGTTTGCTAATTCCTAAGAGTGTTTTGACTTGGCACTAACCTAACCCTGAACATATAGCAGAAATGAGCTTTACTACAGGGCCAGTGTTTGGACAAACAAAATAAAGAAGTTTCAGTATTAAATATTGTTGTGTACGGACTTCTTGGTAAAGGTGGACTTACAGACTGATCTGTTCCAGGGGTTAAAATAAAGATTATAGCTAAGGCCTCGGTTCAGGAAACTATACACTATTGTAAAGATAAATACCATTAACAACTCATGGCAGTCACCTTCTCCCTGTGTTTAACATCATCACCAGTCTTACTTACTGTTTCATTACATACTAATACTGTAACATAAAATACTCTACATGTCATATGCAAATTAATTACATTAGAGAATATGAAATATTACGATATTAAAATACCAAATACTGTACATAAGAAAAATTAGACAAAATACCTGTTTCTTTTAGGCTTATACAGTGAACTATTTCATGTATCTACAGTATATTGCCAGGGCCTCATTCCCAAAGCTTTACATTTCCCCAGGGCTTGATATTCCTGGGTTTCCATGGCCCTGTATTGCTGGGGATTAATGTTCCCAGGCCCTATACTACCAGGGATTAATGTTGTCAATTATTAATCTTCCCAGGGCCTTATATTCCCAAGGCTTTATATTCCCAGGTAGTAATATTCAGGGATGGAATAATGTTCCCAGGGCCCTGTATTCCCTAGGATTAGTATTCCCAGGGCCCTATATTCCCCAGGATAAATATTCCCCAAGATTAATGTTCTCAGGGCCCTATATTCCCCAGGATTAATGTTCCCAGGGTTCAGTATTCCCAGTATTCCCAGGGCCAGTGTGCTCGGTGCTCTAGGTTCCCAGAGGCCTATATTTCTAGGCCTATCATCAGGACTCCATATTCCTTGAGCCCCATGTTCCTAGGACATTGTGTTTCCAGGATTATATGTTCCTTCAGCATAACACATTGTTTCATTATTATTATTTCCTTTATTTTTAATGTATCCCTTATTTATGATAATAACAATAATAACCTTTTATGCATTTCATTATTATAAAACTGGCTGATGTTCATTAGTTAATAACATAATAAGCCTGTGTGTGTGTCTCTTAGGGCAGAGGGAGACCTGGAGCTCCTGTAAGTACAGTTGCCTGTTACTCCTGTCACTGATTATCAGTTCATACTATGAATGACACCGAAATAGCAAAACAGACTTAATAACCTCTGTGTGTGTGTGTGTGTGTGTGTGTCATCTCAGGGGCTGCCTGGAGCTAATGGATTACCTGGTGGTGTAGGACCTCAGGGACCCCCAGTGAGTCTTTTAATCTTCTTCAAACAGCAACACAGAGGGTAGGCGATGTCCAGGACAAGTCAGGGTTATAGAAAGAGGAATTAGAAAAGAGGAATGTTGGACTTAAATGCTCAAAAGATGAAAGATAGCATTCAGAAATATCTAAATGGATGTTATAAGAAGTGGTCCAAATGCTAAAACCTACAGGAATCATGTCTAAGTGATCATGACGCTCATCACCTCAGTCACCTTTGTGGAGGTGCTCAGTGTCTCAGACAGACTTGCTGATGTGGTTTCTGACTCTGTATGACACACTGTTATCTATAAACATGGAGAAAGAGGAAAAAAAAAAAAGGCAAACAACATCTGTAAAAACAGTCGTAGCTCCAGCTTTAAGCCGAATCAGCAGTTAGGAGGTGTGAAAGCGGAACTGTATAATGGACATGATTGGGGTGATTAATATAGCTTTAATTTGATGTGTATATTTCATTCTAAAATGAGCCAAATGGTGTGTTTTAAGAGTGTGTGATGATTTAGACCTGCAGTTTACACAACACCAAAATCGAAGGCTAGAAACTTTCACAAATGATCGGCTAGATTAGCTACTAGCTCCAAACTAAAGAAGCAAACTTTAGATGCAAAACCATTTGGCTGATTGACTAGATGTAAAGATAAAATTTTTAACGTATTTTGCGTACATTACGTTAATTTTTGTGGCTGAACTGTTCCTTCAAAAGTTTCAGGATTGTGATTCTAATGTGTTATAGCTGTTTATTTTATCCTTTTTTTAAAACTGGATTTTAGTGTTAGCTATTGAATAGCTGTTCATCAACTTAGCTTTATTGATTTATATGCTTACTGAAAGGCACCAAGCATCTCAAAGAAGGTTAGTCACTTCCTGTTAATTTTAATTATGACTTTGTCTGCCTCTCTTTAGGGACCAGAAGGTCTTCCAGGACTTCCAGGTCCTTCAGGTCCAGACGGGCCGCCTGTAAGTACTCCACCTGACACCTAAACACAGAAACATCCATGAAATTTAGATTAATATTCACTTTTTATGCATAACTGATATTATAGTGAATAAATGAATCCACCATATTCCTGATTAAGACCACTAAAGACAACTGAAAATAGATTAAAGGAAAAATTTGTCTAAATTAGACTGAGAGTTGACCTTCGATTAGTAACAGTGTGTTTTTTTCGAGTTTTTAAAAAGTGTAACGCGTTCTTTCTCATCTGTTTAGGGACTACCTGGAGCACTTCCTGAGGGAAATGGAGATGTACTGGTAAGTTCTATAAACGACACGATTCATGTATCATGTTGTGTTGAATTTATTCCAATAATTGATAATATTTCAATATTATATAGTTTTAAAATATGTATCTTTGAATTACGTATTAAAAATCTTAATCTAAACAAACAAATAACTTTTGTTATGTTCAAACTGGACGTTAAAAATGCATCAAAATAACTTTTCTTAATATTTAACGACAGATTTTCTTGACAGTGTGAATGGGACAAATATACTGAATCTGACATTTAAGCTAATGTGAACAATTTATTTAAAAAACGTAAATTAGAGTTAAATATTTAGCATAATATATTTAGCATAGTGTAAATGTAGCCTCTAAATTAACTATATGGGCTAAAACTGACTTTTAATTCTAAATAGATCAATAACTGTTAGTCTAAATAAACTAAAAAATAAAAAATAAAAAAAAAAGACTAAGAACAGAGAGTCTAAACAGACAAGTTAAAAAAAAATTGCTAGTCAAAATTGATGGAAAAATGAATAATCTAAACAGACTTAATTTATTACATGAACTAAATTAACTAAAATAAATATAAATAGACTAGACTAAGCATTTTGTCTAAGCTGATTAAAAATTGTTAGTCCATATCCTATAAACATTTCATAATAGTAAGCAAGTTCATTGTTTCAACACTTCGAAGTTTTAACTTGAAGTTTTCACATAAGCCTCGTTACTGCTTTTACTGGATTTTTTTTATATATTCCAAATTATTAAAAAAATTAAAGTATTTTTTATAAAACAAATTAGCACATTGATGCACTTTAGAAATAGCCATCATTTAAATAGTTAAATTATTGATCATTTTATTTGATCTATATTCATTATTATCAACTGAATTTTGTTGTTACAATTTCAAACTTTCTGTAAAGGAAAAAAAAAATTATATATACTTGCTAAAAGCATCAATTTTTTTTATTTCAGTGTCCCGCTCTCTGTCCACCGGGACCCCCAGGGCCTCCTGGAATGCCCGGTTTCAAGGTAACTGATCAGTTACTACATATGATTATATTTGCTTTACTGAAAACTAATTCTCTGAAACTAATTGCTACTATTATTACTATCGCTATTAACGGGCTTTCTATAACCTTTTAGGGACACACAGGACACAAAGGAGACAAAGGAGAGCCAGGGAAAGATGGAGAGAAGGTAAGACTGGGGCATGATGGGATATTTATTTGGTATTTCATTTGATATATTTGATTAGATGATGGAGTGATGTCTGTATATATTGGATGATACTGTATTTTATCACACCCTCTGTACTGACAGTGTGTGTGTGTGTGTGTGTGTGTGTGTGTGTGTGTGTGTGTGTGTGTGTAACTGTCTCTGCATTTTCGGTACAGGGTGAGCAAGGCCCACCCGGGCCCCCTGGAATCCCAGGAACTGTTGGTCTACAGGTGAGTGATCCATCCTATAGGTTCTGTGCACATATACTGCTCATTTCAGCTACAGATAATAATATTAGCCTACAGTTCATGAGCTAATATTCTATTTCTATGGAAATGGTTCATCATAATACATGAAAAAGTATCAGCCATCTGTAAGTTATATATATATACAGTCAGGTCCGGTAGCTCCAGTCAAACAGCTGCCAAATGCCAACTCAATACCTGATATCAACTCCAGACCTTTTATCTGCTTCATTTGTCTTGAAGTAACGAGGGAATCAGTCAATTGTCCAAATATCTTTGAGCCCCTGAAAATGGAGGTACTTTGTTGAAAATGGCTGTAATTCCTAAATGGCAAATGCCATATTTTTATCTTAAAATAAAGCTGAAAGTCTATACTTCAGTTACATCTTGATTGTTTTATTCCAAATCCATTGTGGTGGTGTATAAAGGCAAAATCACAAAAACTCCGTCATTGTCCAAATACGTCCGGACCTAACTGTATATTTTTTTCATTAACATATATATAAAATGATGCATTTCTTTGGTCCTCAGAAGGTTATGGGGAGGTACACATACATTAGCTTAGTGCTAACCTAACATGAGGAAATTAGCGTCACCATGGCAACAGCTAACAAATGTTGTTAAGAATGGATTTAGAGATATTCTCCAGGCTTCAACAAAGAAACTACAGCACCACTATTGGGACAAACACTACAGAATTTGAGCTGAAGTGCTGTTAATGTGCTTTATACCACAGGGCTGTTGAATTCTCAAATCTGATTGGACAGAAGGTGTTGATTATTTTTCTATAACAGCTCTGACAAAAGTACCAGCTGTAATTAAAAATCACAGGCTCATATTAATGCGCATATTCTAATGCGTTATCGTTTCTATAGTAACAGCTCATTCACAGGGACTCGTATGGTGGACGCGCCACATGATCTAAGACTAATAAAAAATTGTGATTTAACAAAGAAAAGTGTATAAATGTTGATATGGTAGTTTGCTGTACGGAGATGTGTATTTAACGTTTATGGAAGGAGTCTCCAGTGTCAGCGGGAAAGTCTTCCAGACAGAGGAGTTTATGCTTTGCAGTTTCTCAGTAACACAACAAGCTGTGTGTTTTGTCTTATTAACTTCAAGAGAGAGAAAAAAAGAGGCTAGTGAGGGAACGACTGTTTATAGCTGGACAAGAACTAACTTTTCTCACGAACATTTCACAACATTAAATGTAACTATAAATGGTTAAAAAGCATGAGATGCCATTCATTAATAAATTAAACATTTGAATTATAAAATGTTGTATAAGAGGAATAAAACACTTCAGGACGTGCTGTTATAGAAAAATAATCAACGTTATGTCCAATATATCAAGCCACCTGTTGATTATTTTCCTATTACAGCATGCCCCGTTGTTTTTTATTTTTTACTTATACAATGAAGCTATTTTTCCTCTAAGAATACAGAACTTCAAGAGGATCGGGGGTCAAGAAAATTTAGAAACTTTCATTTTCTATTCAAAGAGAGAAGCACATTGAGGAAATCTGTGTAGGTTATAGTTATAGTTAGCTTTAGCTGAACTAAATTTTGGTGAAATAAAAATAAATATTGCATTGCAAGCACTGCAGTACATTGAGGGATGTGGAGCTGAAATCACTGATCAATTCAAAGTGATTTTTTTTCAGGGGCCTCGAGGTTTGAGAGGACTTCCAGGTCCAGTGGGAGCTGTTGGAGACAGAGTGAGCAATTTCACCTCCTCCTCATCATCATCATTATCTTTAAGACAGCATAAATGATAATTATTCACATTTGGCTTTCTGTCATTCCCTCCCTATCTGCAGGGTTTGCCAGGTTTCCGGGGCAAGCCTGGTATTCCTGGAGTCATTGGAAAAACAGTGAGTATCTCCATAACCTCGACATCTCTCCTCCAGAATGCAGCATCCTAACTGTCCTCCAGATTATTCATTGATTTTAACGTGCACTCAAGGAACGAGTCTCAACAATAAAAGAGCTCTGTGTCTCTCATTTGATAATTCCAGGGTGACCCCGGAGAGAAAGGACCTGTGGGTTTTAAAGGACCTAAAGGAGAAATTGTGAGTGTGCATTTACAACAGCATGTTTCACTTGACGATATACTGTGATACGGATATCTTAAATAGTTATGTGATCAGTGTTACGCCATACTATTATAGGTAATATTTCTAGGTGCTACAAGATTTTGAAATGGCTAAGTTACTTTTCTCTACTCAGTGTTTCAGTGTTGTTCTGAAATTACTAAGAATTACTAATTACTAAGAATAAAAGCTATTCACTTTAGAAGTAGGCTTCAAAGCATTACAGTTGTTTCTTTAATGAATATCTGAACTTTGCCACTACAGAGTTTTAGAGCAGAACCACAGACACCTATAAGCACCTATAATAACACCTATATTGCGGCAGGCAATCCTTGTTTTTTTTACACACGTACGCAACATGGAGCCACGATTTCAGCAGCAATGCAACGGCATGACAAGTGACGTTAAGAAGTATCACTTCTAAAGAAGTATCACTTCTAAACAAACTAAGTATGATGCAGCAAAGTGACAAATCCAAATGATCAGCTAAAACTCTGCCTCTTGACCAATCCTGTGGCATGTGTGGTCTGACATTTCTTCAGTTCCTCACTCACAACTTTAGTTCCTACCTCTGATTAGTTCCCATTTACTGTTTGATGTCCAAAAATTAAAAAAAATTTTAAAAAAAAACCCTTAGAACCATGGTTTCATCTTATCCTGTCATATTCGACCTCTCATTAAATGTGTATAGAGACATTACATATAAAACTAAAGCTTGGAAGGAAGTAGCAGAGATCGCTGGTACCTCTGGTGAGTGTGTATAGCTAGTATAATCAGCTTAATTTGCTAATCTGTCAACAAAGCTATTATGAAACCAAGCACATAACGTAACTCAAACTTAAATACTGTTTAAACAAATAGAATGTACATTTGCCTACTACTGTTTCTCACTGGACCTATAAAAAAAAAAAAGAAAAAAGAAAAGGAACGCTGGAAAAGGCCATGCCCAGAAGCAACAACACTAGCAGTCCCTACATGCAACTTGCTGATTGCTAGGCTAAACATGCAATTGTATGCAAGCAATAAATTTGCATGCATCCAGTTAGGAGCACTCTCTTGATTGCTTGTGCCATGTCCCATTAACAGCCCTGATTAAAGAAAATATAAGCAAATGTAATATCGTTGTTTGCAAACATAAAGAAATGTCTGCCATAGCTATCATGTTTGTATAGATTTGGCAGGAATGTGATGCATTTTGGACGCTAGATAATAAACCTCAACATGATGCGCAATTATTTCAAAAGAAAATGTATCAACATAAAGGATCAAATCTCCATCCTCAAGCCGCACTTTTATGTCCTGTTGCATGAAAATGTTAAGTAATAACCCTGAGGTACTACTGGCGTTAACTGGTTAAATGATCTCTTCTCTACAGGGAAAAATAGGTCCTAAAGGTCTGCCCGGACCTCCAGGCCCCAAAGGAGAACCTGTAAGTGATTATAATTTTTATATCCTTATAACAGAGTAGTATATGAGTGTGCGATATGATTTAACACACATCTCTCTCTAACAGGGAATGCCAGGCAGAGATGGCAAAGATGGCACTCAGGGATACGATGGTGAAAAAGTAAGCCTGGTTTTTCAAATTCCTGAATGCAAAGTTTTTTTTTTTTTCCTTGTTAATACAGTCATAAGTAGTTTGGGTATCATACTGTGAACAACTTTTGCTAACTTTCCATCAGGGTGATGCTGGGCGGCCGGGAGTTCCTGGAGAGAAAGGGCCTAACGGTTTACCTGTAAGTATTCAGCTTATTGAGACATGTCAGATATTAGTATTAATATTACAACAAGATAAAATGTAAATTTTTGATAGTTTCATCTACACTACACTATTCGCAGCATTGTGTAAGCAGTGTGTAAGTGTGTGTGGGTTTGCTTTCAGGGTTTGCCAGGAAAGGCTGGAGTAAAAGGTGCCAAAGGAGTTGTTGTGAGTAACAGTGCCATTTTTGCTATACAATGAAATTGGGATAGGTTTAGAACAAGGTTTTGGGTATTTAAAAAAAAAAAAAAAAAAGTCCACAGGTGGTGGGTTTTTTTTTTTTTTTTTTTGGCTAGTTTAAAAATATTCCACAACCTCCAAGATCTTATTTTAAAGAAAAAAAATCAGAAATACATCTAACCAATTTCCAAAAACTTAGGCAAAGACAAACAAAGGGAAAGTGTAAGTGCAGAGAGTGCATCTATGATGTACAAAACCATTGTGTTGAAATGCGTGTGCACCACGGTGACCTTGATTCCCATGCTAACACTGAAAAATAAAATAAGAAAAAAAAAATTCTTCTTTTCCTATGGTCAAATATTTTTGGACTAGTTTCAGATCTTTTTGAGATGTAGGGTGGGAAAAGGGGAAAAGGGCAGATGTTTCTGCAGATATTATTGACACTTCTATGCCATAAGAACTGAGTGCGGCAAGTACGGATGCTGCGATGCTTAAAAAAAATCTTCATGATTAACACTTTACAGTGTCCATCTGGACCAATGTAAACACCATAACTCAACAATTTCTATGTGAGTGTTCATATTACTCAGAATAGTCTCAGCCTCAGCCATGCACTAGATATATTTCCGTTCCAGGACTGCATACTTATATGTTTAAAAAAAAAATACACATTTAGACAAGAAAATTAGCTATGGGTGACTTCGACCTTGTATTGGGAAGATAGATATACTCTTAAGAACTGCTTGGAAAAGATTTTATAGAATGACAAAGATGTCCACAGCTAGCTACGTCACTTATTTTAGTGTAAGCAATCGGAGATGTGAATACAAAATGGTGGCATATCACCATAATATGGTAGCTATTATGTTACCTTATAACCAGATAAAATGTACCTTCAAATCTAACCAAATAATTGCCATTAAGTTAGATTTAAAACACCAATCCCTGCTTTAAATTAACATTTAAACATCTAAATGCCACCGTGATCCATCAAGTTTCTTAAATCATTGTTTGCACTGACTTTTGCAGAATATTAGAGAATTTGGTAAACTTTCTAGCATTACAATTTTCAGAAATGAAAGATTCCACAGTTTAAGTACCTTCCATCGTGACCATCTGCCTGCAATTTATATGACAGAAAACCTAAGAGTGTGTCAAACTCTTTCATCATGCAGGGTGATCAAGGAAAGATGGGAGAAGCAGGACCAGCTGGAGAGCCAGGTATTCCTGTATGTATCTGATTGGCGCTTGTAGATGAACACCTTAGGCATGGTCATGTTTAACAGCTCTCTATTAAATGTGCTCTCTATTACAGTGACACTCTGAAAGCAAAAATACAACTGCATGTTTAATTGACAATATTGATGTTTTTAATACATGTTATTGTTAATGTAGTTTTCTTCCACAGTGATGTTTTTTTTTTAAATTTAATTCTTTGGTAAGGTTTATGTAGTTATGTTCTTTTACATAGTTCTGCTGTTGTTTTTGTAGTTGTGAAGTTATCTTGTACTACGTAGTTCTGCGTGTCTAATTATACAGTCATTGTTTTATATGTAAAGTTTTAATATGGAGTTGTTTTACTTTGTAAATATTTTAGTACTTTTTTGTTTTACTGTGGAGTTATTTATGTTTTTCCATGTAATTCTGTAGTTAATTTTTAGTAGTTTTTTTTAACATAGAGTTGATTTTATATGGTGAGTTTTACTGTAGTTATTTCAGTATTTTTACTATGCAGATATCTTCTAGTTATTGAATTTAAGTAGTAATTTTTATATTTGTAGTTACATTTTTCAATATAGTTATTGAGGTATGTTTTTACTATGGAGTTCTATCAGTATGTTTTACTATACTTATTTTTTTAGTATGTAGTTACATTTTTCAATATCATTTAGTTCATTTTATATAGTTTATTTTTACTATATAGTTATGCTGTTGTGCTCTTTTTTTTAGTTATTTTTAATGTATAGTTACCTTTTTTAATATAGTTGTTTAGCTGAATTTATATAGTGTATCTATGTAGTTATTTCCTCATTTGTAGTTATTTTTATTTAATATGTAGTTAAGATTTTCAGTGAAGTTATTGAGTTGAATTTCTATAGTTATATTTTTGTTTGTAATTACCATATATTTTACTGTGTACTTATTGAATATTATATAGTTGTTTAGTTTTATATAGTTATTTTATATAGCTATGGAGTTTTACATAATTTCTTTTATTATGTAGTAATTTTTAAATATCTAATTATTTTTTTCAATGTAGTTTTTACTATGTAGTTGGGTTTATTATGAAGCCATGTCATTGTTTTACTATGGTGTTACTATGTTTTTTGTTTTTTTTATGTAGTTACTCATTTTTACTATATAGTTAACTTTTTCTATGATTCCGCTAATTCTTATTATGAGCTAGAAGATAACATTGCAGTAGTAAGATAATGCAAAATACATTGTTTTAAATCCAAGAATGACTTTTTTTGCCTCCTCTAACAGGGTGAGATTGGCATTCCAGGAGAAAGAGGTGAAGCTGGACCCAGAGGCATCGCTGTAAGTACATTATAAAATAGTAAATAGTAAAATTGTATAGTAAAATATTACAATTGAAATGAATGTTTTAAGTACAAGAATTTTTTTTTTTTTTTTTTTACAAAATTAGATCATTTTGACAATATAGCCACTGTCATATTTTCACCTAAGTAACAACTGTCATGCAACAATCCAAATTCATAAGTTTAGCTGTTCTTCTTTAGTACTGCCTAAACTAAAATATTCATATTTTGTAAAATTTGTTGATTTAATGCTGATAAAAGTTGTATCAGTGCTTGTAACAATGTAAGTAATAGATTGCTTAGTCTTTGCTTTGTCTTCTAGTGATGTTAATTAAAAACGAGTCCCTTCGTACCTCTCTTGAAAGTGACGTATGTGTAGTTGAGTCATGTTTTCTGTGATTGCTCCCAAAAATTGTGCAATTTATTTAAATTGCAAATATCACAATATAATTGTACAAAATATACCCCTAAGTAGACAATAAGTTTTGATATTAGCGTTTTTTTCCTGTGTTTTCTGTGTTGTGAGGAATTGCCTAAAATAAACAATAAAGGAATAATAACATAACAGTAAAAATGTTAAATATACTCGCAGCTAAGAGATGTACAATGTGTGTAGTGTTTATAGTATGCGTTATAAGTTTTCCTGTTACATTTTAGACAGTTTGACTGAAGCTATAAAACTAAACAAAAATTTAATTTGGCCTTTCTGTCAAAGTCCATTTTCTGCTTCCTGAAAGACACAAACTACTGCATCACCTATTTTCTATTTCTTTGTCTAAGTACAAAGATGCCACATCCTGGTAGAAATTCTGAATCAGAAAACCACAAGGGCAAATTCTTTAAACCCTAATTCTAATTGTATCTCGTCTCCTGCGGCATGCTAAATTCTGTTCAGAAATTAGATGAATAGCAGCAGGCGGGAAGAACAAAGTTATTGCTCCAGCAGGGTCTCTGCTTATTTATCTGAATAAAACAATAGCTCATGATGGCTCATGAGTGGAGGTTCATACAGGTCAGGAGTTGCTAAGCAACAAAAGATTATAATAACTGTAATATCATGAAAAATGTTCAGAATGACATTTACAGACATATGAGCGAACTGTAGAACAAATGATATGTTTCAAAGAGAGGGCAGGATGGAGAACGGTGAGAATTATGACTGAGCTGTGAGTCAGCTTTTACAAGTTCTCTCCCATTCTGCTTCAAATATTCTGTTTATTGTGACTGTTATATGTAATTAATTGTTGTTGGAGAATCATGAAAAGGCCATGTAGTTCAGTGTTCCTCTGGTACGGTACTGAAATTAACCCTGTATACACTTTTTGTAGACACTGTTTTTGTGTCATTCAATTCGAACATTACAGCTTAGCGTATGTGTTTAACAGATGACCGTTTTCTTTATTTTCATGTCAATGTAGCATGAGCAGAATTTACTCACAAAACCTTTTACTACAAAGATTGCATACATTTACTTTTCATCAAAGGAAGAAATGCATCTGTAAATGAATAAATGTATTGTTTAGGGATGTATCGATACCGATACTGGTCCAATAACGTGCTCATTTACTTGCTCCGTTACCATGTGACGTAAGTCTAGTGTACACTGTTACTCTAATGACCAGACGACACGGAACGACACTCATCTGGATGTAGTTCGTTATTAATGATGGCAATCGAAGCAAAGCAGACTACAAACTCTTTGCTCTGTGAAAAGACAATAGAACTACAGCACCTTCCTACAACTAACCTGAAAAAAAAAAACCTCTTATAGTTTTTAAACACTATCTTTAATAGCGAGCGCTGAGTGTACAGAGCATTATCAGCAAGCGTGGTCATTAAAAATAAGTGTGAAATGCTGTGACTTGCTCACACACACATACACACAAAAAGGTATTCGCAAGTGTGGAGCAGTATCAGCGAGCGTGCAGAGAAACTGTCACGTGTGAGAGAACTTCAATTCAGCGAGCACTGAGACACGTGCACTTCCTTTCCCCTTCGCTCTTCAGTGTCTTCACTTTGCTGTGCTGATTTTTATTGACCACATGCGCTGATACTGCTCAGGTCAGCCAATCTCACACTCTTTATTGTTTAAACAACATGAGTTTTAAACATAAAACTCAGCACCAGGAGCTCATTGCTAGCAGCACACGGCAACACCCAACACAAACCGAGCTAAATAAAATGGTCCATGATGGTTCAGACTGATTATTACTCAGTAGATTAGTCATTTCAGTACTAAAATACTTGTATTTAGTCTGAAAAAATTTAGTATGGATTAATTCCTAGTATTGATGTTAATTAGTGGTTCTAAGATGCTAAGCTACATCAGTTCTGGTGTTGCTTACTTGCTCTTAGTGCCTATCGGTACGGCACTGGTATCAGTTAGCAGTTCCTAATGCCAGCAGTTAGTTATTAAAATAGTCATGGCTATTTGAGTACTCATGCTGGTTAACCATTATGTTATAATCATATAAAAAAAAGACCCTTGGAGATGTAGTTTTCATAAAAGAGAACAGCCCATGCCATGTAACTCATTCCATTAGTACTCTTAATGCTTCTGATTCATATCTTGTGGTAATTTTGCAGGGAGGCATCGGCCTAATTGGAAATCCAGGACCTCAGGGAGTCAAAGGATTCCAGGTTAGTATCAAAACAATATTATACTGACTCAAAAAACAGAAAAGAATATTAATTTTATAAACAACTATAATTTAGCCAAGCAGTCAATTAATACACACTGTATAGAACAAGAGGATAAAGATTTTAACCCTTCATAAGTTGCAACATATTAGAGTTTAAAATACAGTAAATACAGTCCAAAATATTTCTCGTAACGTTAGCATACACATTAATTCGTCTGTATGTGACCTCAGAGTTAGCATGCGTTCAGTAAATGAATTCAGTGTCGTTATAATAACAGTACTGTGTTGTGAATAACAGGGAATTAAAGGTGATATTGGAGATCCTGGTCTTCCGGGTCCAACTGGACTCAGAGGAGACTTCGGAGACAGGGTAAGTGAAGATGCATAACACACAAAAACAGAAAGACACATTTTATCTAATGTCATATAATATTTTATATAATCAGACATTACTCTCAGAACATTTTGGTGAAATGAAATGAGAAGAGGGTCAGTTTTTGTTAAAATTTTATAGAGCTTTTAGAAATGTTATAGGTCATAAAACTGTAAAATGGAGATTTAAATTTCTCAGCACAACTGTGCCTGAGAAAGTTTGACAAAGTTTCATGGTTTTGTGAATTGGTTGGGGTGTTTTTTTTAACACAAAAGCTTAGAAAAATTCCCATAGTGCCTGTTGGATTGAACCCACAAACATCTGTTTGGTTGCTTACTTTGTTTATTTGTTGCTTTTTAAAATTTATTTATGACTAATTTACATTTATAGTTCAAAAGTTAATTCTTTTAAAAAAGTCAAGAAATAAATGCGTACTGTCATTATTTTATCCAACATGTTATTTAAGAATCAGTTTTAACTTAATGTAGCTCTTAATCTGATTAATCATTTAAGATTTGAGTAGTGGATCTATAAAAGACTTTACACATCACATATTCCCATCCCAAGTTGTTTATCTTTCCCTGACACTGTGCATGCATAGTACAAGCTTTAGCTTCTAACTGGACACATACAAGGTGACCAGCAGTGTAGGAGTGTGTAACAAGGTGCTTAAAAACCCCAAAAGGTGGTTTGTCTGGTCAGCATGGTCCTGTGGAGGTCCCTTTCCAGTTATGGACTGCAGTCAGCACTTATGAAGATCCATAAAGTATCGTACATGAATAAAACATCCATATAGCGTACATTTGTGTGGAATATATTAAGGAGAAAGGAGGCATTTCAGCTGTACTCTTATCCCAGACTTATCCTATCTCTTGCATGACTCTATAGTTGTTATACTCAAATGAATCTAATCTAATTAATATGATAACTGCTGAAGGAATTATACAGATATATGACTGCTTTAAGCCATACAGCATGCCGTCCCAAACTTATATGCCAAAAAATAATTTTCTTCACAGTTTTCTTCATGAAAACGCACATACACATTGAATAAACCAGCACAGGAGGACACCGTTTCTCTTAACCGGGTTGAACTGTGCCATGTTTTCATAAAAATTTTAGACGAGACATCTAACAAAGGCAGCTCCTGTTCAGCTGCTGTGCAGGGAGCGGGGAAAATAACAAAGCCTGGCCTTATAGAGCGCCACAGCCTGGACACACACACACACACACACACACACACACACACAAATATGAATTAATCCATCTGCCTCTCTTTGATTCTATCACTCTCTCACAGGGACCAACAGGAGCTGCAGGACCAAAAGGCGACATTGTAAGAATTTTTCTCCTTAATTTTGCAATTTCTTTTTTTTTTTAACAGTGCATCTGTGTCACCTTATATCTTTGGTTCATGTGTGTGTGTGTGTGTGTGTGTGTGTGTGTGTGTGTGTGTTATGCACATGCCACCTGCCTGCCTTTTTTGTTTTGTTTAGGGAATGGCTGGAAGTGACGGCTTGCCTGGAGAGAATGGAGAAACAGTACGTATTAAAATATATATATATATATTAATATAAAAAGAGACAGAGAGAGACAGAGAGAGAGAGAGAGGGAGAGAGAGAGAGAACGAGGGAGAGAGGTTTATCTGAGTACTGATGATGCTTGGGTATAAAACTAGTTTAAAATGAACATCTTTTCCTTTCAGGGTCTATTCGGTCCTCCTGGCCAAAAAGGAGAGGTGAGTATGAATTCATATAAGTTTGTTAATGATGGATGTGATGGAATATTATGATAAAGAAAAAAATACCTCAGCACAGTTGAATCCTCGAATCTGATTGGTCAGAAGGTGTGGATTCGTTTTATATAACCGCACGGCTCGGAAAATAAACGAAAGGTTTATATTAATGCACTTGTCCTAATACGTTATCGTTTCTATAGTAACAGCTCATACACAGGGACTTTTACAGCAGATGCTCATATAATATCTCACATAATCTAATAATAAACGTATTTTTTTTTAAAAAACATGCTGCTGATTAATAAAGTAAAACATATAATTGTTGATTTGGTGAAGTTTATTTTGTTAGGAGATGTTTATTTAACATTTATGGAAGGAGTCTCCAGTGTCAGCGCTTTGTAACGGTCACTGTGCTTTGTAAATTTTCCTGATGCGGGAAAGTTTTCAGGACAGAGGAGTTTACGCTTTCCGGTTTCTTGGTAAAATGACAAGATACTTTTTTTGTCAAGAGAGAGAAGAAAAGAGAGGCTTTGAGGGACCGACTGTTTATAGCATCAGTGAAACGAGGAACTAACTTTTCTCACAGATGTTCCAAAATTACATGTAAATATAAACAGTAAAAAAAGTTCATTATGTCGGTAATTAATTAATTATTGTAATGATTGGTAAAATCGCTGTAGTATAAGCGGAATAACACACTTCAGACCACGCTGTTGTAAGAAAATAATCCACTTCAGGTTTGTTACGTGTGTCGTGTATTATTCCTTACATAGCTAATGATGTACAGAAAAATGTATATATACATAGATATATATATATAGTTTTGGAAGATGGATGTGCCATGCAAGAGTTCTCTACTGTGTAAATTTTGTCTTTTCAGAAATTATATTTCTATAATTTTGGTCTAGAACTGAATGTTACGTTTTTGGACATTGTAAGATTTACTGATTTTTTTTTTTTCCTCATGGTATTCCTACACATGGACAATCCATTTACTTTTTAATATAAGTGAAATTTAGACAAAGTAAAACTGTCTAAATATATAAGCTTATAAATAATTTATGCATGCTTCCATTTATTTATTCATTCATTTATTTATAGAATCTAATTCTGTTTATATTTAGAATGTAAAAGTCTTTGAATTTATGTAAAATGACTTATAAAATGATTACTAAATTGAATGCTTAATTGTAATAAATTATATTCATTTTAGTATTAATAAAAAATAATAATGATGATGATCAATTTAGTTATTAATAAACAGCCCTAATTCCTTTTAATGAAATAAAAAGAACAAAATGTTCTTTGGACTTTACAGGAACAATATGATTATAATAATGAATTAGTTAATAATAATAATCATCATCATTACACGATCTGACACACTCACACTATATAGACTATATAATGAATGATTACTTTTTTTTTTTTAAAGTCATCTGTATTTTATATTTTAGCCCGGGAAGCGTGGCGAGCTGGGTCCTAAAGGAATAACAGGTCCACAGGGGGAGACCGGAGCAAGAGGGCTACCTGGAAAACCTGGTATGATGGGCTTCCATGGAGAACCAGGCCCTCCTGGTGTCGCTGGAAAGACTGGCGTTCCTGTATGTAGCTAATCAAGCTCTAATTTTTTTTTATTACATAGTGACACTTTTAATGTAGATCTGCATTAACGATTCTTAACGTAGCCTGCAATGGTATAGAAGTTTTATTGGGAATATTTCTTTTAATGGTGTTTCTTCTAGGGAAATCTGGCGAGCGAGCAACATATCAGAGAACTGTGTGGCGCAATGATCGATGGTGAGATGGAAATTATATACAATACTCGCTAATACCATTGACTAGCATGTTGATTAAAATCTCGAAGGCTAGCTTTAGCATGTTCTACTCGACTGAAACTTAATACGTAAGATAGTTCGCAATAGTGTCCACTAGGAATAACTAACTTTAGGAATCGTGTGAGCTAGCTAATATGCTAATAATGCTGTCAAACCTGCCATCTCAGACCAGATTGCCCAGCTGGCTGCTCACCTGAGGAGACCGTTATCTCCGGGAGCTGTGGGTCGACCGGGTCCGGCTGGATCTCCTGGAAATCAAGGAGAAGCAGGAGCGATGGGACTTCCTGGAGCTCGTGGTCCCCCAGGATACAGAGGACTTCCAGGAGATCTTGGAGATCCTGGTCCTAGAGGTGAGGAGAAAGAAGAGCGTTTATTCGTTTATTTCATGTATTCTGTATTGACGGAAATGCACAAAGTCCCTTTTAAAAAATCCAATTTTAAGAGATTTACAGAACTGATGAGAGACTGTTCATGTTATGATCAAATTCTTGTAGGTGATTCCGGTGAACAGGGTGATAAGGGACCTGTTGGAAAAGCCATTGACGGGCCAGTTGGAGACCAAGGAGAACCAGGTAGGACTGATATTGTGTCAACATTAAACACTATAATTTCCAAACAATTTGTCTTTCCAGACCAGGAGGAAATGCTCAAATGTTAGTAAGTTAGGCTTATAATCCATACTGACTGTTAAGCAAATATTTAGCGGTCTTTCTAATAAATCAAGTTGTACTTAGACATTAGCGTTAACCCTGTTGCTCCTCCTAACCTTAATCATCACAACTTTTAGTTTTGCAATGGCATATTTAGTACAAGTGCTTTAACAAAATTACATTCACCTTTAAAACGAGCTGAATTACAGAAGATGTTCTTTCTTTCTTGCCTTGTTTCTTTCTTTCTGTCTTGCCTTCATTTCTTCTCTTTCTTGCCTTCATGTCTTTTTTGTTTCTTTCTTTCTTTGTATTCCCTTCTTTTTGCCTTGATTTTTTCTGTCGTCTTTGTGCCTTCTTTCTTTCTTGTTCTTTCTTTCTTGCCTTCATGTTTTTTTTTCTTTCTTGCCTTCATGCCTTCTTTCCTACTTGTCTTCTTTCTCTCTTACCTTTGTGCCTTCTGCCTGTCTTGCCTTCATGCCTTCTGTCTTTTCATTGTTTATTTTTCTTTCTTTCTTGCCTTCTTTCTGTTTTGCCTTTGTACCTTCTACCTGTCTTGAACTCTTTGCCTTTCTTTCTTTTTTACCTTTCTTTTTATTTCTTTCTCACCATCACCATGTAGCCACTTCCATTCTTTCCTTCTTCCCTTGAAATTACCCCCAAGTTAGCTCTCCACAAGACAATATAAAAATGGCACAAAAAAATTAATAATTTGGAACTTAAAAACAAATAAAAAAATTACTCTACAAAGCCAGTTACTCAATTAAATAATGGATCACAGAGCTGTGTATGGAATATTATCATCAGTAACCTGGGTCTGACAATCCAATCTCATATCGTATTTAACAACTGAATTAGTGAAAGGAGAAGTTTTAATCATTCTGATCACCACTTTGCTATCACATATACAGTACATCATCAATGTGTTTTCTTTCTTCAGAAAAAATACTCACCCCCTCTCTGCCTTACAGGTCTCCAAGGAGTACACGGCATCGTTAAAGATGGACGTGATGGCGCACCTGGAGATGCAGGTGAGCCCGGAGAACCGGGCAGGGCAGGCAGAACGGGGCATCAAGGACCTCCAGGAATCTGCGACACAACAGCCTGCCAGGGCGCAGCGCCTCATGGGAAATCATCCAACCCTAAAAACCATTAAACATCGACGCCTTCGTCTTTTAAAAACACACCTGCACCCCAAGGAACCAAGAACAAGCAAGATATTAAAAAAAAAAAGATTTGGGGGAGGGGTGAGAAATCAAAAATGAAGGAGCATCTTTGGAGTGTTTTAAAGAACTGCAAATGTTGAATAGGATGAACAGGAACAAGCGAGATGAGAGACTTCAAGCCGAGACTTGACCAAAGAAATCTAAAAAAAGGAAGAGCTTGAAGTACCAATTTGTGTAGATGTGTAAAAAAAAAGAAAAAAACAAAATTACTGAAATGGTGAAAACTGGTCAGATATGTACATGTGTGCGTTTAAAAAAAAAAGTTACTCTTTTCCACAGTGTCTGTTAGCATTAAATCTCTATGTACAGAATCCTGTAAAGCAACAACTGGTGACTTTCTTGACTGTAATGAAAAAAACACACACAGAAAAGAGAGCTTTGTACATCGTGGTTCTTTTGGACTAGAAAGAACAAATTTATCCTCAAAATCTGTCCGAGAAAACGAGAACGCATCAGCTCTGATACCGGAGCATCCCTCAGTATGTTGAATAATTTTGTATATTACTGCACAAATAGTCTTTTCCAAGTTTTCAGTATGTTTTTTAAGCCAATTGTCAATCTTTTTGTATTGTTTCAGCTATTTTTTTTTTTCCATTTAAAAAAATTTATGTTTGAAAACAAATCCCAATTTGACATAAAATAAAAACAACCCTGAAAGCATCAAGCAACATCAGATGCTTGACGAACTGTTACTGTATGATTAAAATCTGCGGGAGTTTTCACTTGTCTGAAATTTCCAACACATCCCACTATGTACTGGTGCTGTAAACTATTAAATATCCATGACTTTAAATACTATTTATTATGTGTGGGTGACTGTTGTATGTACAGTGAGACTCTACAGCATCGTGTTGTAAGAAATAAATACTGAATAAAGCCACTTTTCAGTAAAAACATCACTCTTCTCTTAGACGTCTAGTCTATTAGCATTCACGTGGAGAGAAAAAAAAAAGAAATGCATAATACATAACCATTTATTCAATCAAAAGAAGTTACAGTACAGTGAAGTTTTTTTTCTTTTGTAATAATGTATATTTATAAATATTTGCACTGAAATACAAGCTGCTGGTTTAATTCCTGCAAACAGGAATCTTCATTAAAACCTTAATAATAAACAAATAAACAAATTATATTTTTAGAAAACTTAACTATATGACAAAGCTTCCAACTTAAATTGTGCTGCGGAATTGTTTTATGGAAAAACGACGCCATCTATGGTTTGATATTTGCACAGGAGCTTATAAAGGTTTACTATAAACACGCACAATTGTCAGGTTTTATAAAAACGACTGTAGGTAGAACCTGATCTAATCTGTAGCTGAGAAGAAAGATACAACCAATGTTATGAGTAAGTTATGGGCTAAACTAAACTATATATGTGACAGCATGAATATAAGAATATAAAATGCAAATGTTTGATCAGGAAAATATGAAATGTACATTAGGAGAGCAAAGGTTTTCATTTAGCCTATTTTTTTTTTCTTTCAATGTAGAATCTGTAATGTAGCCAATTATCTTCTTATATAAAAAATAAATTAAGCAATAAATCAAAGAGTGTATCATCAATAAATAAATACATAAATAAATAAATACATAAATAAATAAAAGGTCAAACTGTAAGTATTAATTAAAGCCAAATGAAGAGGATTACAGCCAGGACTAATGAAAAATTTGTTCTAATGTAAGTGCTGACTATAGCTATACAGCCGTACGGAGATAAGTCACTCCTTTGATGCTGAGTTTTCACACTCGGCGACATCATTAGCGCAGCTCGGCTTGATCCGAACGCCGGTTTTCCCGCAGAACGTGTTTTGAAATCCCTGAAGCAGAAGAGCACATCAAAAAACTTTAAATCCATCAAAATATATGTAAAAATATATTAAAATACTTGACTGTCTAAACATTCAACATCCACTTTATTAGGAACACCTGTACCTGCAATTATCCCATCAGCCAATCGTGTCTTCAAAAATGTTCATATCAAACATCATAAATAAATAAATCAATAAATCAATCAATCAATCAATCAAATCAATCCAGTGAGCAGCATTTCTGCAGATCTGAAACACCATGTTGATAAGAGAGGTCAAAGGAGAATGACTAGACTGGCTCCAGGATACAGTATCTCAAATAACCACTCTTTACAACCGTGGTGAGCAGAAAAGCATCTCAGAACACATCAAATCTTGAGCTTCAACAGCAGAAGACCACAACTGGTTATGCTCCTGTCAAACCAAGCACAGGAATCTGAAGCTACAGTACAGTGGACACAGGATGGACAGTTACATATGATCTTTTTCTAATTCAATCCCACTTTTTTCTTCATTCTGATGTTTGATGTGAACTTTAACTGAAGCTCTTGACTTGTATCTGCTTGATTTTACACACTGTGCTGATGCCACATGATTTGTTGATTGGATAATTACATGAATAATACAATACTGTGAGTGTGTATATATTGTATATACGGTACATACTATAGTGTAACATAACCACACTATGTGTAGTGGTTTGTGAAATCTTTCGTATAAGACGAGGAGCTGAATAAGGAACTGATTTGCTATAATGTAGACCCTGGACCTGTTTTAGGGAGTCTCCGTAGACCTCTCTGATATATTTGAGATAGGCGGTTGTCCACTGAAGAGTCGTAGCTTTGTCAGTCTCAGCGTAGCAGAACGGCACCAACATGTTCAGCTCATCGCAACACAGCCGAATTCTCCTCCTGAAAATCAGTACAGCATCTTAGTCCTGAAACTTGTTCTGAAAAGTTCAGAAACTGATCCAAATGACTAAGTGTACCTCACAACATAATATTTGCCTTTTTGTTGCCCTTTTTGTTGGCTTTTTTTTTTGTATAGGACCGGATACCTCTGCATTAAACAGCATCCCTACCTGCGGTCTCTCTCCTTGAGGTTGTGTCTCTCTTTACGCTGATTAATCTCTAAAGGAGGTCGGGTTCTTCGACCTGGTTTACGTCCAGGCATAATGCAAACTGATTTCCATTTTCCTGAGCCCTGCATTATATTGGGGTCCTGGGCTTGCAAAGTTTGGGCTCCACGCGTCCTGGCTCGCTTCACAGCTTTTCGCATTACCTCATCTTTTATAACGAGAGAAATTTGACAAAGAAATGGAAGAAAGAGAAAAAGAGCACAAGGGAAAAAATGAGATACTCCTGCAGGCTCACAAAGAAACCTTAACCAAAGTGTTCATATAACATACAACAGCGAATTACATGTACATAAGGAAGTTTTTTTTGGATATTCAAGAAGTTCCCAGAGTAATAAGTAGTAAAATAGTAAAATATTGAAAAATCACAGCACTACATCTCTGAAATATGGAAGAAAAAAAAAACGCATACACAATTATTTTGTATCCGGAAAGCTAATGAAACCCTTAAATTAAATTTAAAAAATGGATGAAAATTACTCCCTGAAACTAAAAAAGAAACTATCTGCTTTACTTTATCATATCCTTTATTACTTCAGAATTATTTTCAGTTACCCAGAGTAATGTTTCCTTGTCACTGATATTTAGCTGGATTTTACTTTTTTTAAGCTACACCAAGCTATAAAGGTGAAAAAGTTCTTGTACATCAGTTGTCATTTCTAGTTATCCTATCCACCTTATTCCTGCGATTCCTTGCGCGAATTTTGGACTTCCAAGTTACTTGTTGGTCAAAATGCTAAAAGTATTAATCGTTTGGTGTGGGAGCATAATCTTTTCACAGCTCAGACTTGATAACGTAATCACAAGGGGTACGACGTGAAGATAAACTACAATAGTATATTTAGGTACTTCATTTAATCTGCCGCTTCAGACATTTAAAACGAATGTAAATGTCATCAGTATGCAGTACACACACAACCGGATTGTCCATTTATTTCCATCTGTAGACTGCAAATAAAATCTTAAGCAAAGATGTGTTTAAATACCCTAAACGAAGTAACTCATTCTGCACGTATGGGTGTTTTCTTTACATTGCATGCTCAAGAAACATCACATTAAAATCACGTTAAAGCCCCTTGTAGCCTGGACACAGCTAGGATGCAGTTGCTCTTGTGTTTTCCATCAAAAATAAGGTACATAGATTAAAAAAATTAATAAATACTTGCAACTCTTTGTAGTTTTTCACTTAATAACTTTGATTTCAAACTTTTTTTTCATGTTGAACAGCAGAAACGTCATTTATTTTATTATCTAAACTGATTTTATACTACAGTGCAGCTCATTTTTCCAAAAAAAAGTGCACGTGTAGAGGTAAACGGCACCCACTTTCCATGTTGATGACCTGCTCCTCATTAGTCGTGTCAGTGTATATGATACACGGTGATCTCGGCACAGAGTCAGCAGTCTTACTGACGCTGAGGTTCTTGGACACGATGCATTCTGGGTGTTTGCTGCCCTCCAACAGCTGAGAGAAGTGTCCGAGCCCCTACAACATGATTAGAGAGACTTAATGAAGTAAAAATAGCGACTTTTGTTCAAATCGATGCGAAACACACAGTAGTAGAAAGTATACGGACACCCATACGTCATGTAACTGAGTGCAGATGATTTTTTTTTTTACTGAAATTTCAAGACCGTATGTTTGTTTGCGGCTTAAATTGCCAAATAACAATCAGATGGGGGGCAACTGGATAATTCTGGAGATGTAGTTTGGAAATTAGCATTGGCACGATACACTGGCATGATGGTATACCATAAAAATGTTACACCATTAATGCCAAGGGATGGGTGATATGACAAAAATTTTTTCTTATCATGGTATTTTGGCACTGGAAAACTTTTCATTGACCACCAGTACCAATCAGTCCAGGTTTTCAGTATCAGCTGAGGATTTTTTTTTATTATTGTCATCATTAATCGTTATCACAATACAGGCCATGTGACTCAAATAGGTGGCAAATGATCTAAAACCTCAGGTTCTGTTAGTCCTTGTTTGGGCTGGTTCTTGTTTTTGAATGTGTATCACATAGTTTTGGTTAAAAAAAAAAAAAAATACTTCAGCATATACTGTGAGTAACAATAGAGACCCAGAATCTACGCTTATTATACTGTAAATTTTTCACACCTACATACAATACATACAGTACAAAATAAATATCATTCACTCTTCATACCAGACCCACTTGATTCCCTGTGTAAGGATGAGTGCACTCTACTGCAGCGGTCCTCTCTGCTTTGGGCCACTTTTCTGGCTGTGAATGCATTGCGATACCTGGCATATCCGTAGAGTTGTGAAGCATCGACAAGAATCTGCGAAGAAAAGAATTTCACTGAGACAAATATGACAACCTCCTTTTCATGCCAGAATGACTCATTATAGAGAGAACGGGCAGAGCTGTAGCGCTGTACAAATGCCATGTGTTCTGGATATTAAGGAAATTTCTCTAATTACGTACTAATTTATTGAGCGTTATTGGCTTGTTCGAATGATTTTTCTGATTTCCATGTGCACATAGCAAAGCTTTATTTACCTTTTTCCATCGCCGTATTCCTGACCAAAGAATGAAAACAATTCACAAGGACATTTTCAGCCCTACATGCCCCTAAGTTGTCTAAATTTTCTTTCGGTTCATTTGATTGAAGTGTGAAAGTCAACCAAACTAAATAGTAAATGGACTAAACATATCAATTTTGCTCTGATTTGAAGTCAGCAACAGATTAATAGGTGCAAAAGTGCTCTAAGGGAAACCAGGTGAATTAAAAGTGTGTTTAAAAATGGTAACAAAAACCTGACCCAAAAAAAGTAATGACTGTCCTCTGTTTCCTCCAATACCAGACTCAGAGAAGCTCAATGCTTACAAATATTACTTAGATTAATCATTGTTAAAATGGAGATATTATTTTTAACTAAATGTTACAGCTCTATTGCCAGAAAATCTAAACAGAACATTGGTAAAATGTTATAATTAAACATTAGGGAATATTACGTATTCAGTACTGCAGCCTGTGACTCTTGTTTCTTGGTTAAATCACACGAGTCGCAGTTGAACCTCTTCTCCAAGCGAACCCGTGCAGGTGGGTTGGGTCTCGAACCAAGAGGAAGGACCCTTCGGTGATCGTTTCTCTCTCTCGCCGCCTCCATGACGCATCTCATCTTCGCCAGCACAGAGCTGGGGACCTCGCCGTTGCCGGTTGGCGTGCTATCTCCTAAACTACTTATGCTACTCGGATCACTGTAAAGAAGCATTTTGACTTCCTGACTATCTTCGGATCCATGGTTACTAGGCACTAAACCAAACTGCACGTCTGTGGGCACAGAGGATGAAGAAGACGGATCTGGTTGACACGCAGGTGACGTGTATGGAGACGGACACACCTTGCAGCTGTTTTCACTCTCCCGGTCTGTAGAAGATGGCGGATTTAACCTGACCTCTTCAGCGCCATCCTGAGCTTCCATATGGGATTGAATGAGGTGCTGAAGGTGCGTGTATTCAACCTCCGTCATTTCCATAAGGTTAAACTCAGAGCTGACCATCTGACCTTGATCGTATCCCTTCTGACTGACGATCACGTTCACAGGCTCGGATACGTACTGACCCGAAGGAGGCGTCACGTACGATGTCTTGCATGCTACTGACGTGGTCATTCTCTAAAAAAAAAATAAATAATAATAATAATAATAAAATAAGAGAAGAGAGGATTATTAGTAAGCTGGTTTTCAAACACACTAATAAAACATGTATTTATGTATTTTGTAGTTTCTTTGTCAAAGAATAACAAACAATCCTGGGAGATACAATTCACGAAATCCAAATTAACTACAGTATGTGAATTTTCTGTATGGATTTATGTTATTTTTTGTGTCCAAATGAACTAAGAAATCTTACTAAATTATTTTTGGAAAAAAAAATTAATGCTGAACCTTAAATCTGATCAAGGATTAAATCTGACATCTGGTTAAAATTATAATCGGACATTTCAGATTCAGATCTGAAGCAGATTTACTGAACTTTTTTTTATAATTATAACAGAATTGAGTCCAAATGAACTACTAAACCTTATTAAATAACAAGTATTACTGTAGGCCGACTGTTGTGCCTTTTTAAAGATTAAATCTGATCTAGATAAAACTATAATCAGACTTTTTAGATCCAAATCTGAAGCATCTCATACAGCGAATTTATAGGATTAAAATTGTGGGGTTTTCTTATAAAACTGACAAATGTACTAATTCTTTTAAATGCCTCTTATTTCAATAAATGATTTCAATAACATTTTTATTCAATAAAATGTTTTATTGTTTTAAATCTGACAAAATTATAATCGAAATTTTCAGATTTGGATTTGAAGCAACTCGTTTCACATTGTATTAGAATTATTTAAGGATTTATGGATTAAAATTGTGGGATTTTTAAAAATAAAACCCAATATAACATTTCCTTTAGATGACTGTTACTTAAATAAATGATTTCTATAAAATATGTTAATGTTGTTGCTTGTTTAATTGAAGAGTTAAATTGTTAGACCGTTTTTTTTTTTTTTCTGTCACAAAAATTAGTTAGCATGTTGCTAAAACTGAAATTGGTCTCGCGCAGGCTGACAGGTTTCCCGCTCTGAGAGTGACACTGAGTCTCGCGCATGAAACGTCATTACCAGCTTAGCTCAAAAAAGCTAACGTTATTTAAACCGGTTTCTGTCGCAAATCATTCATCATATAATGAGAAACGTTTTACCACTTGGTAACCCAGTTCAATCATTTCAACTTGTCTCATAGTTTGTCCACTTTAATACGACAATATTCCTTTTAAATAAAAATTAACCCAACCCTAGTGTTATGTAGCGATGGATCTAGCATTGTAGCTAGCTTAGCTACGTTTTTTAGCTACGTTTGGTGACAAGAAAACACATTTTTCTCGTTTTAAAGAAGAACAAACCTGAACGGTTGGTGAGTCTCGAGCACTTTCGAACGAATTCACGATAATAACAATATCAGAAGTTTCATTAACGGCCGTCGCTCATTTTCTGTCACGAGCTGTCAAATCAAACTCAATTGTGTGACGTCAGGCGCGGGCTCGCCAGACCAGGTTGCCAGATCTTTTTAAAACCTGCCTTGTTAATTGTCAACACTGAGCCTGCCTCAGGGCTTCTCAAACAATTTATAGCACATTTTAAACTGTAAAATAAATTCCATGATCTTCACTCAATACACAGTTATTTCATGAACATTATTTAAATTTGCATAATTAATATTTTGTCTATTTATTAGAGTGATAGAGCTTCCTATTCCTGAAATTTTCTGTCAACAAAACACATTAGAGTCCAGGTTGGCGTGACTTGTTCTTGTTACTGAGGTCTGGATTAAATCATATTAAAATAGATATAAATATACTTTTTAATAAATAAACTTTTATAAAGGTGGATTCTGGTTTCCACTGTAACTAAATTTTAAAAAATCACACACTCCTGGGATACCCGAATCCCACCCGAGAACCACTGGCCTGTATTACAATGAACTATTTATCTGTTTTTGTCCTAAAACTTATTATTTAGAAATATTTTTTCAGTGCAGGTATATCGGTTTTGCTCTCTTGTTCTGTGTTTGAACCCAGCATCACTTCAGTTGGGTTCATTTAAAATAATAATAATTAAAAAAAAAAACACACACACATCCATAAGCTAAATGTAAATAGATTTAAACTAACTTGCTGAATCTTAGTCACTTTCAGATAAATAGGTTGTTAAAATGACCTTTTTTCCATTGAATTAGACAAACTTTTTTTTGATAAAATATGGTTGAGTGCAAAAGTTTGTGTCCTACATTCAGATGTACAAGTTATCTACAAAATAATAATTCAAGATTCAAAAACTTTGTCATATTCACCAACTTTCCTTGTACAATGACATTCTTAGTTTGTACATTCTCACAGACTGCTCTACAATATAAAGAATAAATAATATAAGTAAAATAATGCTTTGCAAAATATTGTGCAGACTGGAAAAAGATAATTGAAGATTCCTTTATCCATGCTTTGACATGATTTGACCCCTGACACCTCGGCTCCACACTTTACCTGCCTTTTGGGGTGAAATCTAATTCTATCAGTCGTTCATTCATCATGGTGATCATGGCAGATCCGGAGCCTATCCCAGGTACACTGGGAATGAGGCAGGAATACACCCTGGATGGGACGCCAGTCCATCACAGGGCACCATACACACACCACTCAGACAGTAACCTGAGCTCCGGATCAAACCGGGGACCCTGGAGCTGTGAGGTGGCAATGAGAAAAAAATATATCTACTTTACAATATACAGTACTGTGCAAAAGTCTTAGCACCCTATTTTTTTAGTACAAACTTTGTTATAGATGTTTATTTTCTGACTTCTACATTATTCAGTACAAAAACATTTTAGATTCCAAACATTAGTTTTCCAGCACAAAATTAAATGTTACAGAAAAATGTTTGTATGTCAGTAAAGAAAGCAGCAGATTACATAAGAGACACATTTCAGATAAAAACATAATGAAGGCTGCTGGGTTTCGCTGCAGAAATAAGAAGCAAGTCGACAGTCAAAGTCTCCAGAAGAACTGTGGCTGCTTCTGCAAGATGCTCAGTAACACTTACAGCTCATTTCCTTATAAAACTGCACACACTGCTCCTGAGACTACTATTTTTATTTTTTAAAGCAAAGGGTCGTCACATTAAATATTGACTTTGTTTCCTTTATTCCTGTTTACTGCTCTTTATAGTATTTTTTTAATGTAGAAACATTTAATTCATTATTTCTGAAGGCATCTTTGGTCTACAGCATTTCTTTGCATGTCCCTAAGACTTTTGCACAGTACTGTGTGTATGTATAAAATAATTATTGAAGCTTCTTTTACATGTGTTCTGTGTTTTTATGTAGCCCAAATGCCCTTTCACCTTTAACCATCTCTTGGCCTCAAACTTAACTCTATAAACATTTATACTAACTAATTTTATGAAAAGGTAGATTCATTATAGTTTAGTAAGCATTCCTTTTATCCACTTAGCGAAAGACACACCTAAATTAAGTAATCAGATAAATATCATGGCCTTAATGAGCTTTCACAATCCCTTCATCTTCATAAGCAAGCCTTGATTTCATATTGATTTGATGCAAAAACTAATCCAGACTTTTGCACAAATGCATCACTTTTATAGGGTTTGTGCAAGTATGATCTGAATCTGACCAATCAACCTGCCCGACACATGAACTTTCAGTTCTAATTTTACTTTCCTTTCATTAAATTTAGACTAGCCTTACATTAAAAGAAATTGAAGTTCTGTATAGATGTATTTCAATAAAATGAAGTGATAACCTTATTGAAAACTAAAATTTAACCCATTAAAAAAACACTTAAAGGAAAAAAAAAACACAAGGTTTTATATTTTCATTCTTTAATGAAATAATCACTAGTACACATGATGCCTTGTGATCCTTCATGTGAGATTATTAACAGCCTATCACTATGCCTTGCACTGCTTCTGTAGGAAAGTTTATAAAACATGTATGAACCTAAATGTACACCAGTATTTACAGCTGTTGAGAACATCATTCAACTTTACCGTGTACACAGAGTTCCCAATTTATTCGTTACTAAATCTGTACACTTAAAAAAACAACAACTGGCAACTCAGTCTATACATATTTACAGATATACACCGTTTTCAGTTTATTTGGTATACAGATATAATAAACAATAAACTGGCAACTCTGTGTTTAATATAATTAAAATAATTTTTCGAAAAAAAAAAATAAACTCGTTTTTTTCCAAGAGAAAAGATTCAGTGATGTTGCTACAAACAAAAATTATAACTTTTAATTAACTGCTAACCGTGCAGACCGTTAGAACACTACTTTTTTTTTTTTAGTCTGACATGAAAAAAGTTGACAGCACCTGCAGAATACAGAAATCTCTCATTACTGTTTAAACCAAATTCTTAAAAAGTAAATTAAAGAAACTATTAATGTGATTTTTACCACAAATACTTTGTGCATTTGCTGACAAAGAAATTGAGCATATTCACCATTTTCATATGAACTTTCAGTCAGTTTACGTTCTTTGGCCTTTATGCTCTAAATCAGCCGTTCTGTTTTTTTTCCCGTTCTTTGGCTATCTGAGAAGCATCTCCGTGACCAATCTGTGTGACCTACTTGCATTACCTCTGGACTGGGACCATATTCTAACGCTTCCTCTATCAATGCCTGTTTTTGATATGTATCTCTGCTCATTTGCCTGTCTCTGCCGATCCCTCTTTCACCAGTATTCTCTCTGGTATTTCATTCACTACTGTGACCTCTTCTTGCAGTGCTATTCCTTCTTCTTGCCTCTCGACACCATGGTTTTCCAGGACCATTATCCTGACTACTGTATTCTTCCTCCCTGTCTACAAACTCTTCCATTTCTCCTTCCTGAATGAAACCCTGACAGGTTTCTCCTTCTTGATTGTTTGAATCATCATCAAAGCTTCCTGATTTCACACTTGCTTTACCAAGGTCACCCATGTGTCCTCTAGCGGGAGGACGCTGGGGCAAGTTACACTCGTTGTAAAGATAAGGCCTCTGCATTCTAGGGTTATGAAATCTTATTGGGCCACCAGGCGGTGTTGGGAGCAAAGGGCCAGACAGCCGCAGAGGGCGAATATCTGGCTCCTTAGTTGGGCCATCCAACCGGATCCGTGATTGCATCGGGTTTTGAAACTCGCCTGCATTAGGCACCTGTGGCCTTGGAGGTTTGGAGGTGGATGGCAATGAAAAATGGGGAGAACGTGGTTTGTCCTCAGGCAACTCTGTGTTCCGGGGTGGAGGCATCCTCTGGTCACGAAAATGTGGCGATGGGGCTCTTGGACCCCTGAGATTTTGAGGTGGGTTAAAGCGTGGACCTTTCATTTGAGCAGCTCTTTCACAACCTCTGCCACCTTCAAAAATATCAGGCTTTGAAAAATGTGGGTTGACCGTTTCCCTTTCTATTGCTTTAACTCTAAAATCATCAAACTGGTGAGATCTTTTCACATTTAATTCCATTCCTGGAAACTGAGATCCTTCAGGGTGGTTGTGTGGAGGGTTCCTAGCATGTACTGGACTCCGGGTTCGCTTGGGATGAGGAGTCGGATTCCTTTGACCTCTTGGTTCTTGTGGATTTAGAAAACTTTCATTAGCAAAATTCTGATCATAATCCCTTGGATCGTCTGAATACTGAAGTGGTAGGTGCCCTATTTCTGCCTCATCAAATGGAGGATCACAGTGTCTTGAGTCATTAAAATTTGCTTGCTCTGAATCTCTACTGTCAAGCATATTTTCATGAAACTGCTGAGGTGGACCACGTCCTCTAGGGCGTCTGAATTCTGAAAATGGTTCTCTATCAACTTGGTGAGGCACATCACACCCCCATGAATCATCAAAGTCTTGTAAATGAGGGTCTCTGGTGTCAAACTCTCTTTGCGATGACCCTGCAAAGTGAACTGAACCATCAAACACGTTAGGACCTGAGAATGCATCTCTGGGCCCAAAGTTTTGTGGTCCAGAACCCTCAAACATTCCAGGTCTTGGGAATCGTCCCTTCGATCCAGAAGGTTGAGGTGAAGCTCCCTCAAACATCCTAGGAACTGGGCTTGGGCCCCTTTGTCTAAAGCTTCGAGGCCCAGAGCCCTGAAACATTCTAGGTACAGAGGTTGGACCCCTTGGTCCAAAGTCTTGAGATGGCCCACAATCATCAAATATCCTTGGTCTTGGACCTCTTGGACCTGCAGGTCTACAGCTCTCAAATTGCTCAGGGTGTGGAGCTCTGGGAATCCTGGGCTGCACTGGTGTATGACCTCTCGGACCACCCATCCTATGCTGTGGGCCTCTCCACTGAACCTCAGGTGCTCTTGGTCTAAACTGGTCTCTAGGATGGTGTATATTTCTGTGTATATCGTCTTCCAACTGTGGCAAATCAACGCTTGCCATGGAGTGAGCCCCTTGTGGTGTACAGTCTCTGGGATGTAAAGTGTCATCCACTGAGAAACTACTTTTCTGATTTTGGGGTGGCATAATTTCGGGATCATTTCCTTGTAAATGTGGTGGCCTCTGTGGCAAAACCTTTAGAGAATTTCTAGAGTAAGCCTTGTCAGGCTCTGGGAAATCTTCTCTCTCTATTTTAGGTGTCTTCTGAGGAAGATGATCAGACTCCTGCCATGATGACTGCTCATCTGTACCATGAAATACATTTCCTCTCTGACTACCATGCTGATGTCTGGTGTTATGGGACTCACTGTTCCTACCTTGCTGTATTGATAGTTTCTCAGATTGTGGCTTGTTTTTCTGAAAATCTTCTCTTTGCAATGGATTTGCTTTGATTTGATTTGGTTCTAACTGCTCTTGCTTCTTTGGTTGCTCTCTATGACAGGACTGATCAGTTTCAGGTTTTGCAATATCAGCTTTCTGTATTTTGGTTACTTTTGGCTCTCCACTCCCAGAAGCCTCATTCTGAGATTTATCACTCTGAATCTGAGATTGCTCAGATGCTACATTGTTTGCACTGTCTGTCGAGTCAGTGTTGGGCTCATTCTTCTGTTTTGATGCTGATTTCTCTTTTTGATTAGACGGATTATTCTCCAGTTTTGGAGATGTTCTACTCCAAGTTGAGCGTGATCTTGATGATGAGTACTGCCTGTCCCTCCTACTACTATGTCTTGATGATGTACTTTTGTGATGGTGCCGCTCTCTCTCCCTCGATGATGCTCTTCCCTTCCTGCGACTACTACTGCGGCTTCGTCTGGAGGACCGTTCAGGAGAACGTCTACCTCTTCTGCTGTGTCCATCATCTTTCGACTGATCAGAGGTTCTTTTCTCATGGTATGACCTACGTGTCTCATGTCTCGATCGTCTTTGGGGAGGGCTGTGATGTTGTCTCCTGGATGTACGACTTTGTCTTGTTTTGCCTGAATCTTTTGATGGTGAATGGGAGTGTTGAATGTTCTCATTACCAGATGATGAAGAGGTACCTTCTTGCAGTTCAGACGCACTGAGATGTGTACTTTTTTCTGAATTCCTCACAGAATGCAACACTGTTGTATCAGCAATGATGGACCTTTTGTCATCTAACTTACCTAATGACATATCTCGATCATTTTTTGACAAATCCTGCTCTAGAGAATTGTTTGCCAGGCACTTGGTCTTAGAACTTTCCCTTTTTTCATTTACATTTTCTTTGTCAATATGACCCATCGCTGATGGATTAACAGCATTCTGCCTCAAGTGTCTATATTGCCTCGGATCTCTATTCAGATTAATTGCTGAAGCAGTTAGTGATTTTTCCATTTCCTCATCTGGTTCCCTGCCGAAACGTGGTGGTGGCGACATGAGAGCATCAGAGACAGAAAAATGTGCCATGGAAACCCCAACGGCTGCTCTCTGAAGACGCAAAGCCTCCTCCTGCTCCTCAAGCTGGCGTTTCTGTTCCTCTATCTGCCGGTTCAAGTCTTCTAACATTTTCTGCTGTTCAGATAATGACATGGTTGATGACGTCCCATATTCAGAGGTGGCAGATTTATTATCTGTAAGGTAATTCTGCATCTCTTCAAAGACTGTGTCATCCTCTGGATCATATGCTACATCATCCTTTATTGCAGAGGCTCCTAATAATGGTTCAGTATCAGAATATTTTGTACTATTACTTGCGTGGATGGAATCAACTTTATTTCCCAAGTTATATTCCTCTTCTGGATCATACGGCCTATCATCATCGCCATCATCGTCATTAGCACCAGCAGGTAATGTATTAGGTTTTGACAGTTCAAGTGGTTTAGAGGGAGTGAGATTTTGATATCCTAAAGCTGGATCATACTCTTCCTCAGGATCATAGGGTCTATCATTATCATCAAACTCCATTGTAGTCTTAGGAGTCTGCTGATACTGTTGAATGATCGGGTCTACAGTCGGAGAAGGTATTGCTGGTTCTTTTACGGCTATAGAAGTTGTCTCACTGGTATTCACTGCAAAATCAGGGCCTTGTTTCTTTTTACCAAATATTGTATTAAGAATGGTTTGGAGCGGTGTAGTGGTGGTGGAAGAGGTGCCACAAACTGGTGGGACACTGGAAGACATGATCTTCGCAACATCGGCACTGGTGGACGCTGGAGGAGTTACCAAAGCATGAATATTAGAAAGCACTGATGTTCCAGACGGAAGGTTTAAGGAGGACGAAGATGAATCAGGTGATCTCAAAGATGGTGGAGATTCAGGTGGAGTAGTGCTGATTGCAATATCTGGGTCATAAGGTTCATCATTTTTAACATCAGGAACTGCAGATTTGGTAGGGAGGTTCATCACTTGAGGATCCTGTAGTGTCTGGATTCTTGGTCTTTTCTCATCAATGTCTTGTGTCTGTGCTCCGGGACGCTTTAGTTTCTGACAAACTGCCAGGCCAATTAGAAGATTGGGGTGATTCTGTTCAAGTCCTAATGGATGAAATTGGTAAAAAAATCAACAATATGAAAAAAAAAATACGCAACCGTATTCGTTATCAAAGCAACTTATAACTCTTTACATAATTACCTGGGCCTTCTATTGGCAGCAGTACAGAAGGAATGGACTCATTTGCACATAAAGGAATAAGATAAAGATCTTTAATATTGTTGCAAATGTTAGAAACCACTCCAAATCGGCTGCGACTGTTGAAATATGAGAACAGAGAGACATATGCAACCTCTTCTTCATCAGATGCTGGATAAAAGCGAATTAAAGACAGTTCCTGAAGAACAAAAAAAGACAAACACAAGTAGTGAATTGATATTGAACTAAAAAGTTAGATACTACTAGAAAAGTATTAAAAGTGAGTTGATGGGTTTACCTTCGTTAGAGATGTCTTTACTCTCTCAACATATTCCCAAACTGTTTGTGGTAATATCCGACCACCAATGTGAACAGTATCTGGCAAATCCTAGATAGAAGAACACAAAATGTTAGTGCATTCCATTTGCCGAGGATTGTTTAACAAGCCAAGTAAGTACGAGGTGGCTTTAGGTTTACTTAATTCAACAGCAAGAAAACATGCAAAAATATTTGATTTTACAGGCCTTTCGATATAACCTTTTAGTTTATGAGAAATCAGTTAATCAAAACTTCAGAATGACATGAATAAGACAATCATATCGCATATGATTAATTTTCAGGGATGGACAAATCATAAATGCATTTGCTAGCCAACAAGTGGAAGTGAAACCTCTAACGTGCTGCCCAGTCCCATGATTTGGTTGCCCGTAAACATAACATAGTAGCACGGCAAGCTAGTTAGTTAGTTAAGGTTATTAAGAGTATATCAGTTCCCACGTAAAGGAGCCAAACATGGCCAAAGTCATTATCCTTTTCCTAAGTGTCTGAGGTGACATGTCATGTTTGCACCCGGGACAAAAACTCAGCAAGTCATCACAAGTCATCAAAGATGATATTAGACTCTGGCTAGCATCTTTCATTTTTCTCAACATCATTAACTGCGAGGAGAATGTGCGTTATGCTAGTAGGACAGTTATATAATGATTTTATGATGCACTTTATTTGCATGTTCCTGATTCCAGGCGCTGGAATTCAGAACAAGTAGCTTGTGTTATAGTTACAGCACTGATGTGCGTCACATCAAAGAAAAAAATCCTGGTGATGTGATAACAGCCTGTATAACTTGTATAAAATAATAGCCTGTACATGAAATTTGCTTGCTTTGTCCACTGCTGAGAGCTAGGCTTTAAATGCTAATTAAAACAATTTAAGAATCAGGAAGTTTTGTACTGTTGCAGCAGGTTATTCATGTTTATACATGTAGCATTGCTGTCAGAAATATACAAGACATGTTCTGAGACCTTTTTCAGAACCTCTGCAGATCCTGAGATTATGCATCCCTTTGTAACAAACTTGGCCACCAACTGCATATTGAGAAACCCTTTCCATATCGTATCTTGTCTGGACAGGAAGTGACTTGTCTCGTTGTCTGCTGGGGTATGAGAGCTCGGCAATCTATGAAAAGAAACGCAAAAACATGACTGACATAATGAGATGCATTGTCATTTACTGATTGCTCAATGATAGCTAACTCACCTTGTGGTTAGACTTGGTGAACTGTAAAACCTCGGGACTGATGGGGCTGAGGGCTTCATCAGAATGGATTTGGGCATGGGTGGTGGAGGCGCTGGTGGCTGCGGAGGCTCGGCTGCCTTCATTTCCTCGACAGTCTCCTTGTCACTAGGAATTGTGGATAGAGATTTGGGTGGATCTGGAACAGGAACTAGAGCAGAAACAGGAAGAGGAGCTGGAGCAGGAACAGGAGCAGGAACAGGAGCAGGAACAGAAGCAGGAGCAGGAACGACAAAAGGAGAAGGTGCAGCTCGGTATCCTGCTGTCCGCGGATCCCTTCTTGTTATGGTCACTATGGAAACCGCAGGGATTACAGGCGGAGAAAAGTCCGTCTGAGCTGTCTCGGCACTACAGTCTTCTGTAGTTGGAGAAGCAGGGGACTCCATAACGACGGAATCATCTCCAAGTGCAGCAGATGGAGGCTTTTTATCAGATAAAGGGACGGTACATGGAGGTTTGTCCTCCTGTTCATTCTTTGGCTCATCCTTTTTCAGTGTCTTAGCGTCAGGGTCCTCGTCAGCAGAAATCTGACCTGCGGTACATTAAAGAGCGTAATTTATTTTCACAAATCCTTCAGGTGTACAAGTTTAAAAGTCAGTGGTGTGAAAACCTACCAGTACATATCCTGCATTTGAGGTCAAAGAGGTGAGCTTTGTGTTCTGCTGTTGTGTCTTTCAGCATGCTGCTGATGATTTCTGAGACAGCAGTACTAGGTTTCTTAATTTGGGCCTGTCTGACTTGAGCAAGTGACATCCCCTCCTAGAAAAAAAAATATACAAAAATAATGAGTCTGTACAAATACTGTATATCAAATAACTGACCAGGAGTGATCTGTATAACAGCAGAATGATTTTACTAAGCAGATTAATTAGCGGGCATGGATGAGGTGGATGATTTTCAGAATCAGGAGCACATAGGTATGCGGACACACCTATGAAACTGAAAAAAATCTCTGTATTATTGCACTTAATCAGCTAACTAGCTTGCCATATATTATTTTTTAGGATCATCAATTAGGTTTGCTGAAACCAAAATATAAAATGGCAGCTTTTACTAATGAACTGATTATTTGTCCACCACTTCTGACTATTCACTAATAGATATATTGACTTATAAAACCCGGACACAAATTCGGACGACTCACCGATGATGATGTGGGCACGCTATCTGTTTTGACCACTTTGTTCTCAGACACAGATGGAGGTTGCTCCATGTCTACAGAGTCAGGAGACGGTTGTTCCTTCAGAGGCACAAAATTAGCTGTACTTTCCTAGCAAGAAAGATGTACAGCAAGATGTACGTTTACTCTTAGGATACAATCTGGTTGTTGTACGTTTGTAGAAACCGCTGTATATATTTACACCCACACCAAGAGAACTGGTGGTACCTGAACAGACAGAAGCTCCTGATCACTCAGACGGGTTAGTTTGAATGGTGTGATGTGTCCCTTTACAACCTGGTAGAAAAGACCCTGAGAAAATATATTGAGATAAATGAAACATGAGTGGAAGATTACACAAGTTAAATTATAACGTATTTTATTAGGTCCAAAATCTCTACCGTAAATTCGTGCTCAAATCTTTAATCTTCACTTACAATGACATGATTAAATATAGTCTGAAATCTCATTCTTAAAAAATGATTTCGTAAAATAGCCATAAAAATCCATATTTACTTCCAACTTTGAACTACGTCATGAGGCGGGGCTTATGGAGCAGAATGATACCAAATTGCAAAAGCAAAAGAAAAACATTTTAAAGATCAAACATCTTGGTTGAACAAATACATTTGGGACAAGTGGTCATTTTGTCATTTTTAGGTCTCTGTGAGCTTTGGCTTTTATGAATTTTTGTGCCAAGAATGCACTTGATAACTTACGGCTTATTGGCGTACATGAGTACGGGTACGACACACAACTTTACTAAATAACTGCTAAATGTGGATTGTCATGTTTGTCATTAAACACACCTTGTTCTTGGGGTCTTTCAAGCTCAAGAGGAGAGATCTGTATTTAATCTTGTACTTGTTGTCAGTAGTATAGTACATGTTGAACATCTCTCTCTCAATGTTTACAGCCAGCTTTTCAACTTCGCTCTCAGGGATATCCAAATCATCACTGTCGTTCAGCCTGATAATAAAGAATAAATGGTCTTAGTAAGCATATTGGTCAAACTCACTATCATTAAGTAGCATTCTGATCTATTCAATGTACTGATAATAAAAGAGGACAGATTTTCCAGTCCTGGTCTATAGAAAAATCCAAACGACTTGCTCTCTCTAACCTTTTCAGCAAGGTGTCGGTGAGAGAGCGCCTGATGTTCTGTCTCATTTGCATGTTAGGATGAGTTTGGAGAGGTCTGGATGGAGGGACAGGAGCAGGAGTGATGGGCAGGACTCGAACCTCTGGGGCTGAGTTTGAGGCCTGGGGTACGTTAGAATCCTCTTGAGACTGGCATGGCTTCTTTGGGACAGTAAAGACACTCTTGTTGGCTTGTGAAGCCTCGTTCAGGAGCTGCCGGGATGCAGATAGACGCGGAGAACCTGGCATGGTTTTCTTGGCTCGGCTTGGAAGGGGATTAGAGCCAGGTTTTTTGAGCGGTGGAGCCGATGGAGCTGGTTTCTCAGTGGCTTTTTCAGCAGCAGGGGCCTCTGATGGAGCTGACGGATTCTGAGTCTCGGTCTGAGTAGTGACTGGTGTTTTATCTGGTTTGCTTTCCACAGCCTCCTTTTCTGATTTTGTTGGCACTAAAACAGAGTAAACAGGATGATAAACAACTACACTTCAACCTGCAGTAGGTAGCTGGATGTCCTAGCTTTTAGATGATTGCTTATTGGTAACATTTAGGCTATACTGTGTTATTAACTATTTGTTTATTTATGGTCAACATATAAGCACAAATTCAATGACTCCATACACTCCAAAATGAAAAAGGAGACCACATTTTACAGGCACCAGCAAGTTAATGCACAGTATTATGTATACACTTTGAAATGCTTGCAAATGATGTTTTTTTTTTTTGCATCACAACCCTTCATACAGAGCCTGATACAGACTATCGACATATACTATACAACAACAGAGATATAGAGTACGACAGTATAAACACATCCTATTTGACATTTTCCGAACAGATCTATTTCCAAGGGAGTAATGTTGACTGACATGACACAGATCATGCAATTGCAGACAGGACACAAAATTATATATATTTTTTTCCCCTCTGAGGTCATTGGACATCTGATCGGACAACTTGACAACAAAAACTACAGAGTCAGTTTGTTTACTGTGACAGTAACAGTATAAGGATCAGTAACTGGTATTAGAAAATAATCAGAACTCTAATACCTGTATAGTAGTGATATTGGAAATGGTGCTGTTCTAGCTAGCTCTGTCCTTAATAATCACAAGAGACAAAATCCTGGGATTTGATCAACTCCAAGCAGTGTTTAGCTGTAAATTCAGTTAATGATCTAGCATAAATTTCTTCACTGTCTTTTGAATTAATAACAGATCTGAAAATATGTGAACTTACAACCTGTGTTTCTACTAAAAAAAAAAAAAAAAAAAACCTTTGTCAGTTTTGGTCTCTCAGTATTAACATGCATGCATTGGGCTTTGAATGAGATTTGAATATTATACGTATGCAGGGCTGTCATTAAAATGCAAAATAACATTAAGCATGCTGTCTATCACATAAATAAAGTCTGTAATCTACTTCTTCTATCAGAAAAATCAAGCCAGTCCTACAGTATACAGAGAAACTAGTGCATAATTTCATAGAAAAATGTCTACACTGGACTATTGTAACTGTCTTTAAAGAAGCTTTAGAACACAATCAGAGCACATTACTACAGTCTCATTCAGCAACAATAGCTGCCTATTATGTTCCACATTGACTACAATTTCCTGCTTATGGCATTTAAAGCTCTGAATGGTTTTAGCTCTGGTGTATCTTGCTGAACTCTTGAAGCAGTACAGCCCATCCAGAGCACTTCACTCAGCTGAGGCAAGACGACTGTTAATCCTGATGATCATCACGTCTCAGCCTGTGGAGAATGTTTTATCTATCTATATTGCCCCTAAAATTTTGTTCCAGAGAACAATAGGAACTCTTGCTCAGTAACTGCACTCAAATCCAGATAAAATATATTTTCTTAGTCTTGGGACTTATACTTAAGTTTTTTCATGATTTAAAGTAATTTGCATGGATTTACAGGTAAATCATTTGTGGTTTACAATGATTCTTCCACATGCATAATTATATCATGACATAATTAGAGCATGAAAGTAAGTCTTGATGTGCAGATGTATGTGTGGATTCAATATTGTATCATTGCGCACTTTCTGGTGTAAATATCTCTTTACATCAATTAACACCTAGGATAAATTCCCAAGACTGAAATAACGCAATGTTACAACAGAATCAGAGTCCTCTATCTTTTTATTTGGATTGTATCCAAACATATATGTAAGAAGCTTTCGATATAAGTATCTTGCAAAAATAAATAAATAAACAAATAAACAAAAAGATAAAACTGTGTATTTAAGCAATAATCTAATCAGCCTTTGTTTAATGACTCCTGAGTCTGAAACTACAATTCAGCTTCACTGTATTTAATGGTTTGTGTATCTAATGACTAATTAAAGCACACACCAATTTGTTTAAATTATTGAATTATGTTCCTTATCATCATTTAAGGAGTCAACTCTGTCTACATTAGCGCTGGATATCTGATTGGACAACTTGACAACAAAAGCTATAATTGGCTTGTTTACTGTGACAGTACAAGGATAAATATCTGGTATTAGCCAATAATCAGACCTCTAATATCTGAATAGTAACAAAATTGGAAATGGCATTTTCCGAGCTATCATTGTCCTTGAAAAACACAAGGAACAAAATCCTGGGAGTTGATCAGCTCCAAGCCACGAGTCAATTCTGTGTACATTGGTCTTGATACCAAATTCTGTGTACAATGATCTTTGATAACCAAAAATCTCCAATCAAATATGATGCTAAGGTCAGAAATTGATCATGATGAAGGTTAGAGGATGATTAACACACACCAAGCTTGGAAAGGATGAGTTTTAGTGTCTATCCTAACACCTACAAGATGACCAACAGGGTCGGGGTGTGTAATAATTAGGGGTGTAACAATCAGACAATTTGGATTGATGCATTGATTTAAAAGGCAGAGATTGAAATGAATCGTGGCAACAATCACAAACTGATTATTGTCAAATATAACCGTTTAAAAATTTATCATTATTTTTAAAAAAAAGACAGACAACTGGTGTGTAAAAAATAAGTCATATTTTTATACTGATGTGTTAATAGGCTAGCAAGGTGATTTCTCTACATCGTCATCATTCACGAATTAACGGCGGCCACTAAATTGCATCGTAACGTGTCGTATCACAGTAGATTCAGTGGTATTGTCAAATATTGAATCGCTGCCTTAAGAATCGCAACATAGAGATTCACACCCCTAGTAATGATATAATAATAATATCTGCTCAGTGTTGGTTCTCCAATGGTCCTTTGGTGGTCCCTTTCTATTAATGATTGAGGTAAAGAAGGCTGGAAGATTGTGTAGAGCAAGTGTTTCCAAACATTTTGGGCAAACGACCCCAAATGGACATTAAAAATTTTCTGCAAGCCTTGACCTCCCTACATTTTTTAAATTCTATATTTATAATAAAGGACTACAGTAACATTTGAATTTATATTTCCTGACACAGTCGTTCAAATAGTCAGGAGGTGTGTTTGAAAAGGCACATTCTTTGTGTGCATGTGCAGAAACAGCAGCAGAAGGCAGCATTATTGACACACTCACTGCATGTCTTATGTACATCTGGAGGAATAAACGCCACATCTGCTATATTTGGAATGTCAGAGCCAAAACATCCCTGTCCATCAGGTTTCCAATTCACAGTGTAAAATGTTTAGCGATTTTATGCACAGTGATATGTACACCGACGAGCTCTGGCTCTCTTTAAAACTTTCCACCATTGTCATGATTCTGCTCCGTGTCATGGGTTGTGTCTCCAATTGAAAACTCTTACTAATCGCGAAATTCCAGAAGACTGGTACAAAAGACAGAGCTTTCGGTATGTTTAAAGGCTACAACAGAGATTTTTAAAATTCAAACACTAACTGTAATACGAAAACCAGTTATTGTTAGTACTCTATTAGTACGGAGAAATTTGTCTGATTCTGTTATTGACTTCTTACATTAATGCTGTCAGGACAGTGAAAAAAAATAGCACGTACACTCTTCACTTAAACGTGGCTTGATTGAACGTGACTCCAGGGAACTTTCAAAATGATTTATAAAAGGAATGAAACCGAAGAGGACATTGTGAGTTTCTCTCACAACCCCTAGTGTAGAGCATCACAGCAACCTGTATGGTAGCTGTAGCTGATAAACCAGGAAATGAATGTAGCTCCAAAGTAAGCACAACTATTAAATTAACAACTCAAGGTATCTGAACACACGTCAATGCGTTAAATGCACAAACACTGTAAGGAAAGCCATAATTGGGATCCCTGGGATAACCTGGATGCAGCTGGTTACTACTCTGTAATACGCTGTAAGATAGGAGCAATGAAATTTTTTATAATGGACTGTTAATAAGGGACAGGATTGGACAGTTGACATCCAGAGCTGCTTAAACATGCTGCACAAACTCTGCACTCAAAAATATAACTAACAGATTTCAGTTACTATAATAGAAAAATAATTCTAAAATATTAAAATATTAACTTCATGGTCAAATGTGTTATTTTGACAAATTAACTGGCACACATGAGCGAAGCAAAAATGTTCAAGGCAGTGCTTAAATTTCTCAAAGCACATCACAACATGGCACGTCGCCACTACTGGGCTCCGAGACAAAAAAAAAGCACGCTCTCAAAGCATTTTATGCTTAATGAACAGCATTTAAGGTTAATTATTGCAAAAAGAAAGCAAGAACCTCTAATTTGCAAATAAAATCATAGCAAGGAAAGAATGAACATTTAATAATGTGATAATGAAACGAAAGTGCTTTGCAGGAGAACTCTAAAACAGTTATGTTAATGATGCAGGTTTTGTCATTTGCATTTTTCCCCCATTAGATTTAAGTCAATCTTGAAAGCAAGTGCTAAGATTTCCCAAACCACCACAACACAAAATAGGCCACTTACACAACAAAATTAGTTCACCAAGGCTTTGAACAAAATTTACCTTTGATATTAAAACCTTCTAAAGCTTTCCATGTTCCTAAAGGAAACTATGAACCTAAAATCTGAGTCTGAATGTGGAAAAAATTTTGTATGGAAAAAAAAAAATATTTTTTTCTAATAAATGATGTAAAACTAACTATGTTGGGGTGTTCAAAATGTTTTAGAGGCTAAATTAGCTTAATATCTGTACCAAAAAAAAAAAAAAAAAAAGTGACTTATGACTTGCAAATGTGAGTGCAAACTGAAGTGTCCAGTGTATTTTGGTGATTTCTTTGGTGCAGCTTCAGATCTTTGAGTTCTTAGAGTACTAAATAGCTCATACTTTTATATTAGTTACATTGTGAAAGACAGCGTGCAGTATTGTCCTATATAAAAATAACTAAACATTTTTCTCCTGTGTTTAAAAGAGAGAGAGAGAGAGAGAGAGAGAAACATGCTGAGGTTAAACTGCAAATATATTATGAGTGACCTTTTAGTAAAAAGATACCAAAGAAAAGCAGCATTAGCCATAACCTAGCTACAAAGCAAATATTCTGTTCTTTACCCAACAGAGAAACAGTAGTTGATCGTTTAAGCACATGATTAGAGTTCTCTGTTGTTCAGACAGCAATTTCTGCTGATCTTATAGAAAAAATGGTTTCCTAAACGTTCCTTAGATAATGAAGGGTTTATAGCTTCCTAAGAGGTTCTACCCTGTCCAAAAGGGAATCCCAAAAGTGTACGGCTCTACATGGAACCTTTAAGGATTCCCCTAGAGATTTTAAAGTGTAGCGGTGTGAATAATTCAAATATGATAACTAAATAAGCATCCTGTAAAACAAAACACCATCGATATCATGTTACATGTTCCATAAAATTAATAAAGACGTATCAGTAAAAATTGAAAGGGTGTACTCTATCTCTTCCCCAGTCAAGGGAGGAAAATAAACACCACTAGAGGGGAGTAGTGAGCTATCAAAATCAGTGGCACCCAGACCCGGTCCTGGAGTAACACTACAGCTATCAACTTCGTTAGTTTCCCTGCTCTAATGAGGAAATGGCAGAACATGCTGTAATATAGACTCCAGAAGCTGGGTTTGGAACCCTGTGAGAAGGACGAAGCCTTGACTGAATAAACAGCACATGGAAAAATTGCTGAACTGAAATAACGACCTATTAGATGTAGATATTCGTCAGCACATCAGACACGGCTGGGTCTGGAAGCACATATGGAGATAGGTGAAAGTGTAGAAGACCTATTGGAAGCATTACTGTAGAGTGTAAGCTTTAAAAGTCTCAATCTCATTTAAAAAATAAATAAAATAAAATAAAATAAAAGTGTTTGGCTGATTCCAGTCTTGCCTGGCGAAAGACAATCCTTTGCCATTTCTTCGTAGCATGTCTCGCCATCTCCAGAATTTCGAGTTTTATCCCGCTTTCTCCTGGAATTCATCAGATCTTCTTGGCACCCATCTGGAGTCCACAACCAGCTGATATCAGTGACGTTTGTGCGCCATTCTCAAACCACTCAGCTTGACGTTTTGAGTCCCAGAACATCCAGAGTAAATCCATTTAAAACATTGTGGTGTTGTGCTCAGTGAATGAAGACAGAAGGTAGGTGTACCTAATAAAGCGACAACCCATGAGCTTGGGGTTATTTAAAGTGTTAAACATGAACATAAAATGCCGAAATATCCATACTATTGCGGATCATTTTAAAACGCATTACTTTTGCTCCATTTTGGTCTTTCTTCAGCAATAAAATGACACAACCAGAATTTTTTTTTTTTTGCAGTTCACAAACGCAGGATGAGTTAATTTGTTGGTGCTGTTTCGATCATTCGTTCACAACTGCAAAACAGTGTGTGAGTAGTGTAAACTTTCTGGCTTGGGTAGCGTGTACAATCTTTATATGCTTGGTATAGGCTTTTAAGGAAACGGTTTTCATATGCGTCAGTATTAGTGTGAACCTGGCTGTAGAATACCAAGTTGTCCAAATGTTATAACTTAAGAAGGTATGAGTAGTAATTTGACGATTCCAGATTTAAAAGCCTTCTATAATAAACTATAATAACTAATAAAGTAGCTTAGTGTGCATTTGTGTTTTAGGTAAGTCTTTTTTTTCACTTCGTGTATGCTAAAACAGGAGTCAGCAAAACCTTTTATATGGTTTAGATCTCATTTCAAACCACCATCTGGAGTGAGATCACTTGTCATTTCTCCTTAATAGATATAAAGTGATCAGTGAAGACACTTGAAGGCACCTTTAGCCTTTAAAATGATGCTGTCTCTAACAAAAAAGTAGCCATTATGTAAAAAGCGATCCTCATCCAAACAGAAAGCTCTTTAAAAACTTGACATGGAAGCTGAAGGTGTTTAAGATTTACCACCATTCCAATTTCCATATAAGAAAGAAGAGAAAATGGAATTATGTAGAATTTCAATGTCAAGCTGTGCATGTTCTTTCTGAAATTACTCTCGATATAATAGTTCTCCAGGCCTAAACTTCTCGGGAAGCATTTTTTTATGTGCAAGCCTAAAAATGCCATGGCAGTGATGGCTAACTGGCTATGACCCAATTGTAATTCAATGAAAGCAATCTTAATGTATCACGTTTCAGGGTTGAGTGACAGCACACAGCTTTGTGGTGTAAACTGATGTGATTTAAAAACTCGAGTGGACTTGGAGGAGGAGGAGCTTCTCTCTATCTCCAGCAGAGGTGTGGAGATGCCTAGACGTCCCCTACATGTTGAGAAGGTTCCGGTGTGTCATGGTATGCCAGTAAGTCATATCAGGTCTAGCGTGTTCTCTTGAACTGTAGTTTGTGAGTGTGCTGTGGTGGACGGTGGTGATGCGATAAAAATGCGAGGTTAAAGGGTTGAAGTGAGAGGCTGTCATCAAAGCAAGAACATGAGATTTGTGGAGAGGAGACTGAGGGAAAGTGGAGCTGGTGGTGGGGGAGGCTTTTAATGAAGGTGCTTCTTCAGATCACTTCTTGTGGTTATATTAGATTTTTTTTTTTTTAACTGATTTACCATATAATAATTGATTGCAGTTTGCATTTGTTTACTGATGGAATTTTGATTTGGGGATGAAGGCATCATAGATAGAGAATTTCCTGGGCAATAAAGTTGCAAAATGCCTAATACTGGGTATGATATTAGTCATAAATGACAATCATTTTCTATTAGAACCCAATTATCAGAGTCTGAATACTACAGTGTGTTAAGAAGTGAATGATTCAGAATGTTTCACTGTTGACAAAGGTACTAAATTGTGCATTTCAGGCTACAAATGCTCATCTCTGGGATGGTACGTGTAGGAGTCCGTCTTTTATACCTTTAGTATCTGTCTTTTATTAGTAAGCCTAATGGTTTCTGAGAGTTTATGAGAAAAGGATTATTAACATTAAAATATTTCCCGGATCCGCCTGGTGGTGTTCATGTGGTGCTTTGATTTTTGCCCCAGGACCCTGCACACTGGTACTGAAGCGTATGTGTTACTTCATACCATGTGGTTGTTTTTTTTGTCGAAGTTTAACTGAGACAACATACAGTGGATGATGTTTACTGACTGGTACCTGGCAGTAAGTATGTTAGAAAACAGCTTAAACGATGTTTCAGAGCAGCTTGGATCCATCAATACAGGGGTAAAATAGCACGAGACAGGTTCAATGCATTATATTAATATATACTACCAGTTAAAAGTTTTTACACCCCTGCTCCTAGAAGTTCTACAATTATAATCTTCTTATATTTTAGAAGAATAATTAAGACATTAATACTATGAAATAACACACATGGAATCATGCAGTGACAAAGAAATGTGTTAAACAAATCAAAACTAGTTTATATTTGAATTATTAAACCGTATTCCTGATAAAGCTTTGCACACTCTCGGCATCTTCTCAACCAGCTTCATGAGGAGCTTCACCCTGGAAGCTTTTCTTAACCTTCCCAAATAAACCGAGCTCCTCGCTGTTTCTCTTAAGTTCTATATGAAAACTACTTTAATTAAAAAAAAAATTAATTTGAAGTAAAACCTACTTATCATTTTTTGTTTGTTTGTTTGAGAACTAAATTTATCCAAGGTGTTAACTTCACAATTTACATTAGTTTTAGAGACAAAATTCAACCACAAGATTTAATCAAACTGTTTTTTAAAGTAACTTCTTTAAAACTTTTGACTGGTAGTTTATATAGTTAAGTATATCAAGCCGTAGTCTGTAAATGTTCTGAACTGATTATTTGCGCTTGCACATAATCACTGACTGTTTGGACACATTTATTCCTTTTCAGTCATCAAAGTAGCAGTCCAAACCTATAATTTCTGCTGTCACTTCCAATTACATAAGCCTCACTTTTGATCAGCAGGTGCCAGCTCATTCCAGATATCAACACAATTACCACAACTATCACGATAAGCTGTTCAGGGAAATCACAACTATTGCATCTTATATCATGTTTTTTTTTTTTTTATAACAGTTACAGACTGATTAGAAGCAGCTCATACTGCTCAGGACTATAAGCAGAGTTTACTGTATTGTTTATTGTAAAGTCTATTGTCTGTATTTACTGACTTTGCCCTGCCTGTCACTGTGTTACTTATCTTCTAATCCAACATAGTTCCATATTATGTGTAGCACCGTGACTCTGAGGGAACTGCACTATATGGCCAAAAGTATGCGGACACCCGACTGTTACACTCATATGTGCTTGTTGAACATCCCATTCCAGATTTATTCCCCACTTTGCTGTTATAATAAGCTCCACTCTTCTGGGAAGGCTTTCTGCTAGATTTTGGAGTGTGGCTGTGGGGATTTGTGATCATTCAGCTACTTTGTGAATGAGATTGAGACACAAATTTGTGTCCAACTTTGTGACAACAGTTTGGGGAAGAACTGCATATGGGTGTGACGGTCAGTTGTCCACATACTTTTGGCCATATAGTGTATATTTAATTCCTGACTTTACATCTGGCGGCGATGAAACGAAATGACAACAATCTTTAAAGGTAAAATATTCATTTTTACAGATTGTGTGTTTTGGATTTTTCCTCCTTTTCTGTGTTTATTTATTTTTGTAGATAAAATATCACTGAGCTCTTTTTCTTTTTTATGCAACACTACTGTATTGCTGTCAGTGTGCTGACACATCATGTGTATGTAATGTATACAAGTGTAATTTTATGTAATGATATGTCATTTTTGTTTTTTACAGCGGTATCTTTGTAATCATTTAGGCTTTTTCAGGCTTCATATGTCATTTCCTGCAAACAATGTTGTTTCTATGCCCTTTTTTTAACCCCTTGTATCATGTATGTATAAAAAAAAATGTGTTTCTTTGACCCATGTCAAAGATTGCCAATGGACAGCATCTGGTTTTCTCACCACTGCATGATACTCAGTCTAAAACCAAACTCTTCACTGGTGTTTCTACAATGATTCACAGTGCTGTTTGTGCCGGAGGATCCCTCACAACCTTCAAAATACACCTGAAGGCTCAGCTCGTCTGAGAGTACTTGAACTTGATGCACTTCTAGGTGTCCTGTTTTGCCATGCGCATCCATCCTGGGAGTGTTCCACTTGGTTATTCATATTGCTCTAGTGTCATTAGTGTGCATTATTACACTGTTCAAAGGTTCTTAGCTTCCTAAAAAGCTTACAAATGGATAGGGAAACACTGTTGTAGTGTTTTACATAGAATCTTCAAGGTTTCACGCCAAGAGGGATAACCAGAGACCCTGTATGGGTTCTCAATTTTGTGTACTTTTATGTGGGTGGCATGGTGGCACAGCAGAGAGTGTTGCTGCCTCGTAGCTTCAGTGTCCTTGGTTCGATCCTGACCTCAAGTAAATGTTTTCTCTCAGAACCATGCTACTAGGTGGACTGGCTATTTTAATTTGCCCCTACGCATGAATGAGCGTGTGAATATGTGGTGCCCTGTGATGGACTCCTGCACAGGAAGTGTGCATGGTGTATTCCTGTCTCACATTCAGTGATCCCAGGATAAGCTCTGGATGCACTGCAAACATGATAAGGATAAAGTGCTCTGAAGTTGAATTGTTAAGCATAAAATCTGTATTGGTTCTTTGGTTTGTAAATAGCACATGTAGCACTTTTTTGTTTGGCTCTTACTTCAATCCTTGTACTGAGTTGTGGTTCTCTGTATCTCCAGGGTGTGTGTGTGTGTGTTTATATTCTTTTGTTTTTGGCTAGTGTCTGGAAACATCTGCCACACTTTTGTGTCACTTTGGTTCAAGTATCAGTCAACATAAATGTAACAAATGTCCCAAAATAGAAAAGATCCAAAACTAAAGATTTGGATTGTTGGTATACGGGTGTCATATTTGACCTCTGCACTTTCTTCATGTCCGTGATGTGTCAAGAGTGATTCGAACCTTGAGGTCGTGAAAGTGTGACCTTTCCAGGTGCAGCAACACCGATTAAAAGCCAAAGCTAGCTTTTCTGCATCAGAGCAGGACTAGCATCAACCATTTGAGGATGCAAGTCATCAAAAGTCCCTATTTGTTTTGTGGAAGGTTTGCAGCCCAGTGGTTCAACTTTGACCCTGATTATAGCCGTAACGGATGATAGGGCAGTGTCTATGCTGGTCGTCCCTACTCTGCACACAATCTAGCAGTATATGCTCGGAATAGATAGGCAAAATAAATTAATAGTGTGGAAAAAAAGCAAACACTGGAAGCTAGAAAAGAGAAATGATGGACAGCCATTTGAGGCTGAAGTGGAGTTCTTCCATTAAGGACAAACTGTGCAGGAGTGTATAAAACAATTCAAAGAACTGAGACTGTCTAAATGAAGGCAAACATGATGGGCTGTAATTTCCAAAACCTTGAACTTCCATGTTTTGCTATTGCCATCACCCATAAAAAAAAAAAAAAATTTGTGTTTGTGCAAGTTTGCTGTGTTTAGTTTGTTTTACCAATGAGATGATGTGTGCTTCCTAATTTCTTGCAATAAAAGTACGCATAAATCAGTCGAAAAGTGTGCAATAGCCAACTCATATTGTGTATTCTAGGCTCAAATCCTGGTAGTGAGCACCCTGAGTATGCTAAGCATGGTGTCATTATACTCTATTGTGTGTGGTCTGAAATGCAAACAAGCCCAAAAAAATAGTAAATTGAGCAAGACAGGATCCAGACCTGCCAACCCCAAAGAGGAATAATGAGTAGTCTTGGAAAGGGGTGAGGTGTATAGAGCTGTAAAAGTAAAAACACAGTAAATTTTCGATATAGTCCTTTTACATACCGCTTGTCTAAATGCCTCTTGTAAAAACCATGAAATGGTTCCACATGAGCTGAAATTTTCCTGTTGATCTGCTGTTTGAACACATAACCAGTGCAGGAGAACAAAGAAAGTGAACAGCTTTTTTAATCACTTTCTATCCATCATTACCATTAAAATGATTTTTAAATTATTTTACAGAGCCACGTGTTAGCTCTGCACCTTACTTGTGAGCCTTTTTCTTTTTTCAGTCAAAGTTTTCAGCCTTTTTTTTTTCCTCTTTCTGTTGCATCGCTGTAGTTAACTATATATTTGTCTAATGTTAGCTAAGTTTAGAATGCATCGATCTGTTTTGCGTTCATTATTATGCAATGAAACCTTTCTCCATTTTCCTTATCAGAAAGCGAGGGGAAAGTTGAGACAACAGCACGGGCGAAAACATTACTAGTGTGAGATGGAGCGAAGGAGGCGGGGCTTCCAAGGGGTCAGTTAATACTGGAGAGTTTATAAAACCTACTCACCTGTCAATCATACCAGAATCATTGGCTCACAGCTGATCTTTTTTGCATACTTTTGAGTGATAACTTGTACCAGTGTACTCTGACATTAAAATTCGGAGTTCCTACACACAATTTTTGAAGGTTGGCAGGCCTGAGAAACTGTTTCTTGCGAAAAACAGTTTGTTTTTATTTTTAACCGTCAGTACTGCCTCTGATGATGCAAGTAATAATTTGTGGAATTCGTCTAATGCTTGTTTTCATATGACATAGCAAATAATTATTAAAATGTCCTATAGGGGATAGAGGTCAGAAATGGTTCGCTTAGTGCTTCACTAAGCTTGAGTGAATCCTCTGCCATGGGCTTGAAATATTTTCAAGTGATCAGGAGGTGAACTAGCCAAGGTGTAATTGTGGAGACGCCCCATAAGGGCTTGTAATGTTACCTAATAAAGTTGAGAATGAATTGAAAAAGAAAAAAAAAACAGTGCAGTTGGTTTCTTTTACATCAGTGGGTCCCATTTTCATGTTTTTGACACCTGATTAAACTTGGCAGCTAATTATAAAACCATTAATGAGTTTAATTACGTATTAGAGCAGGAAGACGAGTGAAATCAGGGACTAGGCAAAGAAACTTCTGCACTACAATTATTCCAGTTTGTCCGATGTGTTGTGATTGATCTTTATTTTTGTTTTAGGTCTTTGATACTCACCTGGGAACACAAGTTAAGTATATTGTTTACTTACCTTTAAGGAATACCTGTAGGGTATTTATAACAAAATGTTTAAAATGTTTTTTGTTTAAGTATTGCTCATGTGCTGGGCAAATCACCTCACCGAACTGTGTGTGTGTTGCAGACTGACGTGTGTGATTAGTGTGTGTGAAGAGCCTGTGTGTGCTGTAAACCCCTGTGTGATACATACTGGCTTTGTAAAACTGTGATGAAGCGATTGCTGCAGGTTGCTGCTCCCCCATTGCTTTGTGAACAGGGTCAGGGGTGAGAGAAGCAGCGGGGGTAGATCCCGTCTCCTTACTTCGGCCATCCTCATCCTCGGCTGGCTTCTCCGCCGATTTCTTCTTAAAGAGTTTTCCGAGATTGTGGATCTGAAAACCGTACGTGAACAGCTAGTCATTTTACAGGGTTTACTTTGGAAAGAATCCACAGAATGAAGATGATTAAATATAACTGGGGCTTATTTGGGAAGAGAGGATGCTCGCAATCTAATAATGTCAAACCCTACACACACTTATTAATCTCAACACGACTTACCTCTGTAAAAACATGCAGGAAATAACAGATAAAAAAAACACTCCATGTTGTGCTGTTATAGGAAAACAATCATGATGAAGTGCAGTTACTGTTGCCACCATGAAGTTGGTTATTTTCCTATAACAGCATGCACCAAAGTGTTTTATTCCTCCTATAACACAGTAATTTACCAACGATTAAAATATTTTCTTAATTATAGGACAACACTTTTTTATCCGTTTATAGTTACACTTTATGTTGTAGAACATCCATGAGACATGTCCTTTTCTCACTTACGTTACAGCAGCTATAAACAGTCGTTCCCTCACCAGCCTCTCTCTTTTCTCTCTTAAGGTTAGTAAGACAAAAAATAATAATTTTGCAGCTTGTCAAAGCGTAAAATTAATTTCCCCATTTTTCAGCTTTAGCTCTGACTGTTACAAAGCGCTGACACTGGAGACTCCTTCCATTAAAGTTAAGTAAACATCTCCTTAGAGAAAACTTCACCTTAAGAACGACTACATGCGTCTGTTGTAAAAAAAATAAGTGTCAGTGAGCTGTTACTATAGAAACGATGATGTATTAGAACGAGCGTGTTAATATAAACCTGTGATTTGTAGCCGCACTACTGTCAGAGCTGCTGTTATAGAAAACTAATCAACACTTTCTGACCAATCAGAATCCAATGGCACTTAGGTATAAATGTAACTATCATGTAGTATATTTTAAAAAGATACTAATATGTATAGTAGGTAGAGATAAAGGTATCAGTGTTGATGATTTACCTTAAGCGTGGGTTTAGGTGCAGGTTTGTTTTTTATCTCAGGCTGCGCTTTGGGCTCTGAGAGACCATGCATGGCCACAGCTGCATGGCGGATGATGCACTGATGGCCGCAGTATACCGATTCAGGCAAAGCATCGTTACTACAGCCTGGACCGATACACTTAGGAACAGCAGCCTTCTCCTTCACCTTCTCCACCATGTCCTCCTGCTGTTTCACCAGCTCCTCGGCCAAAGCCTGCTCCTGCTCCCTCACCACGGCTTGCTCTTTGGGCTCCGATGTGGCTTCGACGATCTCCACCTGAGATAACACTCAGAGCTCAGATTACAGAACCATAGAACAGGGTCAAAAACAACAAGACAAAATGAAAGAGAATAAAATGCTTTAAAAAAAAAAAATTAGTTTATAGGCTGATTATCAAAATATTCAAAAATCCTCCTAAATCTGAGTTTTGATGATTTGAAAGCCGATCTATTTTACTTTGGGGGGGAAAGAAAGTTTCATGTCCATGTAACAACTCATTAATAAACTGAAATTAATAACTTGGGTACGTTATTTAACAAAAAGAGACATAAAGAGGGCAGTTAGTTTGTTGATTAATTCTAATTTTTCAACTAATTTTCAACAACAACAAAAAAAAAAAAGACGCAAGGTACGAACACCAAGCGTAACGTTATAAAGGAAAAAAGATGAGAGATCAGGAAGGACTGTCGCTTTCATCTGGAGCTGTCTGTCCCGCTTTATTCATTTCAGCAAAACAAAGCCATGTTACCGGTTGGAAGATCTTGATTCTCCTCTTTGTGCTGCGAGTGCTCGACTTCCTGATCTTCCCTTTAATGCCCTCGTCCTCACTGGGTCTTTCTTCTCCGGCCGAGGAGGTGAACAGGCTCTCGGACGAGGAGCTCAGAGCCGCTTTAGAGAGCGCAGGCTGCTGCTTTAGGAAGTCGATGGGACTTTGGCACGGAGAGCAGGATGGACAGATGTAATCCTCTCCGTTTTTCTCCAGGAGACGACCACGGGCCTGGCTGATGCCTACACAGTCACCGTGGAACCATTCGTGACATCGGTCACAACAGATCATGAACCTGTGGAGAGAAGGTTCACACTGTGTTTAAAGTGTGCTGCACACGCGAACTTCAAAATCACTTTCAGAAATGTTAAATATCAATATCCGAGCCATGAATACTGTCTGGTATTGGATACTGATCCACAGACATCCTCAGAGCAACCACGGTGACTGCTTTAAAACTAACTTACTATCCTAGTGTGCTCTATAGATTAGATTTACCATCATCACTAAAGCTGATTAAATAAATATTGGTGTAGCTCTGGACTCCGGTGATGAGGAGGTTGTTTGTCTTCTCTGAAGCTTAAGAGGCAGAAAATCAACAGAGTTTGAGCTGATTGTGTGATTTGACTCTAATGCAGCCACCATTATAAATGAGATCATGTACCAATGAACGTCCCAAAATACACATACAGTACAATATTGCAACACTGAAATATTGGCAAAGAACTCTTTTCTATTCAGCAAGCCATAAATCTCCTCATATTCTCCCATTTTTCACTGGTGCTTTGTCCTGCAGGTTTGTTTTTCTCACTTGGCTGCCAACTTGTGACCCGATTGCTGGAGTGCTAAAACAGAGCTTTTCTGAAATTCATACTTTTTTTTTCACCTTTATAGGTAACCGTGTAATAACATTAAAGCCGGCAGCTAGGCTTGTGTGATACTGATTTTTCCCTGCTCATGATTTTCCACATTAAAATATCAGAAAAATGACAAAAAGGCATTTCCACCATATCTGTTCAGGAGCTGTGGTCATCAAAGAAACCTCAGGAGGATGGTGGGTTTATCGGTGATGTTCAGTAAAAGAAATCCCTGTACATTTTTGATATAATCCTTTTACGAATCAGCTGTCTGACGTCCACACGGCCGACAGTTTCACTGTTTACGATGCTCAAAGTTTCTGAGAATCTGCAGTGACCAGTGTAGTAGAGATCAAGAGAGCACCAGCACCAGCGTTAATTATTTGTAAAGTGATAGATTTGACACTTTTAATCTCTGAGTCGAAATCTTCCTTCTTTTTTCTCATCGAAGTTTTTCAGCAGCATCTCTAATAAATATATTTAACTAGCATTAAATTCAATTCAATTCAATTTTATTTGTATAGTGCTTTTAACAATGGACATTGTCACAAAGCAGCTTTACAGAAATAAATGGATTCACAAAAAATTATATTGTAAATATGTGAATTTATCCCTAATGAGGCGACGGTGGCAAGGAAAAACTCCCTGAGACAATATGAGGAAGAAATCTTGAGAGGAACCAGGCTCATTAAATATGTATATTTGTATAATATGTATACTGTGTAATGTTAGCTAAGCCAAACATACACTGATGGAGTTTATTTCACAGTAATGAACTCAAAACATTCTCCATTTATTGTGGCAGGAAGCAGGCGAGGTGTGTGAAAGTCTGAGGTAAAGGGGGCGGGGCTTTCAGGTAGTGTCGGTTAATACCGGAGACATTAAAGACACTTGCGCAAATCATTTCAGATTAGCATGTGGCTCATCTCTTGTTTTATTTGGGATGAACAGGTTAAAATGCGTAAAGGTTAGCAGGACAGGTAATAAAATATACAATCTGAATAAATGTCACTGGGTATCATGGGGGCATAATATAGCGCAGGGACGATGATATCATTATATCACACACGCTTTTAAATTCGATAAGGCTTTCACACTTATTTTTTTCCTAATACTATGTAAAAGTATAGGGCCTTTCACACCGTGGGAACCTTTTCATAGTACCTGAACTAATTGTGGAACTACCCACTTTTTGGCGTTTTCGCACCTCCGGAACTGGGTGTGATTTTAGTACCGGACTGCCTTTTTCGAGAACCAAATTAGCTCCTACTCCGGAGCAGGGTCTAACCAGCACAACTGGTACTATCCGTGACGTAAGTAGACGTTGATTGGCCAAACGCGTAC
>CM040469.1:2199527-2215737 GCA_022758105.1 Pangasianodon gigas | reverse complement strand
AGATTTAAAACGCCGTGTAAACATACTGTAGTGTCAACTTATTTCGCAAGTATGGAGAACAGCGATAGATGGACGCGAGACACAACAAAAACACAGCTCCGATCACAGCGTCCTCCATCCTCCGGCTGTTTACGTTGTTCTTCTTTGTTTCCGTTGTTGAACGCCGCGCACAAATGACGTCGCTGTCGACCGGCTTACGTCACTTCCTAGTGCCCACTGTCGGTGCGAATGCAACCCTTTAAACGGTACTGGGAAATAGTTCGTGCAAAATCGCCCAGTACTTTAGTACTGTAAATTTAGTTCTGGATCTAAAGCGGTGCGAAAGGCCCTAATGTGTTCATGTGCAAGTTCATGTGTGTTCTGTCTCAGGTTGAGTGAATGTGCTACAAGTGGAGCAACTGTGTAAAACACTGCAGTCCATTGCACGGAGTTCATCAGAACATAAATTGTCCTTTTTAGAGAAGATTAGAGAAGATTAGAGAAGGAAGCATCTCCTACAAGCACGTTATAACCTTTATCCTCCTGGACTGGCAGCTGTTGAACGAAAACTAATTTTCAGACCATCAGCACCTCGATTCTAAGCATACAACCTCACATTTAAAAAAAGAATAGTCAAATCTCTCTCCATTTACCAACCAAATGAAGTTCGCGATGCTATCGAGCTCATCTAAACACAAATTAGTCCTGATCTTAAAAGCTGCCACGGGGAGGTCATATTTCTGAGCAGTGTTTTTGTGCTCCTGAATTAAACAACGTTCTTCTAAAGTTCATGTTTTTGTAGGGTTTTTTTTGTTTGTAATTATCAGTAATGATAATAACAGCAATATATATATTATATATAATAAAATAGATATATATAGTAATATAATGCAACACAGAGTCGCTCTCTAAAGAAGGCAATTCTGTTCAATGGATAAGAAATAAATGAAAAATCAGATGGTGGACTAAGCTGACTGGACAGAAGTCACTGAATTTATAAACTTATCCGTTTATATCCATTTATCCATTTAATATCTTACTATACAGAGTGATTATTAAATCTCTATGAGACTGACTACGTAACTCTAATCTCTATCCTCTCCTGATAATGTCTCGCATAATAAAGCATCCTGTCTGAACCCTCGACAAAAAGACAAACTCTTTGACTAACATCTCAAGTAGAAGCTGTAGCGTTCAAGATTTGAGTCAGCTTATCGTCTTCGTGAAGTGTTTAAATGTGTGTTATGCTAGCATTAGCGTTATAGAAACGTTTTTGTGCAGCATTGTGCCATTTCCATCATTTCCATCATTTCCACTGATGTACTTGATTCTGGAAAATAGCATTTGTTCAAGCTGATTAATATGCTTAATTAATAAACAGCCAGACCATGTCCTCGGTAGTCGGAAAAGATTTGCATACGTCGATGGGTTTTCCACTACAGAGAAATACACGAACCAATTTTTCTTTATCTGGTTGTTGGATGACTGAAGAAAAAAAAAGAAAAAAAAAAAAAAAAGAAAAGGAGAGACTAATTGCTCCATTATAATCGTTTTCAAACATTTTCCAGAAATTGTTCGCCCACACTGAAACATCTGAAAACGCTCACATCCCTGTACTGCACATGCACAAAGACATAAGATGCTTTGGCCTGCGTCATTTCCGTCAGGCGTTTATTTACTTTCCGTCTCTTTGAACTGATGCAGCGATGTCGAGGAAAAGCACCGAGTTTTTTTTTTTTAATGGACAGACGAAGAGGTGGAGATGTTGCTGCAGGTAACTCAAGACTATAAAGTTGTTTGTTTTGACTTGAATGGGTCACATGACTAAAAATACATCATTGTTTTTGAATATCTCCGTTTTCTCAGTCCACACTACAACGCGAAATTTTTAAAATTTATCCACATGGGAGAGCGTTTTTTCGAAAAGGTCCGTGTTCGCCAGACAAAAACGCCATCTCAGTGTGGACGGAAGGCCAAAACGTACAGAACAAGATGCGTTTTCAAATTTATCCGGATTAACGTGGACGTAGCCTTACTGTTAAAATCTGATTTTTTTTGTTCATTAAGTTATTAAAACTAGCTTTAATACCATTCAGTACTTTTTTTTTCCCCATTTTCCATGTTTTTTGGTATTCGCTGATACAAATCCATTAATGTTACTGAAATGAACTAACCTACTTAGCATTAAGAAATCGGGGAACCCTGGCGAAAGAAAGCACGTGTCTTAGGCTACGTTTACACGACAACGATGTAGTGAAAAACGGAAAAGTTTTTCTCTTGCGTTTTCAAAAAGTTTAACGTATACACGACAACGTTTTCAAAACGATTCGCGTTTACACATATCCGCGATAACGGCCAAAAATGCTGTATTACGTATGCCAGGCCAGTAGTTGGCGCTGTCACCTTGTTAGCTGGTTGTAATATTGGTGAAGTAAATCCACACTTTGCTGAAGAAGCGTTAGCAAACTCTTGAGCAGCAACAACATTACCATGTACTCCGCCATTGTTGTGTATGTTTGTTCGTGCTTGCCTTTACAATAGACACGTACTGCGCACGTCTACATACCTAACACGCACTACGCACGCGCATGACGTCACCGTTTTCAAAGATTCCCGTATTGGGTTTTTACATGGAGACGATAACGGTGGCGTTTTCAAAAACTTGCACTTTGAAACCCGTTTTCAAAAATATGCGTTTTCAGTCCCCAAAACGCCGTTATCGTGTAAACGAACAGGCAAAACGCATAAAAAGTTTCCCGTTCTTGGCTGAAAACGTTGTCGTGTAAACGGCCCCTCAGTGCTCAGTGCTCGCAGAAATGAAGTGCTCTCGCATGCGACAGCTTCTCTAGATGTTCACGTCGCTGCTTCAGGTTTGTGACTGCTTTTGTGTGCGATGCTGCGATAGTTCTTTCTTCTTGATATTTTCCCAGAGTACAGTTTACAGTCTGATTATTTCGATCGTTAATTGTGAAAGACGTCCAGATCTTGTTTGTCTGTTCATTAGCACGACAACTTGCACTAGATTTACGGCCCACAATATCGGACCAATACCAGTAATCAGAGGGTTTTAACGTTACTTGTCACACTCCGCTCATCCTGGAATTCGGATTTAGGACCAGCGGCATGAAATTACATCGACGCAATTATGACGTGAAAGTGCCATAAATTGCCACAGATCACATTTCCGCTCCAAAGTCAATCAAATCCGAACAGATTCGGAGTGATTTTTTTTTTGCGGTATACATCGTCAAGAATAAAAACTCAACTACGTATAAGCATACAAGGAAAAAGATTCGATTTGGAAATAAAATTGCCTTTATGTGGTACTTGCCTGTTATTATGCTTCTGCTGACAAATACAGTAGATGGCGTTGGGGTCGCTGTATTCTTCATCACCACCTGAAGACTCATCAGCCTCGTTTTGCTCTTCCTCTTCCTCCTCTTCCTCCAGCTGAGCACCTCGAGCTGATTTCCGGCTTTCGGTTATCACCTCTGAGCTGGCGGTCATTCGATCAGAGAGTGACGAGACATTTTCGCCTGATTGCAGATGATCACATGACTCTTCGTTTACAGTCTCGGCGCTCGGATCTGCAGTCCCTGCACTTCCTTTGCTGCTCTCCTCTGATCTTTGTCGCTTCCTGGCTCGCTCTTGAAGCTCTCGGAGCGTGAGCTCGTCGCTGTCTTCGGCTTGATCCGACGCCTCTGTGTCCGATGCGGTCTTCTGTGGTAAGTCCAGCTCAGGAGACGCAGTTATTAGATCATCCGAACCAGGCTGTGGTTCTGGATCTGGTTCTAGGTTTGGCTGGACAGCTCTCCTGCCTCCTCGTGCTCTTTTTGGGGCATTTGATGTAGTTTCGCTAGGCTGCTTGCCCCGACCTCGTCCTCTCCCTCTGCCCCTCGGCTGGCGCGTGTTCCGACGCGGCATCAACGTAATGAGGTCCAGGTTTCCGATTTCTTCGATGAATTCCCGTCTGGCTATAGTGCTCCTGCGGAAGCCCCAGGTTTTGGTGGCCTCTTTGGGGGAGGGATCATCTGTCTGCTGCTTCTCCATCTCTACTGCACAGATAACAAGGTACAAAAGGATAATTTCATAAAATTCCATACAGTAAAGGAGGCGTGGCCTGTGTCAGTTACAGTAAAGGAGGCGTGGCCTCTGTGTGAGTTACAACGAAGGAGGCGTGGCCTCTGTGTCAGTTACAGTAAAGGAGGCATGACCTATGGTCAGTCCTGGTAAAGGAGGCGTGGCCTCTGTGTCAGTAACCATAAAGGGGGCATGACATATGTCAGTCACAGTCAAGGAGGCGTGGCCTCTGTGTCAGTCACAGTCAAGGAGGCGTGGCCTCTGTCTCAGTAACCATAAAGGGGGCATGACTTATGCGTCAGTTACAGTAAAGGAGGCGTGGCCTCTGTGTCGTCGCAGTGAAGGAGGCGTGGCCTCTGTCAGTTACAGTAAAGGGGGCGTGGTCTCACATTCCTCAAAACCTAAATCTTTCACATTAAAATCTGACACAATGCTAAACCACAGTGTATAACATTATATTTTATAGAAATAAACACCTACAGCAGCTCTGTAATGAACAACCCAAGCTAAGAAACAAAACAAAACAAACCATAACTTACTAACTGCGTCTGTCGTCTAATGTTTACATTCGCTTTACACACCGGATTTGCACCAGCTAGCTAACGGCTAACGAGCTAACCAATTCGTTACCTGCGTAAATTTCATAATTACGGGTTTGTGAATTATTCTAATAATTATAAACTTTAGCGTTACCGTGTTCTCGCGTCCTGCACGTGAACACACTGATGCTAACATGCTAATATTTAGATTATCCGATTCTAATAAGGATTACCATTTGCACGCTGCTCGGCCAGGTGTCCAAACCGCAGGAAAACGGCATCTACAGGCGTCCCAGCTTTATTTTTTGACGTTCAGAACGTCGTATTTACAAACACCGACGCCTTTTTATTAGGAAATTTACACCGACGTTTTAAACTCACGCAAACGGCGCTGCCGAACTTCCACGCGCGCGCACCAACAAACTCGCAGCGCGTCCATTTTGTCCGTCATGGAAGGGGCGTGGCGTGAGAGCTTTCACAATTCGCCTCCAGTACCACAGCAAATCCCGCCTCCTACCCCAGGACGTAATAGGATTGGCTAATCGTTCGCAAATGAAGCCCGCTGATTGGCCGAATCAGAAGTCCATCCTTCAGATCACCGTAGCAACCACTGTGTACAACACAAGAGTCTTTACAGCACTCATTATGACCCTGGCTAACGAGTTAATTTAAATATCGCTGAATTCATCAGTAGCGAAATATATTTTAAATATAATCAACTATATACATGTCTTTGAATTTTTTAGTGCCTTTGCCAAGATTTATTGATTAAACAAATACATTTTATCACCAACCCAGAACAGCTCCTCCTCCTCACTGGAAGAGAATGTTAGCAAACAGCTAAATTAATAACATAAAACCGTTCAGAAATGGTGTTTTAACAGACTGCTGTGTAAAATGTTCATTCGTACAGAAAATAAACCTTAATAAAAACCTTAAACACAGCCTATTTAGTGCCTGTAACTGTTCTAATGCCTCAGGTGATCATGCTACACTGAAATCACTTGTTATAACTTACAGCATCTAACATTAAGACTATAAATTAAAGGTGCAATAGGCAATAGTTTTCATTTCTTACTAGTACAAATAAGGCGTAAAATTATGTAGAAATGATTAAAAATAATAGTTTAAGCCATTGTCTCAGAACAAGTGTATTATGTAGCTCAAATAAAAACATTTTGGATACCTGCCTTCCGGCCCGTAATGTTTGTTTGTATTTGAATTGGCCTCTTGTCAGTCATTTTGTAGACACGCCTCCCACCACTCCGTTACATCATCATAAATGGTTAATATGGAGAAACTGTGTGTTTATAGAGTCGTAACTTGGCTTTCAAGCAGCCGGATGTCCGAGTGCGCTTGAAAGTGATGTCATGACCGTCCTTGCTAACACTAACTCTAGTTAGCAAGCTAACTCTACTTGAATCGCCATCAGTTTTGGGGCTTTGTGTACAGGGGTGGAAATCCTTCAAATTTCATTAAACTCCACCTGTATAACCATTAGAGACCTATTTTTCACAATTACCACCTAATGCCCCTCTAAGTTAAGTTAATGTGTTATTAATGTGTTATGTATGGATTACAATGTTAAAGTAAATAAACAACTGGGCTCAATAATCCTTTTATCATAACAGGGAAAGTTGCAAATATACATTTCGTTGGATCAGAGTGTGAAATCACAGCCATCTATAGTACACTCATGATGTGTGAAGGTTGGAGTGGAAGAACTCGAGTGTCCTGCACAGAGCCCTGACCTCAACCCCACTGAACACCTTTGGGATGAACTGGAACACTGACTGCACCCCAGACCTCCTCACCCAACATCAGCGCCTGACCTCACTAATGCTCTTGTAGCTGAATGAACACAAATCCCCACAGCCACGCTCCAAAATCTAGTGGAAAGCCTTCCCAGAAGAGTGGAGCTTATTATAACAGCAAACACAGGGGGGAATAAGTCTGGAATGAGATGTTCAACAAGCACATATGAGTGTGATGGTCAGGGGTGCACAAACTTTTGGCCATATAGTGTATAACACATTGTATTACATATCCTGTGTAGTGAGCATATACGGTGAATCGAAAAAGCTATTTACCGTCACTGTGTGAATTATTCATGTGTTAATTTGGTTCAAGATGGTAGATGTTTAGATGATGTTTAGATCCTGGTTTTCATTAAAAAAGATAAATAAGATTAATCTAAATATCATAGACATGACAATTAATAATTAAAAATGAGTCTGAAGGAATAAAGTTTATGATAAGAATGTTAGAAATAATAATGCATCACTACTGCTGTAATAATCAACAGTACATAGCACAAGGGTTGCCAGATTGAGTCAAATTCAACAGTCGCAACTGTAACTAAACTAAATCCCAAAGGTATTTTGCTACCCCAATGATTTTACAGACAGTAGCTTAAAGTGTGAGTTTATAAATAAAGAAGCCTTTAAAACACTTAAAGCTCAAATACAAATTGTTATATACAGCAGTTTTATTGTGTAACTGTACAAAGCAACAGCTCATCCATGTCTTCTTTCACCTTCAGTACTGCGAGTCTTTTATAGAATAACGAGACAGGAATGTGAGGTACCAAGAAACACCCGAGTGGCACAGCTGTCCATGGTTTCGGTGTATAGACAGAGGAAGCATGTGTTAAGCAGCGGTCACGTCACTCTTCTTCGCCATGGTGGAGCAAAAATGGTGTGGTTTTTGGTGTGACGTGTTTCTGGAGGGGAAAGTAGTGTTTCAGTGAACAGATAACCTTAAACATGACAGATATTACGTTGACTGAGAAGCCAAAAAAGTTTAGTTTTAGCAATAATAATACACCTAGAGTTGTTACATGTTGAGACTCCACCCCCTTGCTTGTTTTCTATTAAATTATTAAAGTAAACTTCATCTACATAAATTTGGTGCAGAATTTAATATGAGGAGGTGGATATGAAAATTAACCAGTACCAGAAGCAAACACTTTTCTTGAATCTTGAATGAAAGGGTTCTTTTGGATCTAGTGTGACCGCCGCTTCAGCCTTCATCCTCATGGACAGCAGCTTTATTGCGATAAGGGTGAACTTAGGAATTGTTGTGAAAAGAATAAATACTGCAGTCTGTGATGCTCATTCGCCACGCTCATCGTCATCATCTGCGTTTTTTTCCCCTCGTCTCTTCCTCCTAGCTTTCTTCTTCCTTCCTCTTTTCGTCCACTCTTCATCAGAATCGGACGTCTCGCTCTCAGAGCGACACTCCAATCCTCTGTCCTCCTTCGCGTCCTCGGCGTACGAAGCGGAGCTTTTCCTCGCTCGCTTTCTAGCCCGTTTCGCCGTACTGGAGGGGTCGGCCGTCTGCTGGTCCTCTTCCGCCGGAGTCCCGTCGCTGCAGTGATGCTTCTGCAGGTGGTTCTTGAGGCTGACGTTGTGATTGAAACACTTCCCGCACTGCTCGCACATGAACGGCCTCTCGCCCGTGTGCAGGCGCATGTGCGACTTGAGGTGTCCTGCCTGCGTGAAGGAACGTTCGCAGACGTTGCACGTGTACGGTTTCTCTCCCGAGTGTATCCGCATGTGTCTGTCGTAGCTGGCGAGATCGCCGAATCTCCGGTTGCACTTGTCGCAGATGTGTTTCTTTTCTCCTCGGTGGCTCCGTAGGTGTTGATTGCGCGCGACGAAGTCTTGGAACTTCTCCGGGCAGTCCGGACAGATGTAAGGCAGCGGCTCTTCGCTGTGAGTCGTCTCGTGCTTCAGCTTGGACTCTTTCGTGTCAAATGGCGTCATGCAGTATTTACAAAAATGCGTGTAGTCTCCATGAAGTCGACGGTAGTGCACTTTTTGGCCGGTTTCTGTAAAAAAGCGCTTGCGACACAAGTGACACGCAAAGGGCTTGATCTTGTACTCGCACACGTGTTCTCGCGGCTTTTTGTTAGGGTTTGTCGGCATCCTGATGGTTTTATGGCAATCCTCACACACTCTGTTTTCGGGAGGGATTTCTTTTGCACCGTGCTCCTTCATGGCATGTTTATGAAAACTTGTTATGTCGCTGAAATGAACAGAGAAGTCTTTAAAAGTGCTGTTTTCATACGCAGGGTCACAGACGCCGCACTCTGCGCAACCGTAGATCCTTTTGTGCCTCCGAATCGTACAGATCATCTTGGCTACGTCTGTACAGTCTGTACACCAAATAATCGGTTTAATGGTGTTCTGAAACGGTTTCAGCACCATGAGCTTTCTGCCGTTATCCAGATCAGAAGATTCCTCGCCCAAATCCTCCGACGGATCAAACGAGCTCGAATCCTCGTCAGCCTCCGAATTCTCTTCTAAATCCTCTTCGTCATCATCATCATCGTCGCCGTCATCGTCGTCTCTCGGTAGCTCGGCACGCCTCACTCGGCCAGTCTCGTCGATCAGCAGCGTTTGCTGCTCGGTCTGAAAAGCAAGAGCCTCGAGGTGAGCCAGCTCATCTATCTCATTTTTAACAGTCACAACTTCATCGCAATTCCCATCTCCATCCTCTCCTGTAGCAGCGGAAGCATAATCCTCATGTGTTTCCATGAGGAGGCTCGGCTGCTCCACCTTCACCACCTCGTCGCAGTCTTCCGGTTCCTCTTTCACTATAACGCTTGAAATAGCCTCGGCGTCGGTCTCCTCTTGCACGGCAGCATTTTTACACTCGACCAAACTGGGTCCTGAGTGCAGAGTTGCAGATACTGAAGAGTTGTCAGACTCCTGAGTGGACACGTCTTCGTACGGCGTGATTAAAGGCACATCAGCCACCTGGGGGCGAAGAGAATAATAAAAAACATAGCGTCAGGCAGATTTCAAACCCATTCCATTAATAAATATATACAGACGGGTGACAAATAAAAGGAAAAACCATGGTTTTATCTTATCCCCTCATATACAACCACTCATTAAACAAGTATAGAAATATTACAAAGAAAAACAAAGCTTGGAAGGAAGTAGTAAAGATTGTTTGTGCCTCTCATGACTGTATATAGCTAGCAGATAGCTTGTTTTGCCAATCTGTCAATAAATCCACTACAAAACCCAGCAGGCATCACCGAATTTTCTCATGCTCTGAGATGCACACCTTCTCTTTCGGCTTCTCGGCTTGTCTAGACGTCCACAGTCTGTAGTTAGAGCAGGACAGACATTCTTGTCCGAGAGACAGACTCCCTCCTTTGCCAATTCCTCGAATGCGGCACTCGCTGGAGCACTCCAAACAGCGGAACATCAGAAGCACCAACACCTCCTTGCTCAAGATCGCATAACTGCTCCTAGAATATATAAAACATAAGCTGCGATTTAATTTGATCTGGACCTGAAAAAATAGCCAGTAAACGCAGCTACAAGGCGGATGTAGCTAAGAAACTGGCAACTCCGTACTTTAACAAACGTTTATACCACAGTGCTGTTGAATTCTGGATTCTGACTGGTCAGAAGGTGTTGATTATTTTTCTATAACAGCAGCTCTGACAGTAGTGCAAGTTTATATTAATAAATGTACATTTTATATACGTTTGTTGTGATACATTATCGCTTCTATAGTATCATTCACAGGGATGCGGCACAAACACATTTAAAGAAGGTGTGTAATCGTTGAGATGAAGTTTTTCTTAAGGAGGCATTTATTTAACATTTTATGGAAGGAGTCTCAAATGTCAGCGCTTCTGACTTCTTCAAGACAGAGGAGTTTACGCTTTGCGGTTTCTCGGTAACACGACAAGCTTCGTTTTTTTTATCTTATTAACTTTGAGAAAGAGAGGGAAAAAAAAAGAGAGGCTGGTGATGAAATGACTGTTTATAGCTGCTATAACATAAGCAAGAACAGGGACTAACTTGTTTCTGGGACGTTCCACAACATTAAATGTAACCACTAACGGATAAAATTGTAATCGTAGACAAATTGCTGTGATATAAGAAGAATAAAACACGGAATAATCAACTTGAGGGTGGTAAAAGTAACTCTGTCATCACACCACGCTGTCTTTGATTATTTTCCTATAACCGCACAACACAGAGTGTTTTATTCCTTATATGTGTAAAAATTAGGGGTGCAACGGATCATAGATGATCCGTGATCCGTACGGACCAGGCCCCACGGTTCGGCACGCATGTGATTCGCGGATTAACTGTTAAGTTTAACCATCACAGAGTGAAAGTTTAGAGGCGCGATTCAGACAGCGCGTGAACACCGAATTGATTCCTCTTTTCATGCCTCTTTGCGCTTGAACGGACACATACACACAAAGTTATGTTAAAATACCCGTTTTGGCAAGTATTCTGGTAAACACAGTCGGTTAACCGAAAACGTAAACAGCTGAGAAAGAAACAGGATGTGTGTCAGGACTAGGCCCGTGCATTTGGTATTAAAGAGACAGCAGCCTATAAATAATTTGCTTCTGTCTGCTAATCAAACAACACCACAGCTTTAACAAAGATTAATCTGTATGTAACTTATGCAGTGAGCACTATTGTGCTATTTTACACTTCATTATTACATTTCTGCACCTGAATACTACTGTTACTGTTAAATACTGACTTTATTTGTAACTTTGTTATTCATCTATGTCTGTAATTGTGTAATTGTTCTTGTTTTATTACTGACATTATTAGTTAAGCTAGTAGTTTTTGCTGTGGTATAGAAGTACTTAAAATAAGCTTTGAGTAATAAATGAAAAGCAAATTTTTTTTTTTTTTTTCGGTCCGAAAAATGATCCGATCCGTGACTCAAAATCCGTAATATGATCCGAACCGTGAGTTTAATGATCCGTTGCACCACTAGTAAAAATATATACGTATAAAGCAAAGACACATACTCAGGTAAGCTGCTGTATCCGTCCTCATCTAAAGCGGACGACCTCAGATCTGGGAAATAAAAAAGCCAGACATCACTTAAACACTGAGAAAAACATCTATTTAACACCGAAAAATGAGTCCAGAATAGAAATAAATTAAATTACTACGATTATTAATAACTTCACTATACTCAATCCACACACTCTTTCAGAAAAGGAATATAAAAGGATTGAATTTATATTTAAGCGATTTCTTATCCCTGATTTCCCATCTAATCAAGCTTTATTGAGAGTGAATTCATGTGAAGGTTGTGTTCTGAAAACAAAATGGCTTCTGACCTTTTCCACATCCCTGTGAACCCACCGATGGTTTATCCATCATGCTGCTTGTTAATTCCTGTGAAGTTGAAACCGTAAAATGACAATGACACCTTAAAATAAATTTAAACGCATAATTCCAATTTTTCTGAACGTGACAGCACTTACGAGCTCAATCTCCACCGGCGCGGACGGGTCGTCTTCTGAGACACAGCTCCCACTTTACACAAAAACGATAAACATTTTCAAAGAATCGAACTCGTTATACAAATTAGTACCACTTTAACTCAATCTATTAGTGCAATATTACACATTAATACCACAGCGAGGTTGAATTCTCAAATCTGATTAGTCAGAAGGTGTGCATTATCTCTGTATAAGAGCACGAATTGGACAGTAGTCCCGGCTATAACACAAACGATACGTTTATATTAACGCACTTGTTCTAATACGTTACCATTTCTATAGCAACAGTTCATTTACAGAGACTTGTATGGCAGACACTCCACATAATCTAAACCTAATAGTAAATGGATTTAAAAATGAGTTTTGTTGGGTTTTTTTTAAAAAAAAGTAAAATGTATAATTGTTAATGTGGTGACGTTTTTGTTAGGAGACATTTATTTATCATTTATGGAAGGAGTCTCCAGTGTCAGAGACAGAAAGAGAGAGAGAGAGAGAGAGAGAGAGAGAGAGAGAGGGGCTGGTGAGGGAACCAGCTATAACGTAAGTGAAAACAGGAACTAACTTGTTTCTCGGACGTTCCACACCATTAAATCTAGCAATAAACTGTTAAAATGTGAGATGTGTCGTTCGTTAATGAATTAAACATCGTAACGTTTGGTAAATCGCTGTGGTATAAGTGGAATAAAACACTCCAGACCGTGCAGTTATACAAAAATAATGCATTAATTTAAATAATTTTCCTATAACTGTCCTTACATTGATTTAATAACTCATGTCAAAGTTACAGGTGCATCAGCAACTTAAACTTCCTGTTGTAGTAAATCGTTTCATTTCTTTGCTTAAGCTACCAAGAGTTGTTCGAGTTTTACTTCCCAACTCATAAACTGAGCCACGATATTTATACTACTGATAGACCATCATTAGGAACGGCGTGAAGTCGGTAAAGAACATTTTCACGTTATTAATTTTTTGTTCGTCTTGCCGTTATGACATCGATCTGATTAAAACGGGGCAAAACAAGACGCGCCACGGTTCTAGGGAAAACCATAGCCAGATCCAGAACCAGATCCTCTCACATAACTTGTATATATTAATATATAACTAGATAACGTAGAATAATATATTTAAATAATCTACATTACACATTTAATTAAGTGTCATTTATGTGATATGATGTACCACCTGCTATTCACATTGCTTTAACATTAACAGTAACATTTTCACGTATAATGACTAACATTTTCATTACATTACACACTGACACACACAGTTTACTGATTACATTTTATTCATTTTACATGCAACAATTGAAGTATTTGCTTAATCATGCATTTCATCATCATGACAAAAATAACTTATTATCTCATGAAAACTTTTGTTATCTTGAGATCACAATTACAGAGAATAAACTCATGAACTTTCTGAACTTCCAAAATAATCTTCCACTAAAGTGCAAAGACTTTTTTTTCCTCGCCTTTAAACAATCTCTGACTTTTAGTTACATCACATTAGGATAAAAACAATAATAACCAATCAGCAAAAAACAGGTAAAGATGCTCGTGGAGATGGGCATAAACCTTTAGTCACTAATGCTGCATTCGTGACGAAGTGGGAACTGAGAACTTCGGAAAGATAGGGAAAGGAAAGATCCGATTAAACGTCTCTCCAACTCGTAAAGTTTTTTGACTTCTCCAAGTTGCGACTCAGTAACGTCACTTCAACATGGCGGCGCTCAGAGTGCAAAGTAAGAACAAGAAATAACAGCGTGATTTAAGGTTTTAAAGCTGTCTTTTGAGTTTCTGTTTATATTTGAATTCACTAAATACCGCATGAGACTTTAATCATTAAATTGTTCATTTGCTTTCTGCAAGATTTTTGCTCTTTTTATGTCTTTTCCATTGCTATTAACAGTGAATCATCAAACCAATCAACTCTTTAATTCCAGTTTTTGTAGACAGCGAGAGAAGATAGTTTTTAGACGAAGAGAAGACACACCCACTTTAACGAACCTTTATTTCCGACTTTAGATGATGGAGTTTACGTGAACTCTCTAACATGGGAAGTAGGAGGTCCTGAGTTGGAAAATTCAGAATTCCTGGTTGTCATGAACGCAGCATATCTCGATTCCTGGCTTAAATAAATACAGCCTCATTCCCGAAACAAATATTCATCAAAGAATAAAATCCCGATCTGACTCCATGTTTGTTTTGTAACGCCAACATTTCCTAAGCCAATCAAATCCTAAAGAATAAAGCTAAAGCCCCGCCCACAAAATATACCTTACTTACCTCGATATGTCTCGCTGTGGAAGCACAATGCTTTTGAATTTCCGTTTCACATCATCTTTAACGACTTAGAAGTGAATGAATGAACGCGACTCACCGAAGGGAAAGTTCTTGGGCTGCTGCGGGAGTCTTCTCACGACCTCTTGCTGTCTGTGAAATGCCTTCATAGCTACAAAAAAAAAAAAAGACAACTCATTAATACTGAGGGAAAAAAATAAACTGAAAAATGCCATTTACAGAGAAATATCCTGGATAAGAAATACCAGTTACTGACCAGAACCTAGCAAAGTTGAAAAATAACTATCACTAAAACTTCTTAACAGTAGATAACATCTTACCATGTCTTATATATATATATATATATATATATATATATATATATATATATATATATATATATATATATATATATATATATATATATGTGTGTGTATTAATGTTATATATTTTAATAAACCCAGAGATTTAAAAAGCACCTTATAATTTAACTTACAATTTAACAGTCATGTCATATTTTGAAGTCACAAATATAACGCATCATGAATAAGTCATCAATATAAGTATAACATATATGTTTAGTAAATACTAGGGCTGCACAATATATCGAAATTATCGAGATATCGCAAATGTAAATATCGCGACATGCAAAATTGCAAAACTTACTTGCGATGACTGAATGATTTTAATACTTCAAAACGTTACGAAAAGTTTTAGGGCGACGCAGATAGCAGAGGAGAATGCTTTCTTTTCCTCAAAAGAACATGAAACGTATGTTGGTTACGTCATTTTCAGTTTTTAAATATATTAATATATATATATATATATATATATATAAATATAACTGAAATTGATTTTACAAACTTATAGCATTATCGTACTGCATATCGCATTATTTAACAAGATATCGCATTTTTCTTCAATATCATGCAGCCCTAGTAAACACACTATTATTATTATTATTATTATTTATATTATACATCGTGACCTAAAAGTCTCCATACGTAGGGAAAATTAACACTTTTTAGCAAATTGTCATAGTCAGTTTTCATATTTAGTTTATTTTGTTTCCAGATAGCCTTTAAGAAGAACGCCTTTGACAAAAGAAGAAGGTACTGAAATCATTCTCATGGCTGGATCGGGAATCTGTCGCGAGGTTGCGATGGACTTGCAGTTACACACGTAACATCGGATGTGTTAACGCGAGTTCATCATGAGTGGGAGAGATAGATAGATAGATAGATAGATAGATAGATATACTTTATTGATCCCATGAGGGAAATTCTTGTGTTACAGCAGCGTGGTCAGCAGCAAGACACAACACGTACGCACACGAAATATAAAATATAAAATACAATAAGTTAAATTAAATGTAGTAGTGCAGATATGGAACACAGTCGTAGATTTAACCAGATTTACACGGAGACGACGCCGTGTGTGTGTGTTTACAGAGAAACGGCAATCAGGTAAATAAAGATGTTTTGCAAATAACGTCATATTTTGCTAAAAGTGTTCATTTCGCCTGTGTATTGAGACTTTTAGGACACGCTGTAGTGTTTAATCTGACTGAGCAGGTTTAAAATGCTAAGCATAACATTAACGTGGACGTTTTTAAAACATATCAGTTTACAGTACCTATAACTTAAACTCCAGTATAATGACAACTTACCTTTAATTAAATTCTTTAACACAATAAATGATTTGTTCATGAGGAATTAAAAGCTGCATTTCTCAACAAATTCGTATGACGGTAAACATTATAGGCACTCTATATATTTTTTTTAAGTACAAACTTTGTTATAGATGTTTATTTTCTGACTTCTACATTACTGATTCAGTGCAAAAACATTTTCGATTCCAAACATTAGTTTTCCAGCACAAAATGAAATGTTACAGAAAAATGTTTGTATGTCAGTAAAGAAAGCAGCAGATTCCATAAGAGACACTTTTCAGATAAAAACATAATGAAGGCTGCTGGGTTTCGCTGCAGAAATAAGAAGCGAGTCGACAGTCAAAGTCTCCAGAAGAACTGTGGCTGC
>CM040469.1:2181505-2195088 GCA_022758105.1 Pangasianodon gigas | reverse complement strand
AGATAGCGCTTTCCTCAGGAGGGCTTTTCACACGGCGCTTCACCTCGGGTTATCGTCGTTCTAAACCCCGCTTTTAACCCCGGATAGAGGGAACGTTTCACACTTGTAATTTAGAAGCGTGGCTTAGCAGCGCATTTTACCCGGGGTTATAAAAACCCTGCTCCAATCAGGATTAGCACCGCTTTCGCAGTGTTAACCCCACACTGCGGTGCCAAACGTGTACAGTGTGAAACGGTTCTGTGTTAGAATGTTACGGCTAGATGCTTAGCAACAGACACCCAATCAGAAATGGAACAGCGCGTGCCTCGTATCACTGTCGGTAAATGTGCCGTTAGCAATGAAACGTCACCAGTGATGACTCCTGGGAACGACCCATAATTTCCGAGATGAAGACGGAGCAGTGAACAATGACGCTACTGTACAAGCAAACACAAGTCTCTCTATGCTTAAAAGGAATTTTTTAAAAAATTCATATAATTTGCTCCTCTGTGTTTTCTTTCTTTTGTCTTTTTGTCTGTTTTCTTGCCTTTGTGCATCTCAGGAGGTTTAAAACAGCCAAGGAGGATTTACATGGCGACATTTTTTTTCTCACTGATGCGAAAGCACGAGACAAGCCGTTACTTAAACCGGTTGCACGCTGTATTTATCCAATCACAGTTGATGACACCGCAAATATGCAAATAAGAACGTTAACCCGGGGTTTACAGTGTGAAACGTCAGATTATGAAGACCCAGGATTAACTGGATTAACTCCGGGTAACGTATGAGCAATGTGAAACGTGAAACAAGATAACCCAGGATTTCATTTACAAGGAGTTTAGAATGACCCAGGGGTAAATATTTAAAGTGTGAAAAGCTCAAGAGTGTGTTACACTGCCATGTGACACAGCATGAGCAGCTGTACGAAAAGATGCATTATTATTATTATTATTATTATTATTATTATTATTATTACATGACTCGTGAAAGCTTCATCTTCACCAGTTGGTAGCTGTCGTATGATTGGAGGAGAGCTGGCTGGTGGGTGGGAATTGGGCCAAGTGAGGAGAAAATGTGTGAAAAACTCTGCAAATTTACTTTATACATATAGAAACTATGTTTTTTTTTAAAGAATATAAACATTTTATACGCAGAAATATTATTATCATTATTATTATTATTATACATTTTATTTATAGGTGCCTTTCATGGCACTCAAGGACACCTTACAAAGTCCATAAAACAGAGTAAAACAATAACATTAAACAATAAAGGCCAATACAACAAACAAACATAAAATCACATAAAAGCCTGCCTAAAAAAATAAGTTTTAAGACGAGATTTAAAGACTGGAAGACTTGAACTATTGCGAACTTCTACAGGAAGTGAGTTCCATAAAAGGGGAGCCGCATAACCAAAAGCTCGTGACCCCATGGAAGTTGTCCGAGTGCGTGGGAGAACAAGAGTAAGTGCAGAAGCCGATCTTAAAATGCGAGAAGGAGTGTGTATATGAAGAAGATCTAAGAGATATGAAGGAGCCAAATTGTTGAGTGCTTTGTAGGTTAAAAGTAAAAATTTTTAAATTTACACGGAATTTGACTGGAAGCCAATGCAAATTTTGTAAAACAGGAGAGATGTGTTCAGAGATGGAAGTTTTGGTAATAACTCAAGCAGCAGCATTTTGTACCAACTGTAGTTTGTGAAGTGATTTGGAAGGAAGCCCATAAAACAAAGCATTACAATAGTCGATTCGTGATGTTACAAGAGCATGCACAAGAGTAGCAGTACTCTTATTTATACGCCTATTTATTTGTTAATTTATGTATTTATTTATTTTTGTATTTAAAGCTGTATTTGTAGCCTTCCCCTGGCATTAATTTGTTTATATTGCTTACACTGTTGTCTAAAATAATATAAGAAAAACTTTTAGTAGTTCCTCATGGGGAAATATAAGTAAGTAAATATAAATATGACAGTAGAACCATCTTACTGTAATAAGTATGCAGATAGAAAGGTAACAGCCTGATATGTACATAACTCTACATGAACGCAGAGTTTAAAATTTAAACATAGCAGAGTAAAAAAATATATATATATATATTTTATATATATATAATTTTTGGAAGACATTTTGCTAAAGATTGTTAATTTCTCCTATGTATGGAGACACTTTTGGGACACGCTGTATATGTTTATTCTGTTAAAATTTTGTTACAGAATAACCTTTGTAAAGAAAGCAACATATTACACAACAGATCACGTTTCATGCAAATAAACGTAATGAAGTCTGCTGGGTTTTGCTGCAAAAAGAAGAGCATGCACAAGACTAGCAGTACTCTTCAGTGAAAGGACATAGTGCTATCTGTGTTATTTACCTTTACTTCGTCTGTAGATTTTCGGCGGATTGACTTGCACGCTTATGTTGGCGGTGTTGCGCAGCTTTTCGTACTGGCATCCGATACTTCTGATCGACGGCTAAAACGTAACGTACATGAGTTAAATCTAAAACAGACCAAATCTGAAATATAAGTGTGTTTGCTAAATTCATTAAAATGACTTACTGTTCCTGATGGAGGAGCGCCGACTGTGTACAAAGACGGAACTGCGTTCTCGATCAACCTGAGGTAACAAGTTATCCCGGCGTTAAACAGCCCCAAGTTGTTGAAGGAGTCGTCCGAAAAGTGTCTGTCACATATCCGAGAACTCGAACGAATACCGCTCTCTTCAAGATGAGCAAACTCCAGCCATCTCTTTCGCAACCAAGGATCGGTCGGGAAAGCAAACAACGTTCGGGGAGAAGAGCAGCCAAAAACACAGCGCCGGACCATGTCTGCTGCAAACTAGCAGTTTCTGCAAAACACACACAGCTGCGTTGACGTTTACTGAAACGGGGAAACGTGCACAATTTATTACACACCTCCAATTACACAACGAGCCTTAAAACGGTTTACTGTTCTCCCTGAAACGACAAACTGTCATTAAAGTCAAACTAATTTATCGACACCAACATCAATCAAATACATTAAAGGCGTTTCGAACTTCAGAAAGTTTTTACACCTAACTCAAACTTCTCTATTAGCACAGGAAGCTGGACAGCTACAACGCAATAAAACATTATTTAAAGCAGGAATTAAATAACGTTCCCCAAGTTACATTTAAGAAAAGCTACAACTAAGCATGAACTACAAATATCACCCAAGAATTAACTAAAATAAAATTCCCATATTAATTAACATTCATGTTTCACAACATAATAATACTTTAAAAAAATAAATAAATAAATCTTATGTTGATTTCTGTTTTTTTTTTTTTCCAAACAAACAAAAACAGAAAAATGGAAATATGTTTAGAAAAATAAAACTTGTTGGGCAATATTTCTAGTTTTATTTTAGTTGTAATTTTTATTTATTATTAGTAGTAGCAGTAAGAATAATAAGAAGAAGAAACATCTTTGTAAGAAAAAAAAAAAAAAAAAACACACACAAACACAAAATAATGCCTGTGTTGATCAATACATTTAATGAGTATGTTATTTAATTTATATAATAATAAGAAGAAGAAGAAGAAGAAGAAGAATACACAAGATAGATTTTTAAAACGGAAATTAACATCTAAGTTTATCCTTGGGCAATATTTCTAATTTTCTCTTAGAGTTTTTATTTTATTTAATTTATTTATAATAATAATAATAATAATAATAATAATAATAATAACAACAGCAACAACAACAACAACAACAATAATAATAATAATAATAATAATAATTTTTACTGTCTTACTTGTTACCTGTGGATTATTAATGGCCCCGTTAAAGTGCCGGTTAAATGTATTTCCGGTTGAAACCGGAAGTCGAAGGAGCGTGTAAAAAAAATTTAGCTACATTTCATTTTTGTAAAGTAGCAACGTCTGAAATCCTGAGCTAACATTTAACAAAACACGGAAATGAATTATTACCGCGCGGTGCCTCAGACCACTGAGCAGCGCCTCTACATTAACAACCGACAAATCTCAACAACAACAACAACAACAACAAACAAACAACAACACAATATCCGAGTTTAACGTTCAGCAGCCGGGACCGAGCGGTGGTCTCGCGCAAACCTACACAACAGAGCCATTCGGTGGCCACGCCCCTTTCCCTGCGTCATCACCCTGCGACTTCTGAGTGAGAAAAGCGTCCAACACGACATCAGAGCCACTTCAGGTGTATTTGACTGTTTTGTAGATGAGATGGAAAAATTAGAACAAAATATCTCTCTTTTCCGATCTTACCCAAGGCTCAGGAAGTTCATTTTAAAATTATCAATGATATCTACCCATGTAATGAGTTCTTAAGCCTTAAGATTTAATATTTATTGTAATATTTGCACTTTTTTTGTGAAGCTGAAATAGAAATACTGGAACATTTGTGTTATTCTTGTAGATTTACTACAAAACTTTGGGATGATCTCCATCTTTGGGTAAAGATGAAATATTTTTAAAATATGGTGTTAATAATGCAAACTTTAGAATTGAATTTATGGTAAATAACATTCTGATCTTAGCTAAATATTATATTCATAAATGTAGGTTCTTCAAAAACACGCCCAGATTTCTGTCTCTCCCAAATGAGTTGATGTTTCACAAATCTCTAAAGAATATCTGTAATAAAAATGCCCTACTTTTAGTTGATTTACTGAAAGATTATTTTGAATGTTAACCCTTTGTATGTGTTTTTATTGTCTTCTTTAATCTGTCCTTTCATGCCTTTGCTGCTGTTCAGTTATTTTTGTTTGCAATTATTTAAGTATTGTTACTATAAGGCCTGTTTTTGTATTGCATTTAAATTAAATAAATAAATAAATAAATAGTGCCACTACAAAAGTTTGTGTGTGTGTGTGTGTGTGTGTATCTTGCTTTATTTTGGGATCAATCCACGGTGAATTCGAATTATATTTAGAAAACATATTACTTGGGTTTACTCGTTATAAAAGAGAACCGTAAAATGAATATTTTATGTTAAATTTAATTAGTTTACTGGCAAAGAAAAGTATTATATGCATGCACGTAGATGTGAGGTGTTAAATACTAAACCCCTTTTTGTCTTTTTGAAAAACAAAATGTGAAATGCAAACATTAACTACTTCATTCAAGATTAACGCTGTTAAAACAGTTGAATCTGTAATCCAAATGTGGAGCTTTTGTGTAAAAATATTATGTGATTTATTTATTTATTCGTTAATTTATGTATTTATTTATTTTTGTATTTAAAGCTGTATTTGTAGCCTTCCCCTGGCATTAATTTGTTTATATTGCTTACACTGTTGTCTAAAATAATATAAGAAAAACTTTTAGTAGTTCCTCATGGGGAAATATAAGTAAGTAAATATAAATATGACAGTAGAACCATCTTACTGTAATAAGTATGCAGATAGAAAGGTAACAGCCTGATATGTACATAACTCTACATGAATGCAGAGTTTAAAATTTAAACATAGCAGAGTAAAAAAAATATATATATATAAAATTTTTGGAAGACATTTTGCTAAAGATTGTTAATTTCTCCTATGTATGGAGACTTGGGACACGCTGTATATGTTTATTCTGTTAAGATTTTGTTACAGAATAACATTTGTAAAGAAAGCAACATATTACACAACAGATCACTTTTCATGCAAATAAACGTAATGAAGTCTGCTGGGTTTTGCTGCAAAAAGAAAAAAAAAAAAAAAAAGAAGGGAGTTCAACAGTCGAAGCCTCCAATAGAAGTGTCTCAGATTCTCCATTAAAACTTACAGCTGATTTCTTATTAAAGCTGATTTTTTAAAAATTATTGTCACACCAAATACTGACTTTGTTTACTGCTCTTTATAGTATATTTTATGTTGATAAGTTGATTTATTTTTGGAGGCATTTTTGCTTTACAGCATTTCTTTTTGCATGTGCTTAAGACTTTTGTGCAGTACTGTATATGTAGATAAATATCAAAACAGATGATTGTATTGTTGGAAGAAGGTGCATGAGTGTATTAGTGCATGAGTGAATTAGTGCATGAGAGCATGAGTGTTTGAGTGTATGAGTGTATTAGTGCATGAGTGCATGAGTGTATGAGTGTATGAGTGCATTAGTGGATGAGTGTGTTACTGTATGAGTGTATTAGTGCATGAGTGTATTAGTGCATGAGTGCATGAGTGTGTTACTGTATGAGTGTTTGAGTGTATTAGTGGATGAGTGTGTTACTGTATGAGTGTTTGAGTGTATTACTGCATGAGTGTATGAGTGTGTTACTGTATGAGTGTTTGAGTGTATTAGTGCATGAGTGTATGAGTGTGTTACTGCATGAGTGTTTGAGTGTATTAGTGCATGAGTGTATGAGTGTGTTACTGCATGAGTGTTTGAGTGTATTAGTCTGTTAGTGTATGAGTGTATTAGTGCATGAGTGTATGAGTAGGTTACTGTATGAGTGTATTAGTGTGTTACTGTATGAGTGTATGAGTGTGTTACTGTATGAGTGTTTGAGTGTATTAGTGCATGAGTGTATGAGTGTGTTACTGCATGAGTGTTTGAGTGTATTAGTGTGTTACTGTATGAGTGTATTAGTGCATGAGTGTATGAGTAGGTTACTGTATGAGTGTATTAGTGTGTTACTGTATGAGTGTTTGAGTGTATTAGTGCATGAGTGTATGAGTGGGTTACTGTATGAGTGTATGAGTGTGTTACTGGATGAGTGTTTGAGTGTATTAGTGCATGAGTGTATGAGTGTATTAGTGTATGAGTGTATTAGTGTGTTACTGCATGAGTGTTTGAGTGTATTAGTGTATGAGTGTATTAGTGTGTTACTGTATGAGTGTATGAGTGTGTTACTGTATGAGTGTTTGAGTGTATTAGTGTGTTACTGTATGAGTGTATTAGTGCATGAGTGTATGAGTAGGTTACTGTATGAGTGTATGAGTGTGTTACTGCATGAGTGTTTGAGTGTATTAGTGTATGAGTGTATTAGTGTGTTACTGCATGAGTGTATGAGTGTGTTACTGCATGAGTGTTTGAGTGTATTAGTGTGTTACTGTATGAGTGTATTAGTGCATGAGTGTATGAGTAGGTTACTGTATGAGTGTATGAGTGTGTTACTGTATGAGTGTTTGAGTGTATTAGTGCATGAGTGTATGAGTAGGTTACTGTATGAGTGTATTAGTGTGTTACTGCATGAGTGTTTGAGTGTATTAGTGCATGAGTGCATTAGTGTGTTACTGCAGTAGTGTATTAGTGCTGGTGATTTCTCTGCACACGTTACCTGGTGCAGAAGCAGGTGTTGTGCTTGGAGCAGCACAGTAATCATGATCTTTCAGAGAGATGGCTTCCATCTGATTCTTTCTCCTCTCCCACACACTTGGTCGTGCTGTTGGAATGGTGTAACTGTTCCATTCAAAAAGTAATGGCACTGCGGTTTTTGCCAGTCTTCTCCGACCCCCGGTGCTTTCGGGCTCTTTCAGCTGCTCCGGAGGGAAATGTCTGCTGCACACCTTCGTGTGGGATGTAATGCTGAAGTTGTTGCGGCGTATGTTTGCTATCCATCGTGTCCTGAGTTCACTCTGTGATGGGAAGCTGTGGAAGCTTAAACAGCTGTTAAACTTTCCAGACGCTGTGCACAGAGGCACACAGCAGTGCTCATGATACTTCTTCTCCTGTTTCTGAAAGTGAAAAGTCTTAAATATCTTCCGGCGGACACTCATTGTGTAGGTCTGAGTGTAAACACGGTCCTAAACCTTCACTCTGAGTGCTTTTAAACTAGCGCGGGGCACAATTTCTGCTGCACGCGACACATTAACGAGACCTGTAACGTGATCTTACAGCATAACTGTGTCGCACAGCATGACGTCACAGTCACCAGCCAATCAGAAGCACGCTACAACATAAACAGGAAGTGTTTCATCCATGTTCGAGTCGCAGGAAAGCGGTTAATATCCGTTTTTTTTAAAACTGTAATATATTAACTTCAAATAAAAAACCAAAATCAAAAGAATTGTGCTTTATAATAAAGTACTGACTAATTTATCATCTCATCTTGTGTTTGTATTTTATACATTGCGTTGTTGTTTGAGCTCTCGTGCAACAAATTCACGACATTGTAGTAACCATAGCAACGACAAATCACCAACGCCTGCTTATACATGCTGAACGACAGTATAATGCTAAGTTTATGGTAAACTTTAAAATATTTTTGTTTATAGGGAACTACTTTGCAAATATATCAATATGATAGTGATTTGTTGATTTAAATATAATTATAAGTATAATAAAAGTATTAGAAGTGTTTGTGTAAGATGTCCTTCTAACAAAATACTAATAAAACAATATCGATTTATAGGATGGAGTTTGAGATGTGCTTTGCGTGTTCGAATTTTCGTCTCGCGTTTCCTCCTCACCTTCCAGGCTTCCGTAGTAACTGTACTTAAAACACCTCCAGTTAAAGCTGCGCGCGGAGGTATTTCCCCATTTCTGCTTTTATTGCATGATGTTATTGCGCGTTAATTATGCAAATTCCTGCCTGGTATAAAAATTCACAGCTGCTAAATGATTTCAGGAGTTGAATTGCACGGTTTAGGGATTTTTCTCAGCATTTATTTTGGATTGTAAACAAACACATGCCCGGTTATTAGCTAGCAACCGACTAATGCTAGCTCACCTTCCTGTATTTTTCTGAAGCATTTATTGCAGGTTTGTGATCACAAACGTCCAGGTTTGTCTCTGTCAGTCAGCATGAGAAATCTACAACATGCTGCCTTTTCAAAAACACCGAGTTTATGCGTTTATTTAAAAAATTAAACCAAAAAACGAGTCTAATGTATAATATATCTCATATATAATGTGTAGAGATTTAGTTGTAGGTCAGACTGGAGAGAAGAACTAGATATTTATCTCATTAAATTAATTTTTTAAGATTAAACCTTTTGATGCATAAATTATTTATATGTATATCCAGATACTTTAGCTATTAGTCTTGTTTTTAAACTTAAAAATTGCAATTCTGATCCTATCTGAATATCAGATATTAAGAAGTAAATGGATGAGGCTAAAATAATATAATAATAATAATAATAATAATAATAATAATAGTTATAGTAATAATCATAATAGTAAATCTTGTGGTATAATGTCTAGAACATTCAGGTCTAAAATATGACAAAATCTAAAAAAAAGACTTTTTTGTTGATAAATTGTACACTGTTTAGGTTGCTGCATGATGCAAAGAGGATACAAATCTTAAAAAAAAAAAAAAGGTGTCTGGCACAAAAACTGATTCCACTTAATCAGTTCATCTTGGTGTCCAATCACCTCACAGGTGCGCCTCCTTTATGGCTGGTCTGAAAGCCTGCAGAAACACCTGCCCTTTGTGGGTAAGATTGAAGACTCCTGCATTAAAGGGTTAAACTAGATTTGGGCACTTTATTAGGAACACTATACTAATACTGGGTAGGGCTCTCGGTCTCTTTGCTCTCAGAACAGCCTCAATTCTTCGTGGCATGGATTCCACGAGATGTTGGAATCGGTCCTTTGAGATTCTGGTCCAAATTGCATCACACAATTTTTGCAGATTTTTCAGGTGAACCTTCGTGCTGTGAATCTCCCGCTCTACCACATCCCAAAGGTGCTCTACTGGATTCAGATCCGGTCACTGGGAAAGCCACTGAAGAACACTGAACTCATTGTCATGTTCATGAATCCAGTTTGTGATGAGTTTTGCTTTGTGACATGATGCATTATCATGCTGGAAGTAGTCATTAGAAGATGGTAAATTGTGGCCATGAAGGGATGTACATGTTCAGTAACTACTCAAATAGACTGTGGCATTCAAGAGCAAATTGGCCCAAAGTGTGCCGAGAAAACATTCCCCACACCATTACACAACCTCCACCAAAATTTAAAAAAATCTAATTTTATTTGTCACATACACAGTACGATGTGTAGTGAAGTGTTCTTTTGATTGTCTGTGACAGAATAGAATTTAGAGATACAGAGATTGGTAGTAGAAACAGTATGACTTTAATTTGAATAAGGTTTAGATACATGCAGTTGTTTGTGCAATATATTCTGTGCAACTTCAGGCTGAGGTAGTGGGCGCTGTGCAAAAAGGTCAAAGCTCTAGTCCTATGTGTTTTCCTGGCTGAGGGCCTGAATGGCCTGTGGGAAGGAGCTCCTCCTCCTTCTCTCTGTGTTGGCCTTCAGGGACCAGAAGCGCTTCCCTGACCGCAATGGAGAGAAGAGTCTATTGTTCGGATGGCTCGGGTCCTTCACTGTCTTCCTGGCCTTGGTCCAGCACCACTTGCTGTAGATAGACTGCAGGTCAGGGAGCTCAGTGTGGATGGTATGCACCAGCTGGAGAGCCACCTATCCTGCTTGGTGCTGTTCCCACATCAGGCTGTGATGCTTCCCTTCAGGATGCTCTCGATGGTGCAGGTGTAAAAGTTCCTTAGCATCTTAGAGGGCAGTTTAAAGTCTCTTAAGCGTTTAAGGTGGTAAAGTCGCTGCTGGGCCTTCTTCACCAGGGTGTTAAGGTAAACCGAGAAGAACTCGGCCGGCCGGATGGTGTGGCCCGGTACCGCTGGGTTCAGCCATGTCTCGGTGAAGCAGAGGAGGTTGCAGTCCCAAATATCCCTCTGGAACGTAACCCTGGCCCTGAGGTCATTGAACTTGTTCTCCAGAGACTGGACATTGGTTAGCAGGATGATAGGCAGGGGAGAACGATGTGCACGAGCCCTTAGCCTGTTTTTGACGCCAACTCGTTTCCCTGAGGGCTGCCGCTTCGGGTCGCGTCCTTTGTTCCTCCTCAGGATCTCGCTCAGCCAGCATGGGTCCGGTGTTAAAAACGGAGATAGGTGAGTAGATTGTGAGCCAATAGAAATAAGAGTGTTTATACTGTATCTGGTGATAGCCGTGGTAAAAAAAAAGAGGTTAAAGTAAGGGAAAATGCAAAAAATAAACAAGAACAAAGTGTGGTCAGAGCAGTCGTGACGGCAGCCGCCCTCACCAGCGCCATATTGGAGATACACCAGCCTGGACTGCTGACACAAGGCAGGTTGGGTCTATGGATTCATGCTTTTGGTGCCAAATACTGACGCTACCATCTACATGTCTCAGTAGAAATCGAGACTCATCAGACCAGTCCTCAGCTGTCCAGTTTTAGTGAGCCTGTGCCCACTGCAGCCTCAGCTTTCTGTTCGTGGCTGACAGAAGTGGAACCCGATGTGGTCTTCTGCTATTGTAGTCCACGTGTTGTACATTCTGAGATGCTTTTCTGCTCACCACAATTGTACAGAGTGGTTATGAGTTACTGCAGCCTTTCTGTCAGCTCAGACGAGTCTGGCCATTCTCCATTGACCTCTCTTACCAACAAGACGTTTCCGTCCGATGTGAACATTACCCGAAGCTGCTGGCCCGTATCTGCATGATTTTATGCATTGCACTGCTGCCACACGATTGGCTGATTGGTGATTGCATGAATGAGTAGGTGTGCAGGTGTTCCTAATAAAGTGCTCGGTGATAATAATAATGTAATAAAACAATACACTTGTCTGAGACATTGTGACATCTTTACTTTAATTAGAGTTTTAAAGATGACTAGAAGCAGCTGATTTTATGTTAAAATCAAGTATTTTCGTAGATACCTAGATTTGGTTTTCTTTAGGTGTTAATAAATATGGTATTTTTTAGTACATCACACACACACACACACACACACGCACACACTGATCAGCCATAACATTAAAACCACTGACAGGTGAAGTGAATAACACTGATTATCTCGTTACAGTGGCATCTGTCAAGGGGTGGGATATATTAGACAGCAAGTGGACAGTCAGTTCTCGAAGTTGATGTGTTGGAAGCAGGAAAAATGGACAAGCGTAAGGATCTGAGCGACTTTGACAAGGGCCAAATTGTGATGGCTCTTCGACTGGGTCAGAGCGTCTCCGAAACAGCAGATCTTGTGGGGTGTTCGGAGTTTGCAGTGGTTAGTATATACTAATCTTGGTCTGCACTTTGGTTGATGCACATCAATCCTAATCCATTTTTCTACTGTACTTTCTTTACACCAGCAAGAGATTATAAGCGAGACTGGCAAGGACAAGGGCGCCGTTTCAACTGAAGAGAAGGGCGGAGCGGAGAAAGGAGGCAGAAGGAGACCCCGAAAGAACCCACAGGTATGACGAAGGACATCCAGAGTCTCTGTATGCCGAGAATTTAATAACTTGATTGTTCTGATCTAGGCGGGTTACAGTTTAAAAGGTTTTCTCTGTGTGTGAATCGAAAAATATCACAGTGTTAATCCATCATTTAAAAACACACAAGCCATAAAGCGCACCACCCTCTGGATTTAAAGGATTTTTTCCCCCAATTTCCCTCACTTAAATGATATTAATGAGAATGTGAATTTGAGCGTATTGTATGCATATGGCATGCAGATTACAGGAACAGGTGCACGAGTGCTTGTTTATGTACACCCGATCTGCGCCAGTATAATCAAAACCGTGATTTTGGGAATGGTTTTTGCGTCATTTCTAACTACATTCATTCAAAACACATCACTGTAACCTACTTTCCTAAAGCTGAATATGCAAACTAAAATTATAAAAATACAAGTGTGTTAAAATGTGATTCTGCCTCATGCTTATCAGTCCTTCAAACAAACTCTACGCAAAACTTGCTTCTACGCATAGAGAAATGTGATGGAAAACGAACACTCGTGTGATCAGTATACGTATCAGTATCGGTGAAGTATCATCATTTATAGGAGCTCCATGCCAATTTAGATCCAGGTGAAATGGTTACTGTACAGAACCGTTTGTTCTTACGGTGGAAAAGATGCTTTATACCAGGAGTGTCAAACATATGGTGTGATAAAGTTTCTATTTCAGACCACCGAATGATTTTAAAATCTGCGTTCTATATTAAAATCTTCTTGTGGAGCGTAATTGAATTCAAAGATTAAAAAATGCGCTCTGTTACTCCACTAGGGGGCAAAATAGAGCAATAAGAGTTTATAATAAGAGCTACTAATAAAATGGGCTAATGATGTATACAGTAATTCCTCATTAACAAGCCGAGAATCTGACGCTCTAATCATATCCCTTTCCAGAAGAACCCATTTTAGGTCTTTTGCAACGACGGGAATAAATAATAATGTGACTTTTATATTTTTTATATTTGTACCTTCTAGATAAATTCTGATAATGACCACATTTAAGAGTTGATGTGTTATTGGTCAGTAAACAGAAATTTTTTTGTCTGGCCCACTCGGCACTAGACGAAGTATAATGTTGCCCATTATCTAAACAGAGTTTGACAGTTCTGAGCGTAATTTCAGATGAAAAAGCAGAACAAGCTAAAGTGGAAAGTTAACTTATGCTTCTTTCTTTCTCTTCTCTTTATGACAACAAATCACTGCTGTTTTTTTATTATAAGTTTCTACTAAAGGCATTAACACAATGGGCTACTGAAAAGTACTTAAAGCTTACGTAACTCACCTTTATTCTTCCATTTTTGCAGGTCTGAGAGACAGCTTTCAGTCTGTGGAGGTTCACACTGGCAACCAACATCACAAGTATCTTTCTAGGAGGATCAAAGTATCA
>CM040469.1:2142026-2163490 GCA_022758105.1 Pangasianodon gigas | reverse complement strand
GGCATTGTCATGCTGGAACAGGTTTGGACCTGTTAGTTCCAGTGAAGGGAAATTGTAATGCCTCAGCATACAAAGACATTCTATACAATTGTGTGCTTTCAATTTTTTGGGGGAAGGACTCCACATGGATGTGATGCTCAGGTGTCCATAAACTTTTGGTCATCCTGTAGTGTATGTGAGTTTAAGAAATAGTCTCGATTTCATAAATAATAATATTGAGCATGGTTTAAATGTAGCTCCCTCCTCGCAGTAACACAAGGCAGGGCTCATTCCCATCCTCCCTTTTTGGCTCCCTCCCCCGAGTGCAGTCTCTCTCAGTCGGAAGCCCCTTTAAAATGGCCTGAAGGCGCCTTTTCTCTCACTCACTTGAACACTGCACGGCTCCTGCGCGCTGTACTACACACACTCTCCCCAACGCGCCTCTGCCTTCAGCTCACAAGGTAATTCCTTTATCTTCATCTTCACCTCTTCTCAGAGCCTGATTTCTCATTTCCAGCCCAGTCCTACGTGCTGTGGGATTTTTTCTGAACCTTGGGGACTTTTATTGGATTTAGAGTTTGAGTAATATGACTTATCAGGGTCGAGTCGGAAAAAGCGCGACGACGCGTTTCATTGTAATTTCCGCTCATTGTGATATATTATTTATTATGAAACTCCATCCTTATATCCGCAATCCTGTCTCTGAAGCTACTCCTAGATTGCTTTTAATTGATGCTGCTTGGGTTGAGCTGGCTTTCGAGTTTTTTTCTTTTTTTAAATCAACTTTAAATTGAAGTGATGCAGTCGGACATTGTTGTTGTGGTGTTGGTTGGTGTTGGGGTTGGTGTTGAGGTTGGTGTTAGGGGTGGTGTTGGTGGTGTGAGTGGCGGGTTTTTTGTTTTTTAACTAATGCTGATGTTTTATGAGTATTATGCTTTAGAATAAACCCACATACCCAGTAAACTCTTGAGCTTTGGATTAAACCTTCCTACAGAGCTCACTTTGAGACTCTGTTCATTCAACACTGTTTTGGTGAACTGTATTTTCTGATACTTTAAACACCTTGGATTTCCGGTTTATTAGTAACTAATAAAGTAATATCTCCCTCAGCAGGCTGTATTAAAGTTTCCCACTTTCCCACTTTCACATGGAGGATGTTTTGAAATATAATTCTTTCATTTTAGATCACTGTGCATTAGCAGGTTATGTTAGGATATTAGAGTATCATTTCACTCTGAATTTGCTATAAAGTGCATCATAATAATAATAATAATAATAATAATAATAATAATAATAACAATAATAATAATATTCAAAGAGGTAAAACTGACTTTTATTTCATTCAAATAAACTTATAGCCTACAGTAGCAATTTGATGCATTGAAAGTTATTTTGTGCTAATTTGTGCTTGGGTCTTTTTTTTTTTTTTTTCTTTTTAAAAAATGTTTAAATCCTTCAAGTTGGATGTTAAACAATGAAACACTAGCCTATGCTTTAGAAAGATTTGTGCTTGAGGATTCTGGAGTATTGTATATAGCCTATGTTGAGCTATTATGCTTGGTATTGTGCTTTAAAGTTGCCTGTTTTGCATCAGGATGATGTGTGTGTGTGTGTGTGTGTATATGTATGTATATATATATATGTATGTATATATATATGTATGTATATATATATATATTTTAAAATACTCCATGTTGTAATATTACCTCTAATCATTTTGCATTTGATATGAATGATTTGAGTCGTCCTGCTTTGAGATTTCTGGGGTTTGAGATGTGCTTTGTAGTTATTGTTCTTTGTTTGCGCGCCAGTTTTCTTTGCACATGTTGCGTGTTCGAATTTCCGTCTCGCGTTCCCCCCCCTCCCATTCATCTTGTACCTTGCGGGCTTCCGTAGTAATACCGGGGGGGGGTGGGGGGGGGGCATCGCAGCTGTACTTAAAACACCTCCAGTTAAAGCTGCGCGCGGAGGTATTTCCCCATTTCTGCTTTTATTGCATGATGTTATTGCGCGTTAATTATGCAAATTCCTGCCTGCTATAAAATTTCACAGCTGCTAAATGATTTCAGGAGTTGAATTGCACGGTTTAGGGATTTTTCTCAGCATTTATTTTGGATTGTAAACAAACACAAGCCCGGTTATTAGCTAGCAACCGACTAATGCTAGCTCACCTTCCTGTATTTTTCTGAAGCATTTATTGCAGGTTTGTGATCACAAACGTCCAGGTTTGTCTCTGTCAGTCAGCATGAGAAATCTACAACATGCTGCCTTTTCAAAAACACCGAGTTTATGCGTTTATTTAAAAAATTAAACCAAAAAACGAGTCTAATGTATAATATATCTCATATATAATGTGTAGAGATTTAGTTGTAGGTCAGACTGGAGGGAAGAACTAGATATTTATCTCATTAAATTAATTTTTTAAGATTAAACCTTTTGATGCATAAATTATTTATCTGTATATCCAGATAATTTAGCTAATAGTCTTGTTTTTAAACTTAAAAATTGCATGATGTAGCAATTCTGATCCTATCTGAATATCAGATATTAAGAAGTAAATGAATGAGGCTAAAATAGTATAATAATAATAATAATAGTTATAGTAATAATCATAATAAAGCAAATCTAATCTAATGTTCAAAATATTAAGGTCTAGAATATAATGTATATATAAAAAATTTATCTATAAATTGTACATCGTTAAGGACTGCTGCATGATGCAAAGAGGTTACAAATCTAAATATATATATATATATATATATATATATATATATATATATATATATATATATATATAAATAAAATTTTAAGGTGTTGTAGTGTCTGGCACAAAAACATTTTTAACTTTAATTTTTTTTAAGTTTGATGTAGAAAGTTGGTAAAATGAGTTCGTCTGGAGAGCTACAGAAGTTCATTTACGTTAATTTATACCAATGCTCTCCAGTCACTTGGAGATGATCTTACATCTTATATTTTACTTAAAATATTTAAAAAAAGAGCCTTAAATGATCTGTGCATGAATGTGGACACTAAAGCATTAAAGCAGGGCTTCACTCTTCTGCACAAAGATGCAGGCTTTCACTGCATCCAGGCACGAGCCCCATCTGATTCCACTTAATCAGTTCATCTCCAGTCAGCTCGCTAGTGCGCCTCCTGTATGGCTGCTGTGAAAGCCTGCAGAAACACCTGCACTTTGTGGGTAAGATCGAAGACTCCTGCATGAAAGGGTTAAACAAGGTTTGGGAAGGATGATGATGATGATGATGATGACGTAATAAAACAATACGCTTGTCTGAGACATTGTGAAATCTTTACGTTAATTAGATTTGTTTAAAGAATTTTAAAGAAGCAGCTGATTTGATGTTAAAATTGAGCATTTTTGCAGATACCTAGATTTTGTTTTCTTTAGGTGTTAATAAGTATGGTGTGTGTGTGTGTGTGTGTGTGTGTGTGATATATATAGTGCTAGGTGAAGTGGATAACATTTGATTATCTCGTTAAAATGGCACCTGGGGTCAAGGGGTGGGATTTACAGTGGATATAAAAAGTTTACACACCCCTGTTAAAATGGCAGGTTTTTGTGATGGAAAAAAAAACGAAACCAAGATAAATCATGTCAGAAAATTTTCTACCCTCATTGTGAAATTACAGCGTATAAAAATTAAGTTAAAAACAATCGAAAACATTTTAGGGAAAAATAAAAAAGTTACAGTAACCTGGTTGCATAAGTGTGCACGCCTTTTTATAATTCGGGATGTGACTGTGTTCAGAATGAACCAATCACATTCAATCTCACGTTCAAAAGTAATTATCATAAAGTTGTCATCAATGAAATTATTCTGATTAACTCCAAGTAAAGACCAGCTGTTTCTGTAGGATTTTCTCCACATCTTTTTGGTTTCATCTGACTGCTGGTGAAGTCCACAAAGAGCTTACAAAGCCTGTACTGTATCTCACTCGTTGAAAGATCTCGATCAGGAGAGGAGTATAAAAGAATTTCCAAAACATTAGCTGTACCATGGAACACCGTGAAGTCCATCATCAACAAGTGGAGAAAATGGAGCACCACAGTGACATCACCAAGAACTGGACGTTCCTCCAAAATTTGCAAAAGGACAAGACAAAAACTTACCAGGGAGGCTGCCAAGAGACCAGCGGCAACATTAAAGGAGCTGCATATAGGAATATCTGACAAGTACTGATGACTCTCTGCACGTGACAACAATCTCTCATTCTTCACATGTCTGGACTATGGGGTAGGGCGGCTAGACGGAAGCCCTTTCTCACAAAAAACATCCAAGCTCAACAAAATCACCCCAAACCACATGGCAAAATGTTATGGTCTGAGGAGACCAATTCCAAAAGATATGTTTGGCGCAAAATAGGACATCACCAAAAGAACACCATACCCACAGTGAAGCACGGTGGTGGCAGCATCGTGCTTTAGGGCTGCTTTTCTTCAGCCAGAACTGGGGCGTTTCTCAAGGTGAAGGGAATCATGAATAGCTACAAATACCAGTCGATTTTAGTGCAAAACCTTCAGGTGTCTGCTAGTAAGCTGAAGATGAAAAGGAATTTCGCCTTTCAGCACGACAATGACCCAAAGCACACGTCCAAATCAACAAAATAATGGTTTAACCAAAAGAAGATCAGGGTTTCTGATTGGCCGAGCCAGAGCCTAGACCTGAATCCAACTAAACATCTGTGGAATGATCTGAAGCGAGCTGTATACAGGAGATGCTCTTACAATCTGATGGATCAATTTGATGAATGTTTTTGCAAAAAAGAGTGAGAAATATTGCCAAGTCAGGATGTGCCATGCTGATAGACTCTTAGCCAAAAAGACTGAGTGGTGTAATAAAATCAAAAGGTGCTTCAATAAAGTATTAGTTTAGGGGTGTGCACACTTATGCAACTAGGTTATTGTAATTTTTTTAAAAATTGTTTTTCACTTTATTTGTATACTTTGCAATTTTACATTAAAGATGGAAAAAGATCCGACATGATTTATCTTGGTGTCGTTATTTTACTTCACAAAAACCTGCCATTTTAACAGGGGTGTGTAGACTTTATATATCCACTGTATTAGAGATCGAAGACTCCTGCATGAAAGGGTTAAACAAGGTTTGGGAAGGATGATGATGATGATGATGACGTAATAAAACAATACGCTTGTCTGAGACATTGTGAAATCTTTACGTTAATTAGATTTGTTTAAAGAATTTTAAAGAAGCAGCTGATTTGATGTTAAAATTGAGCATTTTTGCAGATTTTAACAGGGGTGTGTAGACTTTATATATCCACTGTATTAGACAGCAAGTGAACAGTTAGTTCTCGAAGTTGATGTGTTGGAAGCAGGAAAAATGGGCAAGCGTAAGGATCTGAGCGACTTTGACAAGGGCCAAATTGTGATGGCTAGACGACTGGGTCAGAGCGTCTTCGAAACAGCAGATCTTGTGGGGTGTTCGGAGTTTGCAGTGGTTAGTATATACTAATCTTGGTCTGCACTTTGGTTGATGCACATCAATCCTAATCCATTTTTCTACTGTACTTTCTTTACACCAGCAAGAGACCATGAGCGAGACTGCCAAGGACAAGGGCGCCGTCTCTACTAAAGAGAAGGGCGGAGCGGAGAAGAGAGGCAGAGGGAGACCCCGAAAGAACCCACAGGTATGACGAAGGACACCGAGAGTTCCTGTATGCCGAGAATAATCTGAAAATATCACAGTGTTAATCCATCGTTTAAAAACGTACAAGCCGAAAAAATTACGATTTAAAGGATTTTTGTCCGATCTCATGTAAAACAATGGGAGCGTGTCGTATGCATATGGCATGCAAATTAAAGGAACAGGTGCATGAGAGCTTGTTTACCCCTGATCTGGGCCAATATAATCAACTGCAACTTCAGGAATAGGTCTTACGTTTTGTTTTTTTTTCCCTGGTGATTTACACAATCTTCACCGATCTCTAACTAACAATCCCTTTCCACATATCATAAATGCCATACTCTTACTCTCTATAAACTACATATATCCAAAAGAAATTGTTTGGGGGGGAAAAAATCTCAGCTTTCCTTTCCTCCAGTGCAGGATTTTAGTGTCTTTGGTTTTGAGCTGAAGCTCAAATGTTTCCGTAAATATATCTGCCCCAATGATTCAGTCACGTGATCAGGTCTTCGCTGTGTAACTGAACACTGGAACGTTATGGATGCGCAGGAGATCACATATTTCCTCAGTGCATCTTGGTTATCATTATTTTTTATTTATAATGTTTTTTAATGGAGATTGTATGACTGCTTTCGGTGCAGCGCAATACGATATAATATTGATATCATGATACATGGTACAGTTTTTTGAAATCTATCTTTTTATTCTTAAAAAAATGTAATTACCGACTGCCTTGAAGCTGCTGATTTATTGGTATTTATTTATTTGTTTGTTTGCTAATTTTGTACTTTGATGTACTTTTTGTACTTTAATTTTGTACTAATTTTTTGTACTGTACATCAAAATGCATATTGTGTATCACAGAAGTGTGTTTTTATGGTCATATCGCCCTCCCCTAGTTAGACTAGTTGTTCAGGATTCTTATTTTCCTCTCCATATATCATCATCATCATCATCATCATGTCTTCTCTGCTGGATTTTCATTTCTTTTTCTAACCCCTCCTACACCTACTGCTGCTTCTCCATCATATTTAGCCCGACTGCATCCTGTAACACGAACCAGGAGCCACGAGTGACCCACTTACTCCAGCTCGGCCCCTCGGGGGTTGGTTGGTTGGTTCACAAGCGATTCTGAGCAGTGATTGGCTTGTTGAGTCGTCAGTCTCAGGCGCTAACACCGGCCTCGGATTAGCGTGTTAATGCTTACTACTATAATCAGAGCCTATAGATAATAAAATCTCCCATCACCAGCCTTCATCTGTGTGGCTGAGGTGAAACTCTAATCAAAATGGAGGTTTGCGTTGATGTGTTTCGGACCACATTTTAACAATTACATGTGATTCTCAGCTGAAAAGTAGGCCGACCTACCTATATTACATTCACATCATTAGTCCAGGGTTGTTCTGTAATAACCATGATGTATTTCAGCAAATAGAATAAAGCACATGCAAATATTGAACTGAATTGAACAGTGGGAGTAAATGATCGAAGTGAACAGCAGTTACATGCATTAGAACAGTAAAAATCGGTCGAGGTACACTATACAGCCAAAAGGATGTGGACACCTGACCATCACATCCATACGTGGTTCTTCCACAAAGTTGGAAGCGCACAATTGTATAGAATGTCTTTGTATGCTGTAGCGTTTAAAATTTCCCTTCACTGGAACTAAGAGGCCCAAACCTGTTCCAGCATGACAATGCCCCTGTGCACAAAGCGAGCTCCATGAAGACATGATGTGTGAAGGTTGGAGTGGAAGAACTCGAGTGTCCTGCACAGAGCCCTGACCTCAACCCCACTGAACACCTTTGGGATGAACTGGAACACTGACTGAACCCCAGACCTCCTCGACATCCCAACATCAGCGCCTGACCTCACTAATGCTCTTGTAGATGAATGATCACAAATCCCCACAGCCACGCTCCAACATCTAGTGGAAAGCCTTCGCAGAAGAGTGGAGCTTATTATAACAGCAAACACAGGGGAATAAATCTGAATGAGATGTTCATCACACGCATATGGGTTATGGTCAGGGGTTCACATACTTTTTTTTTGGCGCAATGTCATTTTCTTTTTACTTTGCTCCTAAATTCTGTCTGCGTCATTAACGTGAGCTGTTTTTATTTTACATGTTTGTTCTGCCCCCGAGGTCCGTCCACACGTATACGCATGCAGCATGTTTGAAAATGTACTCCATTACAAGAAAAATATTCCCATGCTCACAGTTCTTGTGATCTATCGATGCTGTTGTGAGCACTGATTTGTTTACTTCAAAGCACTTTTTGAAGTCGCTCTGGATAAGGGCCTCTGCCAAATGCCGTAAATGTAAATGTAATGTAAATGTTTTGAGTAACCAAATTACTATGAGTTTCCCTGTACGCAAATACGCCCGGATCTGCCAGAAAGGCACACTCACCGCTTTATTTACATTTAGCGTGCTTTAAAGTGGCAGGTGGAAGTGACCATGAAGCCATGATGAGATCGCGGCTGAGTAAAACTCACAGCTCTGAGCTGCTCGGCTGTGTGTTTGGGTTTGATTTTGTTTCACTGATTCTGCAGAGCTGCATAAAAAAATAGTATTAAAATGAGGATCTCGATTTGTTACTCAATACAAGATCCATCATGATATATATAGCTTGGCTCACAAACACACACACTCTCTATATACTTAACACCGAAAAAGGGAAAAACACTTACGAAATTAACATCACACCAGCTTCCAGTCGGTTTGTAATTGTTTAAAAAAAAAAAAACATAATTTAAGTATAATGTCTCGCTATCCACAATATCTTAAAGTATATTTTGACGCAATTTCACGTCGGTACTATATCGTCAAATCGCCCAGCTTTAATTCTGCAGCATTGAGCCTCGCTGCTGTGACCAGTGAGCGTAAACGTTGTACCACGTGACCTCACATACAAACTTGAAGCTCAGCGAGTTTTCACAAGGGGAAAAAAGTGAGAAACAACGTTATGAAGCTGTGTGAGAAGTTTAAAATGGCAGCTTGTTGTGCGAAGGAACTCATTTGTCCTAAACACACGTTTAAAGCTAATGTTTCATGTTATGTACTGAATGTTAATTTACGAATCAAATTTGGAATAAAACGTATGAAGTGAGTGAGTCATGGCAGTACGCGTTATCTTGCTCAGAACTCACAAGCGTGGAGTGCGTTTATCAACGCCAAGAGGTGAAAGAACGGAAACCTCGCTATGACTAATCATTTAAGCAGCCGTTACTTTAACTTTTAACTTCACCGTAATAAGATTATAGTTCTAGTAAATATGCTTACTAAAGTGTTTGCAGTGCAAATCAGCCGTCATTCATAAACAACTAGAAAATAAAAAGTTCCCATGCTCTGTTAGATTTCTGTAAGGTTTGAATCAATATTTATTATTAATAATAATTCTAAGGTGAGATCTTTTGCTAAATGAATAGATATGAATCTTATGTCAGACTTTTTGAGTTGTGCAGTTCTCACTCAGCTGCTACTGCACTGTTTATTTGTGACTATTAATCATCGTCATCACCTCGCTTATCTGTAATCCCCTAAGGTTTTAAGTCATTATCTGCTGAATTGCTTAATTATACAAACGGCTCAGGAGCTCTTGTGTTACTGTTATGACTGTGTGATTAATCACCGTGCTCATATAGCTAGCTGTTCCTGTTTCAGCGTCCACATGTACCGTTTCGCCAAGTCGCGAGCGTGTTCCTTCATGTTCATGTGCGCTGTAGGTATGTGTGTAAGTAGAGGACTGAACCCTTACACACACACACACACAGATGTTTAGTTCTAGAAATTGTAGAATCAGAAATAAACATTAGTGTGATTTCCATGATTCAGAAACCTCTCATAGCATCACTTTCGTAGTTTTAGAACAATCAGTAATATTAGGATATAATTTTTTAGGACAAATATCTGACTTTGTGCAGCTAATAGCAGATTTGGTTATATACTGCGCATGCTAGCAAACCTATTTCGTTAAGGTTTAGCAGCAGTTCCCAAACTAGTGGTTGCAAATGGTGTCATAAGAGAGGCCAACGATCTCCTCTTTTCATTTTACTAAGTTTGTTTACAAATTAATATCACAAATTTCACTTTAAATAGGAAGCCAGATTTAACTGAAGAGCGTACGTGCTATTTTCACTATCCTGACACACTGTATAAGCGTAGGAGTTCAGCAATAATAACAAGCAATAAAGACAGAAGTTAAGAAACTGAACACGAGGAATACGTTTATTAAATATGTGTTTATAAGTGACACTGTAAATAAGGAAGAGAAACCAAAACACTAAGGCTTGTAAAGATTGTAGAAAGTGACAGTTACGCGAAATGATGTTATTTACAACCTCCATGCTTTTGAGCTCCAAAGTTGGAAAAAACCAAGCACGCCTCCATGTTTGTCTTTTGTTAGCAACAAGCTAGCCATGAGTGTGATGAGTGATGTATATTTACCTCCTCAAGTGTAGAGTCAGTGTTAGAGATTTAACAAGAGAACATGTCTGTATGCTGATTGACCTAAAGCTAATACTTGTATATACAGTATAACTCCTTTAACGCTAACACATGCTGCTGTGTTTACTGTTCATGCTCTGAGAGGCCATTTTGATTTGACGTCACTTGCTGAACTCGGGAGTTGAGGAGACCGTTCTGACTTCTTGAGTAGGAATTATGAGTTGAGAGGACATTTTCTTAGATTTGTTTCTAGTCAGACATTACACATTATCTGCATATTAGCTGCATTATAATGTCCATTTGGGATCATTTGTTCAGAATGTTTGTGAGCCCCTGATTTAAAGCTTCACCAGTGCATCAGCATGCAGATCACAATATTAATGCCTCTTATCAGGCAAAAATGTGTTCAACAGTGGCAATAGGGCATTTGTGTCTTTCTATAAAACCTCTTTTTATAAGTGTACTATCATTCTGAAACATTATTAAAGGATAATGTTATTCCCAGGTCCAGTGAAGGAGCTCACTTCAAAATCCAAAATTTTGACTATAAAGAAATCGTATCGTAGTAAATTGGCAGTTGCTCGAAATACCTTTCATGCATTGCTTCATGGATGTGCATTCATGTTGCAGTTTATGTATTCTAACGATTGCTTAAGCATAGAGGAAAAAACTGAAATAAATAAATAAATAAGTAAAGGGAAATTGGGCAGTAGGGGTGGGTGATATGATGAAAATATCATATAATGATACTTGAACACATTTCTGATGCACAATATACAGTATATGATGAAATATCAGTTTGCCAAAACAGTAGTGCAAGTAATAATAAATAAATAAATACATACATAATTTTTTTTTTTTTTTGCAATTTTAAAGGTGCAGTACACAATTTTAACATCAAAACAGTTTTTAAATGATTTTTTTTTTGTGATCGCTTTTTCTACAATATCTCAGAAACGTGTATTGTGACGCAATTCATCACGATATCGATATTATATCGTCGTATCGCCCAGCGCTATTGGACAGTACATGCATGCGTCTGTATCGATGGCTGATATGACAAGAAAAAAAAATCATCGCGATATTTCAAGAAATTTCTACAATATATTGGTTTCCTCCCGAACTGCCAGCAAAAGTGTTGCATGTAAAAATAAACCTTTAAAAATAAGTTGTAATTTTATTTAATGTGTACAATAATAAAGTAACACTGAAAAAGGAGGGAAAAAAATTTAAGATCTGTATAAATAAATTTATTTATTTATTTATTTAAGTTTCAGACAGTAGAAAATGTGATCAAATTTGCTTTCAGTGATTGTTATTTTGAAAAAAAAAAATTGTAAAACAATGACGAGACACAGTTTATCGTGACACAGTTTATCACGATGTTGATACTGTATCGTCATATCGCCCAGCCCTGCTGTATTTCTGTATTTTTAGTCATTAGTGAAGTGTGTTCGTGGTTCGTTGACCCACAGCCCGTGTTTTTGTTGACAGTATTTCCCCAGAACGCCTCTTCCTCTCGTCTCGGCCCCGTTGACCTTGCCTGAATCAGGTCTCCGCTTTCCTCCGACGTGCCTGATGCACTTGGAGGAATTTGGCAGCTGAGAGCTCTGTGCCACCTGTTGGTCTTAAAGTAGCAGCCGGTGTCAGTTGCGCTGACCTTGAACACTGCTTTCTTTGTGTTGTAACAAAGTCTTCCTGTTAAAAGATTACATACAGCAAAACACACACAATCAATTCTTAAAACCTGGACGGAAAGACGTGTTTGTGTGCTTATCGCTTTGTTTAAGTAGACGGTTCCTGCGGTTCTACAGAGCGCCTTCACGAACGCTAAACCAAGGACCTTCTGCGATTTAACCCACTTTCAAACTTTAGCTACTTAACCTTTAACATTCACAACCTTATATTACATTATATATCGAATGTAGCATTTATAGCTAGAGACAGCACCGATCCGATAGCCAGTTAAAAAAATTGTGGATCGGATATTGGAAAAAACATCAGATATCGGATATATTGGGATCGGATTTTTCCTTTATCGGATTTTTTTTTGGAACTGGATGTTTATGTATTTACATATAAATAGGCTTGACTGGTTTCAGGATTGATTTTATTATATTTATATTTATACTTTATACTTTATTCTGTTTTATTATATTTACAATGTAAGCTTTTTGTGTGAAAGAGTTTAACTGTGAAATACTTTATAGTTAGTTTATACTTATATACTATAGTTTTTCAAGATAGTATCGGATGGATATTGCTATCGGAAATGGATAAGTGGTATTGTGCCATCTCTTATTATACCTGTTCATCATGGTACAGGATTTATTCATGATGAGTAGCAATGCCAATAGATCATCACACCTTCTATAACTTTATAACACATTATATACATATAAACTGTTACATTTATATTATCTGTTTTTCTCGATGCAGTATCACAGTGCGAAAAACAAACAGTAGTTTAGAAGACTACATATAAAGCTGTAAAACGTTATATTTTGATTATCTTTTCATTTCACATCTACAAAAATCAAACGGTGTGAAGATTTTCAGTTAGCTGTTAGTTACTGAGTAACAATGCATCATATATTGTGATGTAATTTATTGTGATATCGATACTAGTTTACTAAGTAGATACGGCAAAATGTAGGAATTAAAGGTGAGCGATATGACTAAAATACTTCATCACGATACTCGAAGACATTTCTGATAAACAATATCGTTCATGATCTGTAAGTTTGCTCAGAAACTGTAGCAGTCGTGTTGCATTTGAAGTTTTAATGACAAAAATTAATTGACCCTAAAAAGGAGGAAATTAGAACATTTCCATTTAACAGTTTAAGATTCAAAACGTAGATCATCTTATAAGATTGATGTAAAATGATTGTGATACCGACAACATCACAGTCAAGTGTATCGTGACTTAATTTATCATGATGTTGATATTATCGTCATATCGCTCAGCCCTGGTGGGGGTTTTGGGGAAGGAAAAAAAAAACCCTGCAAGAATAATTTACTGCTTGATTAAGAAGGTTTATAAATAGAGAGTAGCATGTAGGGCTGGGCGAGATGATGATGATGATGATGATGATGATGATGATGATGTAATATTGATATCGCGATAAATAGTGTTACAATGCACTTTTCTAAGATATCACAATATCTTTGAAGTTTTTATTACATTTTTAGAAATAAGGACAAACCAACTGAAAGCAGATTTTTTTTGTAAAATTATGCATGATAAATTTGTTAATATGCTTCTGTATTGCCGGAAGTGCTGTGTATTGTGTATCGATGCCTTCGAGAATCGCAATATGATATTTTTGTCATATTGTCCACCCCTACTAGCATGTTAACAGTTAAGTTACAGTAAAGTAAAACCCAAATTTTTCAACAGCCCTTGATATTCTGGTTTTTATTTATTTATTTATTTTTTTGTCCATTTAGATGTATTTAATACCAACACTGGAATAAGCCGTGCATTCATTTAAAAAAATAATCCTAATCCTAAAAGAGATGAGAGGTTAATCTTCGAAATCGAAGAAAGGAAACTTTGACCAACACAAAGAGAGCTGCTCGATCGGTGAAACATGATGGTGGGAGTTTCACGGCTTACTCATGCCACACGTCGGCTTCCTGTTTACTCTGCAACGCTTCGCTATGGCAACTCTTGCTCACCCTGAAACAAAATAAGAAGCATAAAAACAGCACCTCTAGGGAGCGAGGTTGATAAAGTGGATGTTTTTATACTGACAAGGTGATAACATAATAAAGAAACTTTAAAGTGCGTCACTATCTGACGGGGTTAACCGCGTGTTTTCACTCTGTTCATGACGACGCTTTGATCATAAACAGAAGCTCAAACCGCAGGTCTTGTTTGATGACATGATTAAAAGCGTCCATACTACAAGAGCTGCGTGTGAGACTGGAAGTGGACGTCATGGGTGGGGTTTAGGGGTGGGCCATATGATTCTCAAAGCAATTTCTACAATACACGATCGAACTTTTACAAAAAGCCAAAACAGTAGTTGCATTTTTTTAATAAAAAAAAAAACTACTTGATACTTTATACTTTTTAATATTATTTTTTATACTTTTAATATTTTTATATATATCTACAAAAATAAATGTATTACTTTCTATATTTAAGAAAAATGTTTTTTTTTTTGATTTATTTAAAATTCATAACACTGAAATGGAGACAGTAAATTAAATTTATATTAAAAACATTTTATAAAAAATATAAAAAGCTGTCACATTACACATGACGTGACCAACGTAACAGCGGCAAAAACACATATTTTTTATTAATTTTATTCTGATTACATTTGAAGTACATTTGGTTGGAAAAAAATATATATATATTTCTTAAAAAGGTGAAAAGTTGAGCTGTCATGCTGAACCCATGTTAACTAGCTAACTAAATTAAATCGACTCGGACTCGGCTTGTTATTTGAAAGACTCGGCTTGTTGTTCTTTCTGGTGTTAAATTGATACAGTTTCCTGAGATTAATGTAAAAATGTAATGAATTTCTAAAATGTTCTTTGGAAGTTATTTTGAAATGACTATCTATGTGGTAGTTTAACTCTAAGCTTTAAGCTAAAACTTGGGTATTGAAGTCTTAAGTTTTCGAAGTGAGAATCAAAAATTTGCTCAATTTCTTGGTTTTTTTTTTTTTTTTTTTCCTTCTTTTCTTCTGCAGCAGGAGCCCAGTGGTTCCCCGACGCCGAAGAGGCCCCGAGGACGACCAAAGGGAAGCAAAAACAAGGCGAGCTCCACAGCACCTAAAGGCAAAGTGAGTGTCTGTTAGCATCATCACAGGAAAACAACAACAAAAAAAAGACAAGATAACGATGTGTCAGATGATGTCGCAAACGTATACAAAAATCTAATTAAATTTCATCTTTAAAAAATTTTTCGTTTAACGATCACTGTGAAATCGACCATTTACGTCGTTTAGCTACTCGCCGTTTCTAAGTCTAGTCATACATGCTGTTTAGATAACGTTTACTTCAAAGTGAGTTTTTTCAGATCATTCGAGTTGGCGAACAATCACCAGTCGTTTAACGTTAAACGATTCCACCGGCGTTGGAGTGATTTAGCTCAAATCTACGTCTAAATAAGTTTCCAATGTCGATTCAAAACTCAAATTTAATATGTCTTTGAGTTTGAATTGATTGGACTTGCTTTACCTCGCCATTTTGAGTCTGAGTTTAATTTCCACTCCGAGTAGCTTTAACTTTTGTACTCAAATGAATTGGAGTAGTTTAACGTGCACTCGAGTAATGTTTCCAGTGTTTAGCTGTCTAGCAAAACCTAAATTTGAGTGGTTCGAGTTGTTAAGCCAACTTGTGATTTGAGTTTGCATTGTTAAGGTAACGAATTTAAGTTGCTTAATTTGTAATGTTTTGCGATTATTGTTAACTCAAATTCAAGTTTGAGTTTGATGTTTTTTTTGTCAAAACAAGTTTAAATTGTGTGAATTTTCATTTCCTCTATTTTGATAGATTTCACATTAAGCTTTTAATAGCAGTTATGATCTGTGTATTAATTTGTATGCTATATACAATTCTCCTGATTTTTATAGTGTACCAACTTCTTAAAATTGAACCGTGACGTTTCAATTTAATGTCACTTTTAATGTCATAGTGATCCTTAGTTGAAAAGGCTTTGTCTAAAGTTACTTCTAAACACAATTAGGTTAAATTCTTCCATGTTAGCATTAGCATTAGGATGTTTAGTGGTCATCGAGTTAGCACTGTTGGTGAATTTGTTTTATTGGAACTGACCTGAGCAACTTTTATTTCCGTATATACTCGAGGTGAATGCTCATCTTTCAGTTTTAGGTTTTTCGGTTTTTATTTCTCACCTCGAAATGCGTTCGAGTTGTTCGTGTCTTCCCCCGTTGAAGATCTTGTGTGATTATTTTGCTAGTTTTTGCTAAACGTCGCTAGTTCTCGGCGCTGATCACGCTCCAGTGTTTATAACAGATTTATAGTTGAAAACATTAAAACGAAACCCGGATGGTCGGTTCTCCCCACTTCCTGTCTCACCGTGGCTTCCTGTGGCATTTTGCATGATGCAGGTGCACCCGATAGAGGTGTCATCTCCATGACAACACCCTCCACCTCTAACAAACGCATGCGTACACACACGCATATACACACACGTGCATACACACACTTGGTTTGCTTCTTTCCGTCTACTGTTGTCATGACAACTGCTGACCCCCTTCACTTCTCTGCACAATACACATGTACACCCTCGCTCAGTCTTGGTGTGTGTGTGTGTGTGTGTGTGTGTGTGTGTGTGTGTGTGTGTTGGGTCTGCCAGCTGTCTCAGAGCTTCAAACCAGGTGGCCAATGAACTGGAGTGGCCTGTGTGCAGTTCATGTCCGTTTCTAACATAATAGCCAACGAACCCACTGCCCTCTGGCTGAGTGCCCACACACACACACACACACACACACACACACACACACACAGAGACTAACACCCTCTAGTGGTTAGATTTTCTCTCACTCTCTCACACACTTCAGAAAAGCATTATTCACATGATTAATGCAGTATTACGACAGTAACAGTTTGGCCAAAATGTAATTTACAGTTTTTTTTTTGTTTTTTTTTTTTCTTTTCAATGAGCCAAGTTGTGTTTCATGTTTAAATTTTTTTTCTTTCAGTTTTGCTCAGGATTTAGAAAGGCTAATGTTGCTAACGTGTAGTGGAAGCCTCAAGTTTAGCATCTTGTGAACATGAGGCATGTTTGACTCATCACACTCTGACCTCACAAGTCAGCATTCGGCTCATTGATGCGGTTTGTGTGTAAACAGTTTAATAAAAATATCAGAAATATGAGCTCTTTATCATCGAAATCATTTCTAATCTATAATTCCGACCTCGTATCGGAGTCTGCTGTGGCGTCGTGACACCAAACTACATACGGATGACCGGTTAAAGGAATCACCTGCCTGTCTGATGGAAGAAAGTGACTCAGCGTCAAAATGGCGACGATGTTGAGCTCTGAGGTCGTTTTGTCTGTGATTATAGATCTCAGTGTGTCATACAGCATCGGAAACCACATCAACGACTCAATAAGATGACACTGTGTGATATTTTAGCGAGCAATGCTAAAGCAGTGGTTATCGGTTCCCATTACTGGTTAGCTGTGTTAGCTTCATACTTCAGACAAGTTTGTGTGTGTGTGTGTGTGTGTGTGTGTGTGTGTGTGTGTGTGTGTGTGTGTTTTATTGTCCTGACCTCCGACCTGCGTGCAGTGATGTGTGTTTAACTGTAGCTCGTTACAGCTACGTTTGTGATGTTAATTTTATAATCCATGATGGCATGATTACACAGACAGACTGTTACAGTGTGTACACAAACTGCAGTGGTGTTGTTGTTTTCTATATCCTGATCTTGTATGTTTAACACTGACTGTGAGTCATTTCCTGTTTTAAGGATGCAGAAGATTCAACACAATTTTGAGTTCACTGTAAAGCGTAAAGTGATTGATTGAATCCACTAACCCGACTCTCTCTCTCTCTCTCTCTCTTTCTCTGACTGTCTGTCTCTCTGTGTCTCTCTCTCTCTCTCTCTCTCTCTCTCTCTCTCTGTTTATCTGTGCCTCTCTGGCTCTTTGTCTCTCTTTCACTGTCTTATTGTATGTCTGTCCCTCTCTGTGTCTTTCTCTCTGACTGTGTCTCTTTGTGTCTCTGTCTCTGCCTTACTGTGCGTCTTTTTTTGACTCTCTCTCTGTCACTCTATCTGTGTCTCTCTGTGCGCTTGTCTCTTTGTCTGTCTCTGTCTCTCTGTTTCTATCTCTCTCTGTGTCTCTCTGGCTCTTTGTGTCTCTGTCTTTCTGTATGTGTGTCTGGTTCTGTCTCTCTGTTTCTCTCTGTGTGTATGTGCGTATTTTCTCTTCGTCTGTCTCTCTGCCTTTGTGTGTCTTTTCTCTGTCTCTCTCTCTGTATGTGTTATTCTCACACTGTCATTCTGTGTGTCTCTCTCTCTCTCTCTCTCTCTCTCTCTCTCTCTCTCTCTCTCTCTCTCTCTCTGTGTCTCTCTCTGTCCTTGTCTCTGTGTCTCTGTCTGTCTCGCTCTCAGAAAGCAGCTGCTGCGACAGCATCTGCAGGGGGAAAACGCAGAGGAAGACCCAAGAAAGCAGTAAGTCATCCCTCTCTTCCTTCATTTAGCCAGAAATCACTTCACCTGTCTCACACACCCAGTTCACACAGAGTTCAGACACTTTATGGAAAGGTGTGTGTGTGTGCGCGCACAGGGTTTTAGCGCTTTACACAGGCCAAAGGTCTCCATAATGGTCAAAGTACTCGATAATTAATTATGATTGTTAGGATGCAAAGAGAAATGGTAGGGTTAGTGTTGCAAATAATCGATTCTACAAATTCCTCAGAGAAATAAAAGGTGTGTGTGTCAGCTTCCTATACATGTTTAATTCCCATTCAATAAAAATGAAAGAGAAACCTGCTCCCTCAGTTTTACCTTCTCCTGGGGTTTATTCCTGACTTTATAGAACAAGGCTGATCACGTGACCTGGCTGTGATGATCTGGCTGAAGGTCGAAGGCGCTCGTGTATCTCCTGAGCTTCTCCTCAGTACAGTAAAGAATAAAACACTTGGCAGTGCGCTATATTAGGAAATGAATCAACTGCACGTTGATGTGCTGCAGCCTGACACGAAGCTGAGTTACTGTGACACCATGAAGTCAGTTATTTTTCCATAACAACACGTCCTGAAGTATTTTTATTCCTCTTGTACCACAGTTTTCATTTATTAAACAATGACACATCATGCTTTTTTATCCATTTGTGGTTATATTTACTGCTGTAGAGCATCTGATACAAGTTCTCACTTACGTTATAGCAGCTACAAACAGGCTTTCCATCGCCAGCTTCTCTCTCTCTCTCTCTCTCTCTCTCTCTCTCTCTCAAAGTTCCTAAGACAAAAAGAGACGCAGCTTGTCACGTTACTGAGAAACCACAAAGCGTAAACTCGGAAAACTTACAGTTTTACCTCCGACACTGGAGACTCCTTCCAAAAATGTTCAATAAACCTCTCTTTATAGAAAGCCTCAACAAAACAACGCTTGTGCGTCTTTTGCGTTATGTTTTATTAGTGAGTTAATGTATTAGAACCGTGTTTTTCCATAATATTGAAATTATTAGCTTTTGTTTTTTACAGGATTATAATGCACTTTGATGATCCTCCAGAGGTTTTGTATATATCTATCTGGTGCAAAGCATCATGGGACTTGGGTGTGTTGTGGATTAAAGTGTAGTATTTTTTACATTATGCAGTAGACTGTATACATTTCGGCTACTAATATTTCTTATGAGCGGGAAAAAAAAAACAAAAAAAAAACACGTGGACTAATCAGATTAGGTGAATGTGAAACATTAGTTACAGTGATGGACAAAGCAATGGAAATAAACCACAGATAATAAAATGAACGTGTGTGTGTGTGTGTGTGTGTGTGTGTGTGAGAGAGATCGTTGGCACGGGTAATGAGTGAAAACATTTGCATTTGGCTTCTTATCAGAAAAGGGGATTTCATGCGCCGTTTTTGTTTTCACTCTGTTTTGTTTATCTGTTTCTATCTCTTGTGCCCGGTTTCTTTCTATCTCTATCCTTCTCTCTCTCTCTCTCTCTCTCACACACACACACACACACACACACACACACACGGCTTAAGTTTGACCATCCGAACCCGACGAGACCGGGCCCTTCACATCCACTCCGGACAGAATGTTCTTGTCCAGTGATTACACACACTCACTCACACACACACTCACTCACACACTCATTTCTTTAGTCACCGCCATTCCTAAAGGCCTGTTTTATCTGTGAGTACACCACTAGCTCCGCCCCCTTCCTCCCACTCTCTCTCTAACAGCTCACTCTTTTGTCACTCCTCTCTCTCTTTCTCTCTCTCTCTCTCTCTCTCTCTCTCTCTCTCTCTCTTTCTTTTTCCTGCTCCACACATTCCTCTCACATGAGGCACGGCCCTGGCACAGCGGTTTGGGTCTGTTCCACGTCAAATCATTTAAACATGCCTCCAGAAAGTCCACACGCCTGAGTCACACGTAGATATTTAGCTTGTGATAGTCCAACACTCGGCTGATTCAAGCCACAAGTTTGATCAACATTTCCTTCCGAACCGTTGATTCATAAGAGGTTGTTCCACAATAACCGGTGCACTCTGGCTCACGGTTTAGATTCGCTCCAACTGTAGTAACCTCGTGGCTGAGAGTTGAGCGCACAGAGCTGAAAGAAAACCAAGTGGCGGCTTTAAGGGATCCCTTTCATGTGGAGTTTTTCCATACAGCTCTCTTCACTCAGCACTGAAGAAGATTTGCATGCGTCCGTTTTGCCCAAACGATTCCAAAGAACTGGGTGTGACATTTTTATGAATGAAAGATAAACAAGAGACAAACCGTAGCGCTTCAGCGTGACTGCATGCTCACCTGCTCTTTTACGATATCGTTTAATTGGAGTTGTTTTAGGCTCTGTTTAGATCAGGGGATTCCCAGGGATCACTTTAGTCTTAAAATAAATTCCACAGACCCTCTCTGTGCAGTTTAAAAAATGATAATAATCTAAAAGTGTATTAAAACTATTTTTGGAGGCAAGAAGCTGTTAATTATTGATCTTTACATTGAAAGAACACATCATATACAGACTGACTTGCTCTTTGAGTTATTGAAGTATGGATTCAAATTCAAATGATTTGTCGAACAGGTTAATATCTATATAATATAAATATAATAATTTGTTAAAGAGATGGGAAAATGACAGACCCCATAGTGATGCTTCATGTAGCCGACTTTAAGACCATTACTATTACCATGTGTATGTATATACAACCCCTGGCAAAAATTATGGAATCACCACACTTAGAGGATGTTCACCCAGCTTTTTTACTTTATAGCAAACAAATAAATCACAGATATGACACAAAAAAGGTTTTGTTCAATAGCTTAACATTCTGGCTTTGTGAAACATACATCAAAAAAAATTCACTGACATTTTTTTTATTAATGGCATGTCTTTTTCCAAATCAGGTAGAGGAAAAAAGTATGGAATCACTCAATGTTGAGGAAAAAATTATGGAATCATCAACAAAAAAACACAATTAGTACTTTGTTGCTGCTCCTCTGACTTTTATTCTTTGAGGCATAGACTTCACTAATGAAAAACAATATTCCCCATCAATCTGGTTCCAACTTTCTCGAATAGCAGTTGACAGATCAGCTTTGCAGGATGGAGCCTTAACATGGACCAGTTTTTTTAATATCCACCATAAATTTTCAATTGGATTGAGATCCGGACTGTTTGCTGGCCATGTCA
>CM040469.1:2124801-2135891 GCA_022758105.1 Pangasianodon gigas | reverse complement strand
CAGTAAAGAAAGCAGCAGATTACATAAGAGACACTTTTCAGATAAAAACATAATGAAGGCTGCTGGGTTTCGCTGCAGAAATAAGAAGCGAGTCGACAGTCAAAGTCTCCAGAAGAACTGTGGCTGCTTCTGCAAGATGCTCAGTAACACTTACAGCTCATTTCCTTATAAAACTGCACACACTGCACCTGAGATACTGATTTTTCAAAGGGTCATCACACCAAATAATGACTATGTTTATTTTTTTTATTGATTAATGCTCTTTATAGTATTTTTTAAATGTAGAAACATTTAATTTCATTATTTTTGAGGGCATCTTTGCTCTACAGCATTTCTTTGCATGTGCCTAAGACTTTTGCACAGTACTGTGTGTAAATAATATATATATATAGAAAGAATTGAGTGCAATGAACTTTAAATATATATTTATATTATGTTTCACAGGAAAAATTTTTTATATCAGTCATGTATAATTTAAGAATACGGAAGCCCTGAACCACGGTGCTGCCATTATTTTTACTTAGGAAGTCATTATTTTGCCTTAGTATCTTATGTTGACTTACTAAACTGTTATATTTATTAAGTCATTATTTTGACTAAGTATCTCGCTATTTTGCCTTAGGAAGTCATTATTTCTTTTTTTATTATTTATATCTGGAATTTTTATATTTCTGTAAAGCTGCTTTGTGACAGTGTCCATTGTTAAAAGCGCTAGACGAATTAAACTGATTTGAATTTCAAGATATTATCTTGTTATTTTGACTTGGTAATATAATGAGATACTAAATCGAAATAATGACATAGCGATTGAAAACAAGATTTATTTATTTATTTATTTTATATTTTAAAAGTTATAATTGTATTTAAAAAAAACTCTTTCTAACTAAACCCTTTTTCATTATTTTACATTCAAGACTTCATTATGCTCACTTCTTTATATTGTTTTATTCTTATTTCTATTTTCTATTATTACTAATGTTCTTTCTATTTTATTTAATTTATTTTTATTCTGCCTGCTCTAACTGGATCTTTGAGACACAAATGTGGGTCTAACTTAAACATGCAGCTCTAAATATACAAACCTCTGATTACTTGCATAAAAGGAATAAAAAAAAAGTTGTTACAATAATTAGACAGAAGTGGGAAAAAAGGTCTCAATACATGACAGAAGCAGTCAGGCTGTCAGGGTATCTGGCTTTACTCTTACATGTAGCACAACTTTTCAATGTAGTTACACAAAATTTCAGTCTTCAGCACATTTTAAAGCCCATGTTCCTTTCGTCAGTGTCTTCAGATCCGTTTCCAGCAGAAAACTCCGGACTTAGTTTACTTCCAGGACTCTTTTTAATTCCTTAAGTTCCTGGAGTCATTTTCCATGAAACATGCATTAAAGGGGCGGAGCTTATGTTACTAAACATCACTGATTGGCCAAATGCAAACGTCACAGTATGACCAGCCATCTTTAAAAACCTATGTAGCCAACAAGAGATTATTAAAGCGTGCATTTTATTTAAGGCTGTGTGGCATGACTGGAAAAGCGGAATGTTTTCTGCTATGCTTTTGTTTTTACACAAGTGAAAAGTCAGAAATGTGGCAGGTGTGTGTTTTGTACACCCACACACACGTCTAACTTCCCAGGACTGTCGGATAGCCATAAAGAAAGTCTCTTAACCCTCATCTGCTCTCTGGTATACTTGGATTGGTTTCAGGCACGTGTCCAATACCATGCTCATTTACTCATACCTGTTAAAAAAAACAACAAAACATTGGCAACCTAGTGCACTTTTTTTTTCTTTTTTTTTTTGCACTAATGAACAGATGACACAAAATGACAGCAATTTGGATATACAATACAAGCAACCTCATAAAACATCTTACGGCATTTAAACAGTATATTTTATAGAGAGTGCGACCTGAGGAAAAAAAAAAAAGCGCACAAAAAGGTATTATCGAGCATGCAGTGACACTGTGGCATGTGCGAGCACTTCATTTCTGCGAGCACTGAGCACTGCACATTTTCTTCCCTCGTGCTCAACAACGTCTACAATTTGTTCAGCACGCTCGCTGATACTGCACTTTTATTTGTCTATTACAAATAAAACTCAGCACGAGGAGTTCATCTCTAGCATCATACAGCAGCAACCAATATAAACAGAGCTAAATAAAACATTCCATGATGATTAATACTAGTAGGTTACTCTTGTCAGTATCGGTATGCAAGGATGAGGGACGTGTGCGTGCTGAAGTTGCTGCCCGGATTTTCAGGACTCCTTCAAATGTAACTCCTAAAATATTATTAATAATAATAATAATAATAATAATAATATTATTATTATATATATAGTGCATATCATGTATATGCTGCTTAAAAATCCAGCACCTCCAAACGGTTTCCATGATGCATCCCTCGTATCATGTGTCTTTAGATAAAAGCATTTAACAGGCCAAAAAATATAAAATGTAAACTAATCTGACATCTTTGATGCATCAATATACAATTGTAAATGCATCAGAAACTGTCTTCGTTAACTTCATTGTTGGTTTCATCAGGTTGGTCATCGCTAATTCACACAGTTGCATTTCACATTATTTCTAATTTTCAGTATTTGTTTCTATGCCACTCCTTAAGGAATTTTGGGATCCTCAAAAAAGCTATGCATCAGCCTACACTAAAAATAAATTTACAGTTTCAATGCTTATCATGGTTTTCCTACATTAACATTATTGTGTGTGTGTGTGTGTGTGTGTTGTATAACAAATTAATCGCAACATGTCTAGCGTGGAAAAGGCAGGTCCTCCGTTTTCTGCTCTCATCCCCTGGCATTTTTCTTTTTCCGATGTTGCGACTGGAGTGATAAATATCACACGTGAAGTGCAGAGATATCTTCACCTCAGTCTCCAAACTGTCAACTATAAATCATCAGAGTGTAAATCACTTCTTCTGTCAAACATGTGGGTCCTTCGAGAGCAGAGGCCACCGCTGTTGGTACGTCATCGTCCAGCCCTGTAACATATTTTTACAAATCACAGTGTTATACAAATCTTGAATAATCAGCATTATCTTTAAGCATTACACATGAGAATAAATAATTAAAGGTGCAGTACGTAGTCCATAGTCCATCCTATAATAGCAATTCATAGTCAGCTCAACTTTAGGCATGAAAGAAGTGGTGACTGGCAGGAGTCACAGCCAATCAGAGGAGAGAGACAGAGTAAAAGACTGATGCTATACTCTGGCTCTGTAAGGACCTTTAATAAAGCACCACCTAAAGAATTAGATTTAATCCCTAAATGGAGTCAATCAACTAATGTAGCTAATAAATAATTGAGAGCTGTGGTTTTGGACACAGTGTGACTGTAACTTGAACAAAACATCACGTGTAGCCTAACAGTAAAATGTTAAAGAGGCGGCCATCTTGGACAAGTGGAATCACTTTTTTTCCTCAGCATGTTCCCCCAGCCCCACCTCTCAAAGTTTAAAATTTTGATTGCTCCCTTTATGCTACATTAGAGCTTGTGAAATTTAGTTTTTATACATTTCTAACTTGAAAAGCCAAAACCTGTGTTAAAAATGCAAGAAAAAAAAATCTGCTACCGTTATCCATGTCTCCTTAGCATTATCATCTATAGTATCATCTATAGTCTCGTGCCAAAACCAAAATTTAAAACCCAGAATGATAAAATATAGACAAAGTTTAACTGGAAGTGTCAGAGAAGTGACGCTTCCAGAGGTTTTAGGTAAGTTATTGAGTTCCAAGCACAGGGACAGCCTACAGACATGTTATGGTCATGTGACCTACTAATGCTCATGTTTGCATGGCCACGCCCCCTACAACAAGGACTTAGTATAATAAAGATTAAACAATCAGTTTGTATTAAAATAAGGTGTGTGTAGTATGCATGGAACTTTTAGTGATTTGAACCCAACTTTCGTGATTTATACGAAACGCTTCAACACTTAAATCAACATCCATGTAACTTCCAGTAAAGTTGTCCTAACTAGTGACCTTAGTGTCGTCTTCTCTCCACAACTCCCGTTCGGCTTCGTTCAGCTCCTCAGTCGGGTCGTATGTATACACCGGGAGCAGCTGGTGCCGCAACCTGTCAAGCCTTAAAAAAAAAAAAAAAAAAAAAAAAAAAAAAAAAAAAAAAAAAAAAAGGGCGGGGTTATACTTTATCACCAGTGAGTCTTTAATGTTTAATTTTTAATATGATCTGATTCAAAACCACACCCTATTAAGAATACTGCGCTATACTACATGGGAAAAGAAAAGAAGGGAGGAAAATAGGGCTGGAATAATAATGATAACTGTATTTATCTGAATTCCAACCAAAAAAATCTACCACATGCTCTTTTTAGGAGTCTGCTGCAGTGACAATTTTCTTTCAGTAGATTTTTTTTTAAGTTTAGTGTCTTGAATATCAGGCTTTATTAAAAACCCTGAGGACCTGATTATGGAAATTTCCTATATTCATTTTTAAGTTAAGATCTGAGAAGTGTAAAATAGGATTTTTTTTTTTTACAGATTCATATTACAGAAGGAATCTTAATTTAGTATCTTATGTTAGTCAATAATCAGTTGTCATGAGGTTAATACTAAATAACAACTATATTCATCTGAATTCCTTCCCAAAAAATGTGTTTTTTTAAATCATAATTCTGTTAAAAAAAAAACAGGACTAAGTATCAAACTGTACCACTTGAGAGATGCCTGGAAATGAGATATATTTATATATTTGCGTTATATAATCTGATATTAGAGGCTATATTCCTGGGGTTTTACTTGCTAAGATATTTTTTTACAGTGTTCAAGTAACTCTAACCAGAAGGACAGCTGAAAAAGACTCTTACAATTATAATGGTTTTAAACATATTACACAGATTTAAGAGTCTTTTCACGAAGCAGAAGGACCATTTTACGTTGAGTTTGAACACTTTTCCTTGCTGAGCGATATTAAAGTGGGTTTTTATTTCTGCGCTGTTACACATCATCTTTTCTTACCCAGACGATGATAAATCATGAATTAACTGATCACAGTTCATGTTTTTCTATGTTTAATAATAAATTGCTTGAGGATTAAAAAAGATAGAAAGTGCCAACACTTTTACCTCCATTGAGAAATCCAAGAAATTCTGCGAATATGCAAATTATCCCAACCTTAACCACACCCCTTTCTCTGTCCTTGGTAAACTGTTTTTGCATACTAGAATCTGATTGGCTGTTATATTTGATATATTTGATGCCTCCACCTCCTCATGTCGTCTCAGGGAGTTTTTCCTTGCCACCGTCGCCTCTGGCTTGCTCATTAGGGATAAATTCACATATTTACAGTTTATTTTGGTTTAATTTAATTTGAATCTATTTATTTCTGTAAAGCTGCTTTGTGACAATGTCCACTGTTAAAAGCTCTATACAAATAAAACTGAATTAAATTGAATTGAATCGTGGCAGAAACTAACTAAAGAAATTTGAAGTAATTATTTGAAGTTTAGCCAATCAGACGTTAGCATGCTTGGGTGTGGTGTAACTTTACCTTTGCCTCCTCTTCACGTACATCACCTGCAAAAGAGGACACACTTCATATAATTCAGCAATGAATCACACAACACGAGAACACGGTATTATTATTATTATTATTATTATTATTATTATTATTTTTATTATTATTATTACTCAAACTTCTTCTTAATTTTCTCCTAAAAGTCTTTTTGAGTGTGAATTAAAGAATCTATTCGGGGATTTTATTCAAATTTATGATATTTAATGTAAAGTTTGAGATTTTTTCCCGTCGCAAATAGCAGCTCAGCGCAGATGCACAGTGTAGGGCCCCTTGTTTCTATCATTCATTTTCTTCTCTTCATTACTTTCTCCTCCTTTGTTCTCTTTTTTCTCTCTCTCATTCTTTCTCTCTGTCTCTTGTTCTGTCACTCCTTTAATCTTTCTTGCACCTTTCCTGTTCTCTCTCTGCTTTTGTTTCTCTTTTTTTCACCTTGTTTTTTCTCTCTCACCATTTCCTTGTTCATTCTCTTTCTCTCTTTCCCCCCTTTCCAATTCTCTCACTTTCTCTTTCTTGCTCTTTCTCTTCTTTTGTTCTCACCACTCCTTTTATTCCTTTGTTATCTTTGTCTTGCTTACACTTTTCTTTTCCCCCCCTTCTGTTTCTCTATGCTTTCTTCTTTCTTCCTTCCCTTTTTGCAGGAATCTCCTTCTGGAAGTGCAAATGTAATTAAAATCCGTCCTGTTTTTGTTAAACATAATGACAGAAATCGGTGAAACAAACGCTGAACTGTCACTGCACAACGCTTCCTGCATAAAGTCACGTTTACATCTGAAATAAAAGCTTCATTGTCTCCCGTCTTCCAATTATCAAACTTGAGTCAATCATGTGATGGTGCGTTCTTCAGCTTAACCCCCACCCCCACACACACACACTTCAAGAGATATAAATACTAGAAAATATGCTGTATAACAGTGAATCCAGCCTTTGTTTGATTACATACCGCCGCTACAATAATCCCGGCGAGGGTGATGATGAAAAACGGGAGCAGCACGTACGTCAGGGCCACGTCTCCTCCAGTCGGGTGCGGAGGCTCAGTGGTCGTGTTCATTTCAGGGACAAATGAAGCGTCTCCTTATGTTTTTTTCCCTCTCTCTCTATTTGTTTGTGACTTGTCTTCGGCGTTCATATGACTCCCACATGGTCCCTCCGTCTCCTGGTCTGGGCTGGCCCAAGCCTACATGGAAGAACAAGACAACAAGAGTCTTAAATATCTGAACCTGAAAACAGTCTTTAAGACAAAACGTGTACTGATTACAGGAAACGTTTAGCCTAAAATTTAACTGACCCCAAACTGAAGTCATCCAAAACATGGTTTCTGTAAATACATTCCCAAATCTTTATATACTTGCTCTGAACCAATTTTACAAATGTAAGTTTACTGTGGACCTTTATCAGGAGCGGAGCAAACAGCAGCCCGAGCTGTGACGTGCTTCTTCTAACTCTCCTCTTACTACATGCACGCATCAAGAAAATAAACACTAGCCAGACTCGAATAATATCTTTTACATGCGATGCACGGACAGAACACCACAGCTCATAGCCAAAACGTTCACCAACGACTTGCTGACTTTTTGTCAAAGGCACAAACATGATGTGCTACATGATTATATGCTAATTTGTTTCACTGTATTAATGCACTTAATTAGCTAGCTTGTTGTAGGCTATTACATTACTTTAGCTACTACATTTTAACCTCATCAGTTACGTTTTCCGGGCAACCAAGACATAGGACTGGACAACACACTGGCCTAGCTAAAAAATTTATCTTTTGTCCACCCCTGATTTAACTTTGAGAGGTGGAACTTTGAGAGGATAAACATGATCCCAGTTGTCCAAGATGGCCGCTTCCATAACGTTCCAGTGTTCAGCTGTTACTCGTGATTACATTAGCATCATAGCTCCAGTGCTAAACTAAAGAAGCAAACGTCAGACACAAAACATGTCTTGGCTGGTTAACTACAGTTGGGGTAAGAGGGAAATTGTGTAAATGTGTGTGTGTGTGTGTGTGGTTTTTTTTTTTTTTTTGGCCAAACTGTTGCATTAACAATGTCAGGAAATGTCACATAAAGTTCATTCTCGTGATTATATGCAAGGATTAAACTCCACGGTATGTTCCAGATATAAAAGTGCAGTAATCAATGCAGATTATATAACTTAAAGTCGATCAAGTTGAGGTTTACATTACTTAGTGTTCTTATGCATGAATTTACACACACTCAGGAGCACGAGTGGGATACGAACGTTTTTCCAAATGACAGGATTTTCATGAATACCAAATTTCTTGTGTAAACGCTCAATTTATGAATAAATCTGTTCGTCTCCAGCTTGAGAAACAAGGCCCCTTGTTACAAAGCAGATTTACAGAAATCAGGATGTAGATTTAGGTCCCTGATGAGCGAGCAGTAAGGAAAGACTCGCTGAGTTGCTCAGTAGTCAGGAAGTCAGGATTCAGGCAGCTTTACTGCTGCAGTTTAGGACACACTCTCACTAAATAGAGTGTCTGTATAATAACAACATCAACTGGTGTTAACTGTCCCAGACATTTGTTGGCAATTTTCAAGCTTCTTTCACCCATGATGTAAGACTGCGCTGGCTTACACTGTGTGAATTACTATTAGACAACTTCCATTTTGAAACAAAAAATAACCTTTGCCCTGTTTTAAGTAAAAATATCAAGATTTCGGCCTGTAATTCAAGTTAACGTCCATGCTGAAACACATTAAACATGCTCATATTGCAATATTTGTGATGTGTTTATTGATCCTGGTGCTAATTTGTTATTTGATGCTGTGTGTTCATTATTTCCGTGAGACGTTAGCGGTTGTGTTCGCTATGACATCACAGGAGGACATTGTTATTGTTAGCATGGTTACAATGGCGATCAATAGGAGAAAAAAAAAATTAGGTCGTAAAAACAAATCATCCTCTCTCTCTCATCATTGTCCAGTGATGTAATTTTTAACATCATTTTGATGAGAAGTAGGAGACGTTGGTTCAAAAGCTGGACTCAAAGTCCCAGAATGCAATGCTATAAGCCTGAGTAGCCTGAGACGAGGAGTGCGATGACGTTGATGATGGTATTAGTGTGAAAGTTGAAGCTGTGGAAACTGATCTGTTGGAGCAGAGCGTACTGATGAGGATGTGAGCGAGCTGGACAGACTAAAAGACTAAAGCGCCGCTGCATCACTCTCTTAAATCACTCTGCACCACTATTAGTACAGCATTGTGGGTAATGTAGGAACCTGTTATCCAAAGTGAAAAAGCTGATGACAGATGTTCAGAATTTTTAGAAAATTAATCTTGAAGATCAGGTGTTAATTATAAATTATTATATGCAAGTTGTTCAGATTAGATTGTTCTTTAAAAAAAAAATTATACAGTAAACACTTCTTCAATGATCGACTACATATGGACAAAAGGAAATTTAGTGTAAATTTAGATTTTTTTTTCACTGCTGAACTGCTGCTTTCATTAGAAATTAATATGTTAATTAATTTCCTGATGCTGCATATCCTCATCAGTGCTGAGGTCAGGGTTACTTTAGGTCATCATATCCTACATCAGCAGGTTAACTGTTCTCATGATTCATTAATACAGTACATTAAAATGAAATGCACTGAGCTGCAAGTGAAATAATGCATGAAAATCTGAATAAAAGCGTTTCAGAGTCGCAAAAACAATTCAGTATGTTATTAAATGCGGTTTAAACTTCAAACTTTGATCTATTTTCACTTCCCTATGCAATGCAATACGTAAAATAAAATACATTTAAAAAAGATCATGTGACTCACATGAAGTACAGGGCGGTAAATAAGGAGCTGGTCCTGAATAAATCCCCGGAACACACACACACACACACACACACACACACACTTGAAGCAGAAGTCAGAGTGAAACAGAGAGCTGAGTGAGGATCAGTTTGTCCCTGATTGCAGATTAAACACAGATTGGGACTCTTCCTCCTGACAGCAGTCGCACATCTTCACATTATATCGCGGAAGTGCTCTGGTTGCCAGATTGCGCTCTTTAAAACCCCAATGTGTAGTTCATTGGGAGGATTTGGCAACCCTGTGGATATCTTATGGGCTTGAGTCACATGGTCTGCACGAGCGCACTGTTTACAGCCACGCCTTCAGTCTTGTTTATTTATATTTACCTTAAAGGTTTGTTTCATTTGACTTTATGTTCTCTTTCTTTTTTAAAGTTAACTTTGGCTTTTCACCTTTTTTTTTTAAATGAATCGCTTTCTTTCATAACAACTACACTTCCATTTCAAATGTTAGATATAATTTAATAATATCTATCTATCTATCTATCTATCTATCTATCTATCTATCTATCTATCTGTCTGTTTTTGTCAATAATAATAATAATAATAAGGAAAGGAAAGAAAGAAATAGTAGAAGGAAAGAAAGAAAATGTGTAGTATATAACAACAACAACAACAACAGTAACAACAACAACAACAACAATAATAATGATAATAATAGAACAACAGCAATAATAATAATAATAATAATAATAATAATAATAATAATAATAATAGATCATACATGGCAAGAATAATAATAGTAGATAAATAAGAAAGAAAGAAAGAAAGAAAGAAAGAAAGAAAGAAAGAAAATGTGTAGTAAATAACAGCAGCAGCAACAACAACAACAACAACAACAACAATAATAATAATAATAATAATAATAATAATAATAATTATTATTATTATTATTATTTAAAATTGCAGTTCCTGTATAGCACATTCAAATCTTAACATTCAAATGACTCATTGAGGAGATCATTAAAGAAATATTTATTAAAATAAAACAAAACAAGATTTTCTAATTATTATCTTAAATTATTCCTGGTTCCAGTATAAAATATAAAATATAAAATATAAATAGTAAAAGTACAAACACAGCCACAGAGCGTGAAGAATAAACTCCCAGCAGCCGATCTGATCTGATCTGATCTGATCTAACTCGTCTTACACTGACACCCAGGGGTCGAGCTGTGAGTTACACATCACCAACATTCCCACACACAGCAAACCACACACTCAGCTTCATCAGATTTATACATGAGGAGAAAAATAATACAAAGGATAAATAAAAGTCTTACACAGTTACAGAGTTTTGTCCCATTCTATAAAAATAAAATCATAAACGGTGTAAAATTACAGTATGATCTACACACTGAAACCCTAACAAGCTGACTGTATTCAACTGCTGGAGTAAACTCGTTCGCTCAGTTTAATCAAGTAATGGGTTCTCCAGAAACGTGTGTGTTTCAGTTCATTTAATTTGATGCTCATGTAGACTGCACTTATATAATAAAATTCACTTAACTTGGTGTTAATATAATGTACTGAATTAATTAAGTTCACTTAACTTGGTGTTAATATAATGTACTGAATTAATTAAGTTCACTTAACTTGGTGTTAATATAATGTACTGAAATATGTAAGTTCACTTAACTTGGTGTTAATATAATGTACTGAATTAATTAAGTTCACTTAACTTGGTGTTAATATAATG
>CM040469.1:2110748-2124701 GCA_022758105.1 Pangasianodon gigas | reverse complement strand
AACTTGGTGTTAATATAATGTACTGAATTAATTAAGTTCACTTAACTTGGTGTTAATATAATGTACTGAAATATGTAAGTTCACTTAACTTGGTGTTAATATAATGTACTGAATTAATTAAGTTCACTTAACTTGGTGTTAATATAATGTACTGAATTAATTAAGTTCACTTAACTTGGTGTTAATATAATGTACTGAATTAATTAAGTTCACTTAACTTGGTGTTAATATAATGTACTGAAATATGTAAGTTCACTTAACTTGGTGTTAATATAATGTACTGAATTAATTAAGTTCACTTAACTTGGTGTTCATATAATGTACTGATTAATTAAGTTCACTTAACCTGGTGTTCATTTCAGGTGTACGTAAATAATTAAAGTCGCTTAACTTGGTGTTCATATAGTGTACTGAAATAATTAAGTTCACTGAACTTGGTGTTCATATAGACTGCACTTATGTAAGAAAATTCAGTTAACTTGGTGTTAATATAGTGTACTGAAATAATTAAGTTCACTTAACTTCGTGTTCATTTCAGGTGTACGTAAATAATTAAGTTCACTTAACTTGGTGTTCATATAGTGTACTGAAATACAGGGTGTCCCAAAAGTCTCCATACACGGGGGAAATTAACACTTTTTAGCAAAATGTAACTTTATTTACAAATCATCCTCACCATGATTGCCATTTCTTTGTAAACACACACGGAGTCGTTTCTTTACTAATAATGATCTCTAGAACTTCACTACACCAGTACCAGCAACAGACCAGACCAAGAGGACCGCCTTCTGCAATGATCTACCAATCAGAGCGTTAGTTCTCCTGTTGCCAGGCAGAACTCCTTGCATAGCCAATCACATCAAAGAAAGACCAGAGGGAGCTATTTTAATGAAGCATGATTTTGAGTTCCTAACACTTGAAATCTTAAGTTTGTGTATTTTGTAGGTAAATAAGTTAAACGAACTTAGATTTTTGATTTTAAGTAACGTTTAGTCATGATTACTTGATTGTTTAAGTAAAGACAACATTACGGTTTACAGTGCAGTACTGTAAATATTTTCCCAGAACATAACACACACCGGATTAAACCCTGTATTTGTATTTTATTGTAGAATTAATGTAGAAATAATTCTGCTTAGAAATATTTCTACTTTTATTGACTCCAGCAAATGGAAATTGATAAGTGGAAAACAAACGCAAATAATATTTTAAATCAAATTCTTGTCTTTGTTTCTTTTACATTTTTACAGTTAAACATAGAACAAATCAGTAAACAGTTTTAAAAATAAAATTCAGAGTTTTTAGTAGTGTATAAATCCCACACTTTAATTTTTGTATGTTAAATGCTAAAATAAAATAAAATAAACTAATAAACTAAAGCTAAAACAAACAAACCTTGAAAAGCTGCCTTGTATGATTTTGTCAATTATGTGCTGGATTGGATGTGTGTGTGTGTGTGTGTGTATGTGTGTGTGTGTGTGTGTGTGTCCGTGCACGTCACATTTTTCTTCAAGAGCCTTGAAGTGGTAATGAGGCAGAGGGACACCAGGAATCCTCCTTCTGAGAAATAAGAGCTCTGCTCAAAAGTTCAAAACACACACACGCGCACACACACACACACACACACACACAGAGAGCACAATGCAGCCTCAGACTCTCAGAAAGAAATGGGAAAAAAAGAAACAAATGAAATGAAGGAAGGATGTATGAAAGAAACAAAAAATGCAAGAAAGATTTAGAGAAAGAAGGATAGAACCGGGTGAAAGAAAGAAAGAAAGAAAGAAAGAGAACAATTTAAATAAAAAGGAAGAAGGAAGAAATGAAGAAAGGATTACGGATGCAAGAAGGATATAGAGAAAGAAACAAAGGAAATGGAGAAACAGAAATGGAGAAAATGAAGAAAGACAAAAAAGGAAATAAGAAGTGTAAGAAAAGAAAGGAGATAGAGAGAAAGAAAAAATAAAGAAAGACACAAAAGATTCAATGAAGAAATTGTGATTTTATTATGTTCTCTAAGTAGTGTGTGTGTGTGTGTGTGTTTATTCTTTCTCTCTCTCTCTCTGAGAAAATCACATTAAGGATGTTCAGGAATCCTCATTCCAGGAAACTGTGATTCTGTCCAGGAGCTCAAACATACACACACACACACACATACACACATACACACACACACACACACACACACACACACACTCCATGTAAGACGGATATTAAATGTTTCTGTGAAACGGTATGAACACAGCGGAGGTGTGTTTCTCACTGAGCGCTCGGCCATTTGCTGCTTTTATTTATAGAGAGGCGAGTCCATTTGCTGGACGCCATTTTAGTTCCATCTCAAACCCTCACATTCACATAAACATCAGCCATTTTAAGATTCTGTTATAAACACGACTGTGTGCTGGACATCATTTTTAATTACACCACGGCACTGTTGAATTCTGGATTCTGATTGGTCAGAAGTGTTGATTAGTTTTCTATAACAGCAGCTCTGACAGTTTCGCAGGTTTATATTAATGCGCTTGTTCTAATACGTTATCGTTTCTATAGTAACAGCTCATTCACAGTGACTTGTAGCGGTGTATACATGACTAATAATAAACGGATTACAAACGTTTGCAATAGTTGATATGGTCAAGTTTTCTGTAAGGAGGAGTTTATTTAATGGAGTTTGTGGAAGGAGTCTCCAGTGTCAGCGGTAAAGCTGTAACTATTCTTTTTGTGAGAAAAAAGAGAGGCTGGTGAGGGACGGTTTATAGCTGCTATAACATAAATGAGAACTTGTTTCCTGGACGTTCCGCTACATTAAATGTAACTATAAACAGATAAAAAGCATAACATGTTCTTTAATTAGTTGTTGTAAATTGCTGTGTTATAAGAGGAATAAAACACTTGCCATGGTAACAGTAATCCCACTTCATCACACTATCCCATTGTTGGTTATTTTACTACAGAAGCACGACAAGGAACGTTTTATTCTTTACATGATACTTGTTCTTGTAAAATGATGCTTCCAAACTTCTGTTACCTTCACCCCCTACTGAGAGCGACCCTTCTGAGTTCTCACAGTGAAGAGTGGAGAAAATCTCCACTTTAAAATCTGTTACGAGATTTTATAATTTTATAGACGACCTACAGGGCAATTCCACGCAAATTTCAATCTTACCACAGAAAAATAAAGCTGTGAGTGCAGGAACAAAAGTACTTTTAAAATGTTCAATCATGTCTTTCACTCAGAATTCACTGTATTTAACTTCTCTGGTTCAGTTAGAGAGAAAATTGCATCATTTATGCATTGAATATGTGGAGTACTGGTTCAGACACATCACAGCCATAATGCCAGTTTTTTTTTTTTTTCTTAATAATGTATTCCTAAAAGGAGAAATAGTTTCAAACCTGTATTTTTCTTTAGTCAGCTCTCTGTCATGTTATACGTATGACGCTTTCTGAGATGGTGTTTAAAATTCACAGACTCTGTAGAAAACATTTAGTCTCCCACAAACATTTGTCTCTTGAATGTCACATCCATAACGCTGGAATTGCCCTACTACGCGCTGGACTTACGACTTGCTTTCGCTCTATTTATTATCCCACGCTACTGAAGCAAATGAAGCGTGACGGATCACACACACGGCTGTTTGAGATTTATTTGGTGCTAAAAATTCTTGCTCTTGTGGTTCTTTCTTTCTCTTAGACTTTCTTTCCTCCTCTGTTGTGTAGACCTGAAACATCATTGTGAAACATCGGGGCTGCACAAACATAGTCAGTGCTAGAGCGAGCATCATATTTAACTCTCTCAAACAATTAAAATGATCTTACCTTTACCGTGTTCTTTGGAAAACTGGGTACAAATACATGTTTGCACTTCTTTTGTTTATCGCTGCATTAGTCACCTTTTGAACACTGTACGCTTAACACCACTAACAACTACACTCCTGCATCCTCCAGTTTGTCACTTTCTAAAAGAAATTACTTTGAAATGAACACAATTATTGGATAGGAACATGCCATTATCCCCTATGATCATTCTTGGTGATATGACACCTTAATAGCTCTTAATAGCTCTAGCAAATGCCAAGAGAACTATTTGGAAATCTAGGCTAAATCTCCTCACAGAAGAAAATTCCATTTCACATAAAAACCAAATTCAGCATTTCTTTATGCCTGAACTTGCTTGCAAGTGAATGCTTCTACGTACAATGCCATTGTGAAAATAATGAAAATACAATGCCACTATAATGCTGATATAATCCCACTATAATGCCTATATACTGCCACTATAATGCCACTGTAATCCCACTATACTGCCACTATAATGCCACTGTAATGCCATTATAATGCTGATATAATCCCACTATAATGCCACTGTAACACCACTATAAAGCCACAGTAATGCCATTATAATGCCTATGTACTGCCACTATAATGCCACTATAATGCCACTGTAATTCCACTATAAAGCCACAGTAATGCCATTATAATGCCTATGTACTGCCACTATAATGCCACTATAATGCCATTATAATGCTGATATAATCCCACTATAATGCTAATATAATGCCACTATAGTGCCACTATAATGCCAGTAGAGTCACCTTTTGAATGTCCACTCTACCCAGAGATGATTCCTCCTTGAATTACGCCACAGAACGTTTCTTCTATTTTTTGTCCCAAACGGTTTTGGGAAGTTTGTGCTACTAGTCTTCAGGGAAACTCAGAGGAGGCTGGGGGAGTGTTGATTGTTTACAGGCTGTAAAGCCCAGTGGGATGCAGTACATGTGATCTGGGGATTTATAAATAAACTTGGAGTATAATTTAAGAAAAAAATAGTAATGAGAGGAAAAGGAAAAAAAGAACCCAGTTAGTGTGAACAATTCCCCCTTTCTGAAGGGTTTAGAGAAAAGATTGTACTATGGTGCTTCTTTTATAATTAATTCACTTTTTTTTTTTTTTAGAAATTTAATTTTAAAAAAAATAATGATTGGTAATATTTTTATTTCATTCCTTTTCAAGTGAATTATTTTTATTTTAATTTGTACTTAAAATATTATAGTTAAGTATATACTGTATGTGTTATATAAATTATATTTCCACCAAAAAGGTCATAAAATTATATTTTAAATCATGTTTCCCATCATGTGAATGTTAAAAGGAGTTCTTCTTTATCGCTGGTGTGGGTGTGATGGTTAAAGTGTGTGTGTGTGTGTGTGTGTGTGTGTGTGTGTGTGTGCTGACAGCAGGTGTGTGAGGGTTAAAACGTGAACACACTCAGTCATTCTTCTTAGAAAAGTCCCCCCTTTCCCCTCTCTCTCTCTCATTCTCTCTCTCTTTCTCTCTCACACACACATGCAAACACACACACACACACACACACACACACATGTACACACACACTTAGACTTACTCTCCTCCCTTCATTTCCTAGAAAACTCTTTGAGCCATCAGGGAACTGTAAGTAATAAAAGACTCCATTAAGGAAACGTAAGCAGTTGGGGTGTGTGTGTGTGTGTGTGTGTGTGTGTGTGTGTGGAGACATTTCAGTTGGTTCATTTCAATTCAGAATAAATTAAATGTATTGATTTAATCCTTCTGCACGATTCATTTATTTCCACATGTGCAGATATTCCTTGACATTAAACGTAACTCTAAATGGATAAAAAGTGCTAATGAATGAGTATAGAATCATAAGTTTTATGATTCTGAATGGGTTTAAAAACCTAAACTCTTGGAGAATTTTGAACCCTTAAGAGTTCTTCGGTTTTCCCTTTAGAGGAACCCTTAAAGCTTCTACATTAGCTATTTTTGAAGGATATCCAGTGGACCCTTGAAGAACCCTTGAAGAAGCCTTTTTTCTACCATGTACCAAGAGCTAAATGTTAAACATCTGACAGGTTCTAGATATTAAGAATAAATGAGCAATGAGCAATTTTTTGGGGTTTGTACCAATAAACGGGTTCTTCAAGGGTTCAGTGGATAATTAAGGGCTCTTGAAAGGGTTCCTGTCTCATTGAAAACGCTCCTAAAAATTCAGAAACCATAAATCGTCTAGGTAGAACCCTATAACAGAGTGCTTTCCTACCAGAAAGAGAACCCTTTTGTGTGTATTAACAGGGTAAGTGTGTGGTACAAACTCCAAATTATTGCTCTTTAATTTCTTCTTAATATCTAGAACCTGTCAGGAGTTTAACATTTAGCTTTTTGGTACTTGGTACACTCTGGGAAAAAAGGGTTCTTCAAAGGTTCTTTAAGGAGTTCATTGGATATCCTTCAAAAACGGCTCTACGTGGAACTCTGTCATTAGAAAGCACTCTGATGTAGGGTTCTACGTAGAAGCTTTAAGGGTTCCTCTAGAGGGAAAACTGAAGAACTCTTAAGGGTTTAAAACTGTCCAAGAGTTTAAGTTTTTAAACCCGTTCAGAATCTTCTTAAAGTTCTTATAGGGTTCCACATGAAACTCTTTCTGGAAGGAAGGAAAGCACCCTAGTGTACAAAATCTAGACCCCATAAAGCTTCTTCAGTTAAGAAAGTCAAGAAGCTTCTGTGTAGAAGAGTTTAGAAAGAGTTCAAGTAGAACACTTTTAGGAAAATTAGACCTCTTAACTGTCCAATGAACCCTTAAAGAACCCATGTAGAAGGTTTTATGTATTAAAAAGAAAATAATGAGCAATAATATGAAGTTTGTGTCACATACCTACCCAGTTACTTTTAGAAAAAAAAGGGTTAATTGTGTAATTAAGGGTTCTTAGCTGACAAAAACGTGGAAAACACTTTGTTTTAGGGTTTTACATAGAAGCTTTAAGGGTTCCGCCACTGGGACAAGTCAAAAACCCTGAAATAAAGGGGTTTCACTTTAAATTCAGTTAAATTAGACATTTTTGTTAAATAAATGTTATATATATACACACACTATTTATGTGCAAATCTGGTTTTACCATAGCTTTTTTTTTTTAAATACGTAATAAATATTTTAACCAAATACTGTAAAATTACAGAAAAAGAATGAACAGTTAAATTAAATGTTAGTTTTTAAGTGAATGATCTTTAGTGAAGTAATTTTACTTTGATTTTGAACGATTTTGAAGGTCAGATGTGAAGGATTTTACAGAATCTTTTTCACGTGAATTTTACACGTATGGTTCTTACACGCTTCACACGTGGACTTTTCACATGCACGTGATTTTATTTTCTTGATTCATGATTCATTAATTTTCATATGTATGGCATATTTTTAAAAATTTTTTATTATTCCACATGTGATTTTTTTTCCCGATTCTGGTACTTTCACTTGTTAAAATTATCACATGTAGCGTAGGCAGTTTTATTTTCTTTTCTTTTTTTCATGTAACATTTTTTTCACATGTGGATCATGTTTTTTTTTAGTTTTCACACATGATTCTTTCCACATGATTCATTTATTTCCATGTGTTAGTTCTTCACATGTGGGTCATGTGGGTTTATTTTCTATATGTTTTCTTGTTTCACATGATTCATTTATTTCCATATGTAAATTTTTCACATGTAGGTCATGTGATTTCCCCCCCACATGATTGTGTATAGTATCTATGAGGTTGTATTTTTCACGTGATATTTTTCCACATGATTAATTTATTTTCACATGTAATTTATTTTTCTCACATGTAGTGCATGTGTTGTTATTTTTCAAAGCTTATATTCTTTCTTCATGATTCATTCATTTTTAAATGCTAAATCTTTTTTTCACATGTAGTGCATGTTTTTTTTGGTCTAATTTTATATATATACTGTGTGATTTTTCCCCCACATGATTCATTTACAGTCATGGGGAAAAGAAAGTACACCCTCCTTCAGTTCTATGTTTTTAGTTATCAGGGCCTAATTAACAATTGTATGGTCTTCATCAACTTCTGTAAACAAACACATAACCTCAGGTGACAACAACAAAAAAAAACACACAACAGATTTCACTATGTACTCATATTGACTTTCTTTTCCCATGACTGTATTTGCACGTTTGTTCATTTTTCACACGTAAGGCTTGTTTTTTCCCACGTGTAATTTTTTCACATGGAATGCATGTGGTTTTATTTTCACATGTGAATCTTTCCAGATGATTCAATTTTTTTCACATGTAGTACACTTACGTGTTATTTTTAGTATCTGATTTTTTCCCAACATGATTCCTTTATTTTCAAATTAATATACGTTTTATTATTTTATTATTCTCTCATTTTCACATGTCAATTTTTCATTATTCATATCCCATGTTCTTACTTGAATTCACTTTTTTGCAGTTTGAGGACAGAAGTTGAAACATGTTTGCTGTTCAGTGTAAATACATGTTAAATGTGTGTGTAAATGTATAATTTTATATATACAGTACTGTGCAAAAGTCTTATGCATCATATTTTTTTAGTACAAACTTTGTTATAGATGTTTATTTTCTGACTTCTACATTATTGATTCAGTACAAAAACATTTTCGATTCCAAACATTAGTTTTCCAGCACAAAATGAAATGTTACAGAAAAATGTTTGTATGTCAGTAAAGAAAGCAGCAGATTCCATAAGAGACACTTTTCAGATAAAGACATAATGAAGGCTGCTGGGTTTCGCTGCAGAAATAAGAAGCGAGTCGACAGTCAAAGTCTCCAGAAGAACTGCGGCTGCTTCTGCAAGATGCTCAGTAACATTTACAGCTCATTTCCTTATAAAACTGCACACACTGCACCTGAGGATACTATTTTATTTTTAAAGTGAAGGATCGTCACACCAAATATTGACTTTGTTTCATTTATTACTGTTTACTGCCCTTTATAGTATTTTTTTAAATGTAGAAACATTTAGTTTCATTATTTTTGAAGGCATCTTTACTCTACAGCATTTCTTTGCATGTGCCTAAGACTTTTGCACAGAACTGTATATATATATATTTATATTTATATTTATACACTACTCAGATAATGGATGTGTCCCAAAAACTGCTGCCTACCTAGGTTTCTGATTTCTGAAGGCAGTATTCATTTATCCTTCACTATTATACATACAGTATAACTACATATAATTCTGTGTGTGTGTGTGTGTGTGTGTGTGTGTGTGTGTGTGTGTTAGGCAGTCTGTACAAAAATGGCAGCAGAAAACACTAGAAAGATAAGGAGCAATCTGTGGGAAAAAAGCTATGTATAATTCTTTTTCTTTCTATTTTGCCTAATGATAATTTATTCTTCTCAACTACAGGACATTTAAGCCTTTATTATGTCGTTAATATTTAACAGTAACCTAACAACGTGGTGATGTATTGCTGCATCCAAAAACGTCGCCTCAGACCGTTTAATTGCCGTTATAGAAAGTGCTGCTTTATGTGACAGCTGATTTATAAAAGAGATTAACTAGTGATGTGTCATTTGCAAATGAATCGACTCTTTAATATGACTCTCTGAGGTGAACGTTGATTTCTCTCTTCCTTCTTTCCTTCCTTTCTGTCTTTTTTTGTCGATGTCAATGCCATTACTCATACTTTCATTCATCTTCAGTAATCACTTAAATGCTTCCATGGAAACCTCTTTTCAACATCCAAGCTCTTCGTTTGCGTGAATTGGTGAGTCATGTGCTTGACTCTCAGCTGTGTGTATAGGGCATGTTTATTACGAAAGTATAAATGATAATAAATCTTTATAATAAAGCACAGACACAACAGCACAATAACATTAATGCAGAGTTGCTTATGTATTTGTATAACAAGACACATCTGTAGCGCTTTACTGATTTAGGCTAACAATTATTTAATTACATTTTCTAAAACACAACACAAACTAATGATTGTTCATTAGAATGTAGAGTAAGGTTTCAGTAAATAATTTTAGCCGTAGATAGGGAGAGAAGAACTATCACTGGTCAAATGAACCGTTTGGGAATCGACTCTTACTGGTGAGTCGAGTCAAATGATTCGACTCACTGAAAAGATCCAGAATTCCAATAACTACTGGAAATGTTTGGTGCTATCTCACATTTCAGTTTCACCCATCATGAGTGACATTTTTCCATTTTCCTTTCCTTACTTGTGACGTTCTGTTTTACCAAAAATTAAAAACCACGTTCTCGGAGACTCTATTAATACAAGCGGTTAAACCTGCTTGAAATGTTCCCAGGTATCTGATACATATCTCGTCGTTTTTCTTTGAAGTCGAAACACCTGATCTTTTCAGTTAAAATCAGGTCACACTCATGCAAATGAAAAACAGTTTCAATCAACTGAAGATTAAAAAAAAAAAAGATGTCATTTAAATGTATTTGCATAACAACGTTGTCAGCGCTGCAGAGGTGTGAAGTAAAAAACTGCTGCTGTACAAATACTTCATTACTGTACTTTTTCAAGTATCTGTACTTCACTGAGGTTTTTCTTTCACTTATGACTTTTACTCACTACATTTCAAAACATCCGGGTTCCTCTATAGTCGAGATGTAACCCAATATTCAGAATGAACAGATAATATCTTCTAAATAGATACAAATACTGATATGAATAGTAGGAGCACTGTTCATTTTTTTTTTAGAACTCTTGCCAGAAAGTTTCATCAAGACTGGGATACAACAAAAAAGTTGCTTGAGTGGAAGTTTTTTATGAGCGAGTGGTCAAATATGAAGCTTGCAGGACAATTAAAGCATCAACATCTCACAAAAATGAGTACATATATGACAAAAAGAAAAGCCAGTATATTCGTAACACTTACTGAGTCGATATGTGATTCGTAGTTACTTTATGTTCACAAGCCTTGTCTAGAATATTTATGAAAAGAGGGACTGTATGGAAACAGCGTGACCAGTTGACAGGACATCCACGCATGTAGTTCATAAATTTTCTACAAAAGTCTTGTGATCGTAAAGTAACTACGAATCACAAGTAGAATAAAATAATTTTTGTGAAACCAGACTTAACAAAGACCACGTTCATTCAGCGTTCATTCATTCATCCTTAGTAACTGCTGGTCAGGGTTGCGGTGATTTAAATTAGGCTAATAGTTTGTTTATATTTTGATATATAAAACCAGCTAAATTCTTTAGAAAATATCGCAGGCAGATACGAACAAAAATAATAACTGCGTGAGCTGAGACCAATTATGAACTGGAGTGATGTAGCTGAGGTTGAGGAACTGTCAGAGCCAGAATTCACACATCATGCTGACACTGCAGACATTTCTACATCTTGGCTTTCTTTCCAATGTTTTCCATGTTTCTGATCGGATTCATATTCAATTCAAAAAGAAAGAAAAGAAAAACCTGTCCAGTTTAGGCCACGCCCACTTTGGCTTTAAGTCTGGCGCACTAAACACATAGCGATGTAGATACAAATGTTGAGTCAGATACAAATGAAGTCGCTGCATTACACACCTACTCTACAGTAGAAGTGATCTATATGTAAAGCTTTAAGCAGGGACAACATGAACAGAGAGGTGAAGGTGAATTTCTTCATGAATTTGTTTCTAAAGTTATACATTTCCACACCAAGAATTCTCCTTCAAATCTAATACAAATAACATGTGCCCTGATATCTACAGATCTGTTAACATTTTGTGTTAATCTAGTATCATTTATCTAGTATCTATCTTCTATCATGACAGCTAGCTATTAGCACACAGGCTACAGATGGGTGACAAATGAAAGGAAATATAAACCGGTGGCTCTGTTATGCTGGAGGAGGCATTTATTTAATTAATTTTTGCTCATATGGTATAGCTCCAGATGTCCACATTAGAGAGAAGAGTCATTGCAAATCAATCCTATACCTTTATCCTACGATGGGTGTGGTCTCTTCCTGGATGACCCCACCCACATTAAAACCAACTGGTGCGATATCTTTTGGAAGATCAGCGTTCGTCTCTCCAGTGCAGTTTCAGAGATGTGTTGAGTCGGTGTTCCGGCAACTCGTTTTGGCCCAAAAAAGAAAACCTCCTTACATTATTTTGATTTTTCCTTTCATTTGTCACCCATTTTTGTTTAGTTTTTCAGAACTGTTAGCTGTTGTTAGCTAGTTTTTTTGTTTGCTAATGTTCTTCGTTTCAAAAGGGCGGCTAATTTCCAATTCAGGAAACCAAAAATCAGTGATTAAAGGCGCACATTTCTTTATTTCTGATTCTTTACTTGAACTTGTTCTTAGATGAATATTTTCACTAAACTCAAGTAAGAAAATCCAATTAAATCCATGAAGCTGATTCTAAACATGACATTGCTGTGATATATGATATGATATTGATGTATTGGTGTACCATGATAAGGGCAGTTATATCATGAGCATTATGCTATATGGGACACAAAAAGACAAATGATTACATTGATGGAGTGTGTCGCTTGTAATATGCCAGAATTTTGTCAAAATGGGTGAAAATAAAAACAACAAAATTGTATTTCTGTATTGTTTTGACTATATTCCCATGCAGCTGCCAAAAATCTGACTATACCAACTATATAACATGCACAACATTTCTACTGTGGCCAACAGACATATATACGCTAGACGTATCATCGACATTAATCCCCAAACGACACACTGCCGCGCTTCATTTATGGATAAAATGCTGCTACGGGTAAACAGGTCATTTTTTAAATCCAACATCATGATAACATCAACAATAATTTAACAGAGGATTTATAATGATTTAAAATGATGGCTTTGAAAAACAACACAGAAATTCGATTTCTAGTTTGATTTGGAAGAACTCATGATTCGTGATACAGTTCGTACGTAAAGCTCTGATTGGTTGAGGTTTGGGTAAGGGGGCGGGGTTAGTGCTTATAGATAAATTACACACAACTACAATTACAACAAATCCAGTATATATGGATATTATGTGAGATCAGGTTGTGATGGTTTATTGTGTCTGTTACTAAAAATTCATAAGAAGGGGGAAGCCCGAATTTGACTGATTATATCAGGAAATATTGAAATATTGAATAAAATGGAATACTGAATACTGAGGACGGTCTAGAGTACGAACGGATATTCCCGCAGGAAGTCTTTCAGCCTTTCAGGTAAAGGTAAATCTCTGTGATCGTGAGAATGTTGGTTTATAACTACACGACACAGGTGCTGTAAACTGGGCACTGCCTTGTGCAGGGGTTTAGTGAGTTTCAGCTGCAGTGTGTTTTCCGTCGTTGCAGTCGGAAGCGTATCGTGATCCGTGCTGAGCTCTCGGCGAGTCGCCTGTCTGCGATAAGCCAGAGTGTAATACTGCACCAAGTCCACCGCTCCCTTAAACTGGCGGAGATGAGGCCGAGCCATCACTACAGAGTCGAAGCCGAAGTGGCCGTTCGAGTACTCGATGCGCAGGTGCGTAGGCCCGAGCTCGGTTTTCACGGACAGGGTGAGGAGGTAACCCGGGTTCGAGCTGTCTCTCACGAGGAAGGAACCGTCCAGAGCCTCGTTCAGAAGCTGCTTAGCCTCACCTGCGGTTATTGAGCCCCAGTACCAGCCTGCGAAACGGGAAAAATGGGACAGCCAGACGATGAATAAGGGGATTATTCTAACACGCCTCACTAAAATCAACTTGTTTGAAACAAACAAACAAAAAAAAACAATGATTATTATCCGTATGTTAAAAAGAGAGACAAGCCCATTTCCACAACTTAAAAAAATCCTGGATACTAAGTCAACATTATGACAAAATAAATCATAATATCGAAATACTATCTCATAGGTTCAACATAGTAAATCAAAGAAAATTATAGTTATGATGTAACAAGTCATAAATTCAAGATACTATAAAAAAAAGTCTTCATTATGAGTCATAATTTTGAGGTATTGTTGGAAGGAGTGTGTTTACACAGGCAGGTCTACTCTTCTCTTATCTCTTAGACGGCATGGCTCTAAAATAAGACAGTATCTCAAAACTATAACTTGTTATCTCATAATTATGACAGTATCTCAAAACTATGACTTATGATTTGTATCTCAAAACTATGACTTATTAGCTCACAATTATGACTT
>CM040469.1:2103248-2105748 GCA_022758105.1 Pangasianodon gigas | reverse complement strand
GTAATTATTTGCAAATGAACTTCCCCATGCGTCACGTGGTGCAGCCTAAAAAACCTGGAAATGTTCTTTTCACGGATTTATTCACGCAGGATAAATGACACACGATGTGCGTTTCCAAGAAACTGCCGCTGAGCAACAACACGAGAGTTTCTTGGTAGGTGGAGAATTGCGTCATAGCAGGGACCGGAAGTGAACTCCCTATTGGGGATAATAAATGGGCTATCATTGATTTTATTTTTTTTTTAATTGTTATTATTATTATCTATAATGTTTTATTGGCATGACTTTCATCATGTATTATTGCTCCAAGCAATATGATATTAAACATACTGTAATATAATATAATATAATATAATATAATATAATATAATATATATAACTGACTCACACAGACATATGCATTATTCTTTCTGGGCTCAGGGTCAGAGTGGATATGGAGTCTAGCCCAGGAACACTGCTCGTGACGTGGGAATACACCCTACATGAGACGCCAATCCATTGCAGGACATCATGTACACACACATTCAAACACACACACACACACACACACACACACCTAGGTGCAATTAAGCGTACTCAGTCTACCTCCTGGCGTGTTTTGGAAGGTGTGTGGAAACTGGAGAACCCAGAGGAAACCACTACGAGAACATGTGAAACTCAGGGATCACTACATCACTGTATCGTCCCATATTCCCCTGTTAGTTCCATTAATTTACTAAATATAATGCTAGAGCTACACCTTCACCTCAGCAAAACTAATCCTAATCTTAATCTTCACCTCAGCAAAACTAATCCTAATCTTAATCTTCACCTCAGCAGAACTAATCCTAATCTTAACCTTCACCTCAGCAGAACTAATCCTAATCTTAATCTTCACCTCAGCAGAACTAATCCTAATCTTAACCTTCACCTCAGCAAAACTAATCCTAATCTTAACCTTCACCTCAGCAAAACTAATCCTAATCTTAATCTTCACCTCAGCAGAACTAATCCTAATCTTAATCTTCACCTCAGCAGAACTAATCCTAATCTTAATCTTCACCTCAGCAAAATTAATCCTAATCTTAACCTACACCTTACTAAAACTAATCCTAATCTTAACCTTCACTTCAGTAAAACTAATCCACATCCTAACCTTAGCCTCAGTATAACTAATCATGACATTAATCTCAATAAAATTAATAATAAGCCTAACCTCAGTAACAATAATCTTAACCTTAATCTCAGTAAACTAATCCTAATCCTAACCATAACCTCAGTAAAACTATGCCTAATCTAGACCTTAATGTCTGTAAACTAATCCTTATGCTACATTTAACCACAATAACTAATCCTGATCCTAAACATAACCTCACTAAAATGAATTCTAACCTTAGATTTAGTAAAAGTAATCCTAATCCTAAACTTAACTTAAAAATAACTAATTCCAATCTTAACCTTAACCTCAGTAGAACTAATCCTAATTCTAATCTTACTCCCAGTAAAAGTAATCCTAAACTTAACCTTAATCTTTTGTTTATTAAAGTTGTGACTGTTTCATTATTTTATAAAATAAAACCTAAAAAGATTAAACACCACCCCAAATCAGTTTTCATGGCTTCCAGTCAACTATCCCAGAAATTCTACATTTTCATGTATTCCTGTCATTATGGGGATGTTTTGTGGAATATTTTGCCATAATGTAAAAAAATTAAACATTTGTTTATATTCTATTTATTTTAAAAAATCTATTTTATATCAAAACGGCATGATCTCATTGTTCTTGCTTGTTCTATTTTGAAATATCGCGAGATATTAGTTTACAAGCTCTGCTTGGGTGCCCAAATCTCGCGAGATATAATTGAACGGTTGGTCTGTTTTTAACTGTCCAAATCTCGCGAGAATATGCGATAACGCTTTGTAGTAGGCGCGCAGAGAAGAGAAGTGTGTTTATTTTTCCGAGTCCGCTGCAAGTTTGGCTGCAATTCAGCCCAAAAAATTGCAGCGGAACTTCTGAAAATAGTCATATTTATTTATTATTGTTGTTGCTATCGAGTCTGAATGCGTTTGGGTGCAGTTTCGGTGGAGCTAATGACGTTTAATATTTGAATATACAGTATATAAGCTGTGCTAGTGGCGGTGTTAGCATTTAGCTAACTGGCAAGCTAAGCTAGCAAGAGAGGTAGAAATACGTTACTTTTTGCGTTTTTTCCTTTAAATTTCTGTGATTAAGTTGCATTTCAGTAAAATAAAATGGGTTATTTAAAGTTAATCGAGATAGAAAATTTCAAATCGTACAAAGGAAGACAGATAATCGGGCCTTTCCGTAAGTTTACTGCGATTATTGGACCCAATGGATCAGGTGAGTGAAGTAGACTTCTAACTCATCATCAATTAATAATCAATTAACCAATTAATATTAATAATTAATTAATGTATATAGCTATACTTTAGGTAGCTCTTTAGTTAGTTTAGGTACATAGATACCTAGTAAAGTTATAATATATTTACAGTATAGTTA
>CM040469.1:2085748-2098248 GCA_022758105.1 Pangasianodon gigas | reverse complement strand
CCTGATTCTGATTGGTCAGGAGTTTCCATAACAGCAGCTCTGATACGTTATTGTTTCTATAGTAACAACTTAGACAGGAGATTTTAACAAATATAGCGTAAACGTAGTATTCTTCATATGATGGAGTTTCTCCTGTAAGGAGAAATGTGTTTATTTAACATTTATGGAAGGAGTCTCCAGTGTCAGCGTTTTGTAACAGTCAGTGGTAAAGATGTAACGTTACGTTTTGCTGTGGTATAAGAGGAATAAAACACTCCGTGACGTGCTGCTATAGGAAAATAATCAACTTCAAGGTAGTAGCAGTGACTCCGCTTCATCACAGCACCTCGTCGTTGATTATTTTCCTATAACAGCACAACACAGAGTGGTTTATTCCCTACACAGTCTGTTATCAATGTTATCTGATATTCAAACCTCGTCACATAGCGTGTTTTTTTTTTTTTTTCTTTCTTTTTTCTCCTCCAGGCCGAGCGCTATCAGAGACTGAAGGACGAAGTCGTGCGTGCGAACGTCCAGCTACAGCTCTTCAAGCTCTACCACAACGAGTGTGAGATAGAGAAACTGAACCGCGAGCTGGCGCAGCGCAACAAAGAGATCGACAAAGACCGCAAGCGCATGGACCGCGTGGAGGAGGAGCTGAAGGAGAAGAAGAAGGAGCTCGGCAGGATGATGAGAGATCAGCAGACCGTGGAGAAAGAGATCAAGTGAGCGATTTAGCCAGGAACTAAACACACGAGGTTTGGGATGAAGTTAAAAGGAGTAGCTTTTGCAGTAAATATAAAAATATGTGTAATTTATGTACTCAAAAGTAGTTTTTGAGTCGACGTTGTGAAGAACCATAAAAGAGTTGGCTGATCAGCTGCTTTTGGGGTAAAGGGGAAATTCTTTCTAAACTATTCCTTTTATGTTAAAGGACAAGTAATAATACATTTACAGTTTAACTTTTATGTTCAGTGAATGATTTTCAGCAGATTTTCACCTGAAGAGAAAGAAACTAAAGAAAAATTTCCATCATCAAGCAACATATGATTGGGCCAGTCTGTGTAAAGAACATGAAAAACGATACTTAAGTCATTTTTATGTTTAAAAGATTATGTTTTGATCACTTGTGTTTGTAAATCTAAAACAAATTTCTTCCATATCTCTAATTTCCACTCCAGCCTGTACACAGTTTTTTTTTTTAAATTAATAGCATTTATTAACCTATTAGGAATTTTTTTAAATGTTAATGTTATGCGGCGTTCACACTGCACGATTTTGAGTGACAGTCACGCAGTGTGAATTATCAAAGACGCAATCTGAGAGAATCACCGATGCGTCGCCGCCGACGCTCGTGAAATATTTGGCATGCTAAATATCTGGACCTGTCAGCGATTCAAAATCCTGCTGTGTGAAATGAGTTCTGACTGAAACAAACATCGGCGATGAGCTCCAGCCAATGAGAGAGCAAGATACAGGGCAGCGGGAAGCTCGGGGAGGAGTTATAGAATATCAGAAAACATGGCTTCGGTGCCGAAAAAGGCTCCTTCTCGGTCTATTTGGACCCAAGAAATGGAGGAAAGCTTGGTCGAACTTTGGCAGGAGCACCCATGTCTTTTTGATGTTTCGTCTGAGCTGTACCACAACAGGGCCGAGAAAGAAAAAAGTCTCCCCAACCATTTCCTCCTCCATAATCTTTTTTTCTTTTTTGCCCTTTCGCTGCAAATCAGCGCACAGACCATTTGGATCGCGCGAGAACTCTGATCTCACGTGTGATCTTGCGTTATTTCCTTATCACTTCTCACGTGCGTAGTTTGCGAGCCAGACAGAGTTGTCGGCGATTCTTTCTATTGTAAAGTCATGCAGTGTGTAACCTCCTGTCGCCGATCCATAGTGCAGTGTGAACACGGCAGCGACTGGATGCTACCCCAGATAGTCGTGCAGTGTGAAAACCACGATGATCCGACGACTTTGAAAATCATGCAGTGTGAACTCGGCATTAGAGATGACCTTTGAGGCATCAGGACGTTCATTGTTTAGTGTTGATGGTTAACACACGTGGTTTGTTTCTTCTGCTCGAAGAGAGAAGGACGCAGAGTTAAACCAGAAAAGGCCGCAGTACATCAAAGCGAAAGAAAACACGGCTCACAAGATCAAGAAGCTGGAGGCCGCGCGGAAATCCCTGCAGAACGCCCAGAAGTGCTACAAGAAGCGCAAGGCGGATATGGACGAGCTGGAGCGCGAGCAGAGAGCCGTGGAGACGGCCAGGCAGGAGTTCGAGGAGCGCATGGAGGAGGAGGCGCAGAGCCAGGGCCAGGACCTGCAGCTCGAAGAGAACCAGGTACAACAACGACTCATACAAATATTCATCTCTTTTTTTTTTTTTTAACCTTATGATCTCAGAGAACCGTTTGTGTGCCAGGTTAAAGCGTATCACCGTCTGAAAGAAGAGGCTAGCAAACGAGCCGCTACTCTGGCCCAGGAGTTGGAGAAGTTTAACCGCGATCAGAAAGCTGACCAGGACCGCCTAGACCTGGAGGAGAGGAAGAAAGTGGAGACGGAGGTATTGTAGAGGAAATATAGTAATCAGTAAAGTCAGTGGAAAAAGATGTCGTGCGTCTCAGCGTGTGGCTTCATGTCTGAACGTTTTCTCGTCACAGGCTAAGATCAAGCAGAAGATCAGAGAGATTGAGGAGAACCAGAAGCGTATTGAGAAGCTCGAGGATTACATCACGACCAGCAGGTACACGACTATATATAATAATAATAATAATAATAATAATAATAATAATAATAATAATAATGTAAAGGAATCCTGCGATTTGAAGACTTTTATTAACACAGTGGTGATTTAGTCAGTGTGATGATGTAATATCCATATCGTGATAAATGATCTTATGATACACTTTTCTGAGATATCGCTGGTATCGTGAGATTATTTTATTTATTTGATCAGTTATGAAGTCTGGAAGCAGCTGATTTTATGGTAAAGAAAAAGAAAGTAAAATGGAATAAATGTATTTTTTTGTAGACGTAATAAAAAGTAAGTTCATTTAAAAGTTAAGTTAAATTAAAGAAAGTCTAATTTATCTAATTACAATTAATTAAATAAATGTATTGTCTCTCCATCTCTCTCTCACTCTTTTCCTCTCTCTCTCCTCTTTCTCCGTCCTTCTCTCTCTCTCTCCTTCTGTTTTTCCTCTCTCCCTCTCTCTCCCTCCCTCTTCCTCTCACTCCATCTCTCTCCCACTCTTTTCCTCTCTTTCTCCTCTTTCTCTGTCCTTCTCTCTCTCTCTCCTTCTGTTTTTCCTCTCTCTCTCTCCCTCCCTCTTCCTCTCACTCCATCTCTCTCTCACTCTTTTTTTCTCTCTCTGTCTCTCTCTCTGTCTCCCTCTTCCTCTCACTCCATCTCTCTCACTCTTTTCCTCTCTCTCTTTCTCTCTCCTCTTTCTCTGTCCTTCTCTCTCTCCCTCTGTTTTTCCCTTCTCTCTCTCTCTCTCTCTCTCTCTCTCTCTCTCTCTCCCTCTTCCTCTCACTCCATCTCTCACTCTTTTCCTCTCTCTCTCCTCTTTCTCCGTCCTTCTCTCTCTCTCTCTCTCTCTCCCCTTCTGTTTTTCCTCTCTCTCTCTCCCTCCCTCCCTCTTCCTCTCACTCCATCTCTCTCCCACTCTTTTTTTCTCTCTCTGTCACTCTGTCTCCCTCTTCCTCTCACTCCATCTCTCACTCTTTTCCTCTCACTCCATCTCTCTCACTCTTTTCCTCTCTCTCTTCTCTTTCTTCGTCCTTCTCTCTCTCCCTCTGTTTTTCCCTTCTCTCTCTCTCTCTCTCTCTCAGCTCGAACTTTATCAGAAACTTTATTAAAGTTCATTACATAAGTAAAGTGCACAGACAGCTGGGAGCACGAAATGAATGATCAGGGTAAAGACTGAAAAACAGAAGTTACTTTGACGCAATAAAAATATTTAATAATGTATAATATTAATAATAATAAGCGAGCACTAAATCTTCCATCAGCTGAGGCGTTTGTTTGAGGCGTTTGAGGCTATGGTATGCTCAGCTAATCGTTCAAACGATTTACGAATAAATCCGTTTGTATCCAGCTTGATAAATGAGGCCCAGTGTTCTTCCAGAAACCTTCACCATGTCATGGCGTATACTGATATAGCGTATTGTTTGATGTTTTTCCGTTACGCCGATATTATCTGCACACTCCTCATTATAAGCAGGATGAGACGGCGCAAGCTAATTAATCGTTGCTAGGTGATGCGTGTTGGGTCATTATCTTCTCCTCCTGTGTAACAGACAGTCTCTGGATGAGCAGAAGAGGATGGAGGAGGAGCTCACAGAGGAGGTGGAGCAAGCCAAGAGGAGGATTGATGAGATTAATATGGAGCTTAACCAGGTGCACCATAAACACTGCTTGTGATTGTTTGTTCAACTGTTGTGGCGTAAATGCGAGTGGACGAGTTCTCAGTTCTGTCAGCTCAAACTTTAATTTACTTAAATATTGAGGAAAGGATCTCATCATTGTGTTTTTTTTTCCCCTATGCAGGTGATGGAGCAGCTCGGTGACGCTCGTATAGACCGACAGGAGAACAGCAGACAGCAGCGCAAAGCCGAGATCATGGAGAGCATCAAAAGACTCTATCCCGGATCAGTGGTATGTTTAAACAGGCCGAAATCGATCCAGGATGATTCAGTTCACCTTTGTACAGACTAGCAAGTGACAGTTTCTGCCTGCAGTTAGTTTCCTTTTACTATCTGACGCACAAATACGGAAGAATGCTCGGAAGGAAGTAGCAGAAATGTATCGCTGGTGCTTAGTACAGCTTTGCTAAGCCGCCAGTGAAGTTATGCTGCACTCGGAAGTCATTTTTTCAACCTCCGTGCGTTCAAGCTACAAAGTCAGGGGAAAAACATGGATGCCTCCATGTTCTTCTTTTGTTAGCAACAAGCTAGCCAGCTAACTGTGATGAGAGATGTAGATTTTCCTCCTCAAAACAGTGACCTGTATAGTCAGTGTTATAGATTTAACAAGCGATTATGTCTGAATGTTGAATGATCGACGTGTGTAGACACCAGAACTCATTTAATAGTTATTAGTTAAATAAGTGCTATTTGTTTATTGTTGATACTGTGAGCAGCCATGTTGATTTGATGTCACTTGCTGAACTCAGGGGGTTGAGGAGACCATCCCGAGTTCCTGACGGAGTTAGAGGTCGGAAGTTGCGAGTTACGACCTTTAGTCGAATGCAGCACTAGTATGAAGCGTCATATAAATAGCGTCTAAATATAATGGGTTGATGGCTGAACATTTTGGCTACTGTTTCTCATTGGAACGAAAAAAACAAAAAAGCCCACAGTCGACAAACTATAAGCGAAATGAGTGACTTGTCTCTTGCTAGAGTGAAGGACACGAAGGATATCTGGCAAGGGTTCTGACCAGTCAAGTCAACGTTTTTGAAAATCTTTAGCATCCAGCGTCTCAGAATTTCAGAATGAAAGTGTGATGCGTAAATTAAAATAAAAAGAAACATACATGCAGTAATTCTTACTAATCTAATCTAATAAACTGTGATAAAGCACTGATTATAATTCTGGATATAATTCTCTCTCTCCAGTACGGAAGGCTCATTGACCTGTGCCAGCCCACTCAGAAAAAGTACCAGATCGCCGTAACCAAAGTGCTGGGCAAAAACATGGACGCCATCATCGTGGACTCGGAGAAGACCGGCCGTGACTGCATCCAGTACATTAAAGAGCAGAGAGGAGAACCTGAAACCTTCTTACCTCTGGATTATCTCGAGGTGCTTTGTGCAGTCTTACAGTCGAGATTAGACGTTTGATACGTTGTGTTATGAACTCAAAGCTCAGAATTTATCTCTGTGATCGGATAGATTAGAAAGGAAGGAAGGAAGGACTGTTCTCAGATGTGTTTTTGTAGGCAAATGGTTTTGATGTAGATGAACCTGCTGATCGTCTCTGTGCCGTCGTCAGGTCAAACCCACGGATGAGAAGCTGCGTGAGCTGCGCGGTGCCAAGCTGGTGATCGACGTCATTCGCTACGAGCCTCCGCAGATCAAGAAAGCTCTGCAGTACGCCTGCGGGAACGCACTCGTGTGTGAGAACGTAGAGGACGCCCGCAGGATCGCTTTCGGAGGACCGTACAGGCACAAGGTACTCGATTACACCAAACACGTCTGATTAAAGCTACTGCTTTTTGAACTGAATTAAAAAAAATATAAGTCCATCCACCACGTGTGGGGGAAAAACACGTATATGTTACTTTGTGATTTATGTTGCAGAGGCATTTTTACTGTACATCATTTCTATAAAATACTACAAACAGTGTTTAGTAAAAATAAAGCTCTGCAGGTTTTAGTTAAATACGTAATGAAGGAATAAAACACTTCGGGACTTCCTGTTGTAGGAAACATAATCAGCGCTTGCAGAAGTGTTTTCTTCCTCTCATACCACAGCAATCTGCCAACACTAGGCACTGAAGTATGCTGCGTCATACCTTTTATCCATTTATATTTACATTTAATGTCGTGGAACGTCCATGAATCAAGTTTCTTCCTGTACTTCCTGTTCCTGTTAGGGTAAAGCCGCTATAAACATCATCGTTCCCTCACCAGCATCTCTTATCTTCTCTCTCTTGAAGTTAATAAACCGAAAAAAAAAAAAAAAGCTTGTCATGGCGGAAAACTGCTGAAACTGGAGACTCCTTCCATACGTGTTAAATAAACGTCTCCTTACAGAAAACTTCACCATATCAGCGATTATACACGTTTTTAATCCGTTTATGTGGAGCATCCGCCGTACAATTCTCTGTGAATGAGCTACTGTACTACATTTACTCCTTTTTTCTTTTTTTTTCACATTTTAGCATTTAGAGGATGTTTTATTTTATTCAAAGAGAAATGCTTTGTCTATCCAAAATATATCCTCTAGTTAAATAGATCAGGGTCTAAGAAGCCTATCAAGCTAAAAAACTGAAAACACACAAGTGTGTGTGTGTGTGTGTGTGTGTTTTTAATAGTTAGTACTCCTTTAAGTGCTTAGCGACGCGATAGGTCTTTATTTGAACACAGCCAGTGTCTCAGCTGCTCAGACAGTTTATTCCTTCCCCCGAGTGCTGAGACAGAGACAGGGTTTACTAGGGTTGCTATAGAAACAGTAACCCATTAGAACAAGCGTATTAATATAAACCTGTGAAAACCTATAAAACTGCACTACTGCAGTATGGTATACATTTAAAATGTTGTTTCAATAAAGAGCATATTTCTCACTAATTGAATTTTATCAAAATATGATCAATTGTGAAGCTGTGATTGACTTTAATGTTTGGTTTTGTGTTGGAAAATCAGCACATTAGAGCATTAGGCCAAAAATGATTTAATTTTTTTTTTGCTAGTTTTATTCAGTGAGCTTACTGATATGTGTATGAATAACGCCGATCTATTTTGCGTTGCCGCTTCACAGACCGTGGCTCTAGACGGAACTCTGTTCCAGAAGTCAGGTGTGATCTCCGGAGGTGCCAGCGACCTGAAGGCCAAAGCTCGCCGCTGGGACGAAAAAGCCGTGGACAAGCTGAAGGACAGGAAAGAAAAACTCACCGATGAGCTCAAGGTGAAAACTGTCGAGCCTGTTTCTGTGCGAGGCTGGAAAGTGGCGGGTGATCGGGTGGCTGAATGATGTGTTCTGTCCTGTCTGTAGGAACAAATGAAGGCGAAAAGAAAGGAGGCGGAGCTTCGTCAGGTGCAGTCTCAGGCTCACGGGCTGCAGATGAGGCTGAAGTACTCTCAGAGTGACCTCGAGCAGACCAAAACTCGCCATCTGTCCTTAAATATGCAGGTAACGTTAAAAACATCTGAACATTACCCAGTACAACATCATTCGTTATGTTTAAGACGCAGCTGCATTGAAAAAAATTGTATTTTAGGAAAAATCCAAGCTAGAGAGCGAGCTGGCCAACTTTGGGCCCCGTATCAACGACATCAAGAGGATCATCCAATCACGTGAGAGAGACATGAAGGAGCTCAAAGACCGCATGAACTTGGTACGAGGAAAAATATTTTTGTGTTAGAATTGAACAGAGGACAAAAAATTTTATGTTTGAGGTTTTTATTCTTGTTTATTATTGTTACTTTTTTTTTTTTCAGGTGGAGGACGAAGTGTTCTTTGAGTTCTGCAAGGAGATCGGAGTGAGGAACATTCGCGAGTTTGAAGAGGAGAAAGTGAAAAGGCAAAATGAGATCGCAAAGAAGCGGTAAGATTCATCAGTAGGGCCTAACTCTGTTCATAATCGGTTACACAATACAATATACAACACTCAGTATCAAATCATCATCACCTTTCACTCAGGATGGTATTGTTGGGTTTTGGCTTTTACACTTTCCAGTTAAAGTCTGATTAATTTAGAGGTCAAAGAGACATAACTATCTTCAAAGGTTTCTTATTTCGGCCAAATATGAAGGCAATGGCGTATCTTAGGAAATTTGAGCAACATGGTGGACATAACTGTAAAAAAGACGCTGCCAAGGGTAACAATATCAGGGCTTGAATTTCGGCGCGGGACTGCGGGGATTGCGCATAATTTAAACCATTTTCGCAAGTTTAACTTTTATAATGCGAGAAATTCCCGCACAAATGTATTTGCTTCATCTCAGATCAAATTATGAAATACATCAACAGACGCGAAAAAAGAAATCACCGGTTCAAACAGTCTGTCTTTATTTTAGAGTTTAATTCCACAAACAGCGCTGCAGCGGCCGTCTCTGACTGTCGTTGAGCGCTGTAACGCATCGGCGTGCTCTCCGTGGCCTGCGTCGCACTCATCTTATTCACACAAGGCCGTGTGACGCGCTCTAATATTCTGAGTCATAATGAGCTGCTTGTGAAGATAGTATCGGCCTCCAAATTATATTATTTTAATCCCGGAATTCAAACATTAAATGCTGTTTTGCTCTTTATAGTGTGTGAGCGGATAGAGCGCACCTGCCGACTCAACACAGCCGCAACGAAGCGCGAGTAAATCATCATCTCCCTGTCTTAAAATGCGCGTTTTATCGAAAGTTAACATGAATGAACATAAGACAGTATTTAAAAATAATCTCCTGCTTACTGATATTCATCCTCTCTCACGTAACGACCCACGTTTCAACCGCGAGGAAACGCCAACAGCTTGGTATGCAATATATTTTTCCTTAACTGTTATTTAATTTATGCCGAAATAAACATAATTCACTAAAATGGTTTTTAATCTTGGAGAGCTTTTTTTTTTTTTTTCTTAAAATAAAAAAATCTGACACTCTGACTAGATTATTTCACAACGCTTAAATATTAGAAAAAAATAATTAGGCTATATCTTGGAACTCTGAGACATTCCTTCTTCATTCAGATTCACTGATTCTGAAAGGCATTAATATATAGTTTTAATACAGTTCTTAATGTCACTTTGGAGGAGAGCATGACAAAAATAAATAATTAAATAAAAATAGAGCATTTTAATAACATCATACTGCGATTTTAAAAAAATTACCCATTTCTGGGTTTATATAAAATTCATTTCTTTTACCTCAGCGCTGTTAAATTCTCGATTCTGATTGGTCAGAAGCTGCTGAATAATTTTCTAATTCTGTAAATCATGTTTATATTAACGCACTTCTTCTAATGCTTTATCGTTTCTATGGTAACAGCGCATTCACAGGGACTTGTGCGGCGAACGCTCCACATAATCATAACTAAAAAAACTGATTTATAAAAGTAAAAAAATGTGTTATATACTGGAAGGAGTCTCCAGTGTCAGCTTTGTAGCTAAGTTTTATTACACGGGAAAGTCTTCAGGACTTTGCAGTTTTTCATTAACATGACAAGCTGCATTTTTTGTCTTTAATTATTAACTTATTATTAACATTGAGACAGAATAAAAAGAGAGGCTGGTGTTTATAGCTGCTGTAACGTAAGTGAAAACAGGAACTGACGTGTTTCATGGAGGTTCCTTAACGTTAAATGTAACTATAAACAGATAAAATGTCATTCTTTAATACGGAGTGTTTTATTCCTTTCTTACTGAAATGTAAATTTTGAAAAGAAAAAAAAATGTAAATGAAATTGCCCTTTTAATTGATGATAATGATAAAGTGTTCAATCAAAGAAAGACACTTAATATCGAACATAATTTTTGAAATGCATTCATGCTTGATTAGTAGTTTGACTATAATTGTTGCCCCGTTACAAAAAATTTTATTTTAATTTTCTCTTCTGGTTCATTCTGGCACTTCATTTCTACTTTAAAAAATGTAAACTACAGTTCACAGTTTTAAATGTAATTTTTTAAATTTTAAAACTACAAAGAACGTTGATCAGCACTTCAATGTAAAGCCACTCATTATATATATAAAAAACAATTATATATTTCTTTTTATCATTTTGTCTGATTGTGTCTATCTTTTATATATAGCAATGAGTTTCTAGAACACTAGTAAAGAATTGATTTAACATTGAGAAAGCTTAATTTCTATATAAATTGAATAGAAAATTAATTTTTGATGAGTTTTTTTTTAAAGATGGTCAGCGCACATGGTTTCAACGATAATTCAGGCTTGTTTAAAACGAATATATTCCTCATGCCGATTTCCTCAGCTTGGAGTTTGAGACCCAGAAGACTCGCCTGGCGATCCAGCTGGATTATGAGAAGAACCAGCTGAAGGAGGACCAGGAGAAGGTCATCATGTGGGAGCAGACGGTGAAGAAGGACGAGAGCGAGATCGAAAGACTAAAGAAGGTGAAGGATGTTTCTAGAACGCTAATCCTGTTAAACATGATGCACATATATTCGAAACATCTGTTTCACCATGTCACTGTGTCGGAATGATTTTAAACAGGAAGAACAGAGGCACATGAAGATCATCGATGAGACCATGGCTCAGCTTCAGGACCTGAAGAATCAGCACCTCACCAAGAAGTCGGAGGTCAACGACAAAAACCACGAAATGGAAGAAATTCGTAAGAAACTCGGTGGAGCCAACAAGTGAGCGTTTTTTGTTGTTGTTGTTGTTGTTGTTGTTGTTTACACTTGCTGTTTTTATGAGTAACTGAAACAAGTTTTTAGGTTTAGCTGATGATGTAGAGATGAAGAGAAAATGCAGTGTAGTGAGCTAGAAGTAAATTTTTGGCGTTCTGTTTCAGGCAGCGACTTACTTAAACTCGTTAAAAGGAATTTTTAAACTTATAAAACAAGCGTAAACCTGGAAAGCCTATTTGTGGCTGTTGGCTAGCTAACTATCCAGCTAACTTTACTTGCATATAAATATGGTTGTGTATGTGTTTGTGTGTGTTTAGAGAGCTGACACAGCTTCAGAAGGAGGTCACAGCCATTGAGACGAAGCTGGAGCAGAAGCGCAGTGACAGACACAACCTGCTGCAGGCCTGTAAAATGCAGGACATCAAACTTCCTCTCAGATCAGGAACCATGGACGATATCAGCCAGGAGGAGGTAGTTTATTCCATCGATCAAAGCAAATCAGCACATATAAACATCATACTGAAATCTCCCAGCACTATAAACTACATTTATTTGAATTAGACACTGTTTTTCCGGTCTACTCATCGATAATTTAGACAAAAGCTGGACTTGTATACATATATGGATTAAAAAATCGCAGCAGGTTGAGAAAAATGAGAGCGTCTCACACTTTAACACTATTTTATTTTAAACAGCACTTCTTGTCTCCTTCTCTAACGTGCGTGTATAAAGGCTGGTTTATACTTGACACTTTGATTTGATCAGCATTGATCACACACTCGCCTGCGTATCTTATATACACCTGGAGGATTAAAAGCGACGTCCGCTAGACGGCACATCAGCGCCAAAACATCCGTCATGCTTCCAAGTCGAGCTGTAATGTTTTGCGATTTCGTGCTGTAATGTTTTGCGATTTCATCCACAGCGACGTTAAACACACTCATAAGCTCTGTTTCTCTTTAAAACTTTCTGCTGTCATCGTGATTGTCGTCATGAGCTCACCTTACGTTCAAAAATATCTAGTAATCTAAAAGATCCAGAAGAGCGGTACTGAAAACAGAACTTTTGGTAAGTTTAAAGGCTACAAGAGAGTTTATTAAAAACTTTCTCAATAGGGCCTTTTGCACCACAGGAACCTTTTCATAGTACCTGAACTAATTGTGGAACTACCCACTTTTTGGCGTTTTCGCACCTCCGGACCTGGGTGTGATTTTAGTACCGGACTGCCTTTTTCGAGAACCAAATTAGCTCCTACTCCGGAGCAGGGTCTAACCAGCACAACTGGTACTATCTGTGACGTAAGTAGACGTTGATTGGCCAAACGCGTACGAAAACGCCCTCACCCGCCATGATTTAAAACGCCGTGTAAACATACTGTAGTGTCAACTTATTTCGCAAGTATGGAGAACAGCGATAGATGGACGCGAGACACAACAAAAACACAGCTCCGATCACAGCGTCCTCCATCCTCCGGTTGTTTACGTTGTTCTTC